>VZTF01007181.1:2711433-2917132 GCA_013397755.1 Cnemophilus loriae
CCCCGCCCCGCGCCCGCCGCCGCTCGGGGTGCTCGGCAGCGCGGCCGCGGCGGCTCCGCGGGTTTGCGGCGCCGGGAGAGGTGCCCCGCACGGAGCCCGGCGCTGTGCACGGCATGGGGACCGTGTCCCTTCGCTCGGCTCCCCGCCTCAGCAGGTGCGAGCACGTCCGGCGCAGAGCGCCGAGGAGGACGGACCCGTTTTATTTTTTATGTCACACAAAAATTAGACACGGAGTTGTCAGATCAGCTCAGCAGCCGGACGCCTGTAAATCCTGATGCCATTTAAAACCTCGTTATTTTGTCAGAATGGAAGAGAATATCAGCTTGAAGCTCCCGGGCCCAGGCTTTGCTGTGGGTTTCAAACCAGACTGACTCCTGCGTGCCGATGCACATCGGCTGTGAACGCACCTTTACTAAAATGCTGTTCGTGATTGTATTTCTGTTGATCCGGATTCAGTGGCTGACCCAGTGAATGCAGCAGAAATGTGTTTCTGTGAGGCCAAGTACCAAGACCTCAGGGAGTGGGAATGGCCACGATAACTGCCTCAGTGTTATGTTGATGGCTTATGCAGTATTTGTGTAAATTGGCCCAGAATCAAGGAGAAAATAAACAAGTTTACCACTCCATTTGTTTTGCTGTTGTTGTTGCTGCTGCTGTAGTGCTAGGTTTGTATCAAGTTAAATAAAACAAGATGGCTATCAGAAAATAGATTTGAAACAGGAACCACAATATACAAGAAACATGCATCAGACTCAGAACATGCACAAAGAAGTGGGTTGATGGGGTTCAGCAGAGAGACAGCTCAGGGCAGCATCACAGGCACAGAAATATGAGAAGTGAACACTTCAGTGTTGCAGGTAAAACTAACACTATTGATGGCCACGTTGAATGATTAAAATCCAAACTGGAAAGCAGATTTTAACAGTCAAGGCAATTAAACACTCAGAAACACCTTTTGAGACTAAAAGGGAATATGCATTGCTGGACGGTGTGAAGCAACACTTAAATCTCCTTCCAGAGGCATTTCAAACAGGAGCTAAAGGAATTCTTGCAGCCAGAATAACCCCAAAAGTTCCTCCTCTGTAGAGAAAATGCTGCTTTTGATTTTAAAATCAATATGAATTGAATGTCCCATTTGGTGTTAATTACTTCATATAGTTAATTTGTTCCATTTTCTAAGAAGATTTCAGGTATGAATGTTTGATACTTATGGTTTTAAAAAATGCCAACACATTTATTAGTGGCTATGTTCTAAGTCTGGATTAATGAAACCATAATGAGCAGCTTGTTGTGCTTTAGCTGCTATCTAACTGTTCTTCATAAGAGTAGGAATTAGTTCTGGCCCTGGTCAGGGAGAGAGAAAATTGGAGCTCATAAATAATACATGCATGACTTTATATTAGCGTTATGTCTTGTGCAAGGGTGCAGTGTTGTGTTCTGAAGAAAGGCAGGATGTCTTGTATAGGATTTGCTTGTAATGGGTTGGTCCGTAGGGTTGTTACATGCAAAATATTTTCTTATCAAATAATGTTCACTTGAAAGTACTTGAAAATAAAGAAGAAAGTGAAGTTTATAACTTAGCTAGCACTTTGTTTCTCAGTATTTTTCATTAATAGAAGTGTTTGAGCTTTTTATTTTTAATTAACATAGATTTGATTTAATTTAAAAGTAAGGTGATTATCTTGTCTGCACAGAGTCAAAAATATTAGCTTCCTGTCAGACGTGGCTCCACAACCTGCTGTTCCATTCAGCTGGAGAGCACCCATCACATCATGAACCCTAAAGCATTCTTTTGAGAGCATGGAGTTTGATATCCACTGAAGTCTAAGAGCTGAGGGACCCACTGCACTGTCTGCACTGCACTACTACAGAGTAGTACTCCTCTACTACAGAGGTACTGTAAAGATGGTCCCTTCCCCAAAGAACTAATGCTGTTAGTGGTCATGGAATAGCCAAGAGACTGGCATATTAAGTGAAAGTACAGATTTATAATCTGGACTGGTTTTTGTTTGCCTGTTTATTTACAGCAGTGTTGTATCTTACTGGAAGAAAACTACTGGGTCAAGCCCAAGTTCACACAGGAATTCAGCGGGTCAGCCAAAAATAAATCCTGATATATCCTGGTAACTGTGGTGTCCCTGCTGATGTGAGAAGCTTCTGAACAACACAGAGTGTGAAGCTGTGAAATACAGAAGATGTCTGCAAAGGAAGGGAAGTATTTTGCTCAGCTATCAGCTGATTTATTACTGATTGTTTGGCTAGTATGTTACCAGCTTCCTAACTCTGCTGTTAGTGACTGGTAACGCAGACTGAAGTATTGAATCTGAAAAGTGCTATGTGAGACATCAGCGAGAAAATACTTGGCTCTGTTCTGAATTTCTTAAAAATCAATGTAAATTCTTCATTTAGTTCAGGAGGAATAAAACTGACTCTTCGAAGTAACACTTTAAAAATGCATTAAAAACCTTTTGGTAACTTTACGACTATGCAATTTAGAATTAGAGGCACTTTGACTTTATTGCACTCATGCTGCAGTAACTATATTAAGTAGAAAGCAAAATAAAATTTCAAGGACAGGCCATAACTGAAAAGTTAATTCATTTTTAATATTGATATTCTCATTTTAAAGAGCTTTAAGCCTGCAGACTAGCAGAAGAATATCAGACTCCTTGCTCTAAATTTGCCTTTTAATCATAATAAAAATTTCTTGTAAACAGAGGTGGTCTTCCTGTTCAGTTAAAATTCAAAGTGTGAGAAGATTTTAAAGCTTCAGCTCTTAATAATTGTAATGCCTTAAGCTTTTACATTCTTTTATGAAAAAAAAATCCTAGAGCACATTTGAAACTGATTTACACAGAGGGGCCCGGACTATCTGGTGCTGTAAATGTAAAAGCAGTGCATTGATTATTTTTTTATTGTTGTTGTTGTTATTATTGTTAATATTATCAATATTATTATTTAGAAATCAGAAATACGTATCTAAAGAACAGGGTTTTTTTAAACAGTGTGTTTTTTTCCCATTGACATGCAGCCATCTGCAGGCAGTTATATAATAGTGCATAGCAACAGTGCAACAATTATGTACAATATATGGCTATATTTAAAACTTCTTACAGCACTGATTATTATGAATGTTAATACTGCTCAGGACAGGCAAGAGAAAATTTCTTTTAGGGGGAACCTTAAGGAAACTGACTATAATTATGCACTTTAAAGGATTTGGGTGTGATCTTTTATGGAGATGATTTTTCCAGAACAGTTGGATTCAAGACATCTCCTTCAGAAAGCCTGGGAGATTCAGAGTCATTGAAATGGAATGAGGTTTATTCTTCTAAGTTATTGTGGCATTGTGAAACTTGCAGTGGATTTTCATTTAGAACAGTCATGTTTTAACATTCATTTAAATTTAAAAAAGAAAAAATTATTTTCAGATTCAAGATTGCTGGAAAGAGCTGGCCTGATTTTCTGTAGTT
The DNA here is from genome assembly GCA_013397755.1 of Cnemophilus loriae. Taxonomy (NCBI): domain Eukaryota; kingdom Metazoa; phylum Chordata; class Aves; order Passeriformes; family Corvidae; genus Cnemophilus; species Cnemophilus loriae. The sequence continues at coordinate 2,714,907 of VZTF01007181.1, forward strand.
GAGATGTGTTTTGCTCAGTGAGCTGGCTGCTATGTGTCTGTGTATGGGATGCCTGGGCTCCCTCTCTGCATTGTGGGTGAATCTCTGGCAAGGCTACCTTGGCCCTGGAGCACAGGTGCCTCTTACACACCCCAAGAGAATCTGTCTTGCTGTGCAGCCATGTACAAAATTGATAGTGGCACCAACACACGCAAAAAAAAAAAATCACCTACCATGCTGCTGAATTTCAAAACACAGCCTGTGTGTCTGCTGTACCAAAGGGCAAGTGGTGCTGGTGTGTGCAGCTCACAAGGTGGGACTGTAAAGGTTTGGCCAAGGGCAGAACCTGCCCACACCTGCCAGGAGCCGTGTGTGCATCGTAGAAATTCTTTCTACAACACGTTTTGCCAGAATCTAATCTTCTTTTACAAATGGTCGAAACACTGATATGACAAGTTGCAGTATATCTTCTTGGAGATGTTCTCCCATCTTTCTGCCATCTATTGATGTGTTCTGCCTTAGGTGATGGTAGAATATCCAGAAACAGCATACGTTACAAACTCGTGCTTCTAATAGGGAATAATTACTATGCATGGGTATCAAGAGCAGCCTAAGGAAGTAGACTGCAATTGAGAGCTGAAATATGTAGTTTAACAATCCTAAATTGTGTTTCTGTATTGTACTGGATAGATTGTACAATATTCCTTTCTTTTGTGTGTCAGCACGTGTCTGAGCAGATATGTATGCACTTTTAATGTTTTCTTGCACCTGTTTTAGAGAAGTCACTCATTCCTTAATAGAGGGGGAAGAGTCTTCTGGGAATATACACCCTGAAATTAGGATTTATTATAGGCTTTATGTACAGCTGACTTGGTTAAAAGCTGCCTTGCTGTGCAGTCACATATCAAATTAAAAATGACAATATAAATAGATGAAGTAAATGACTATGCTGTGGAATATGGGAATAAAGCATTTGACTCGTGCTAAAACAAAGGGGAAAACTGAAGATTCACAATGTATTAACCCATGTGTGGTCAAAGATGCTGCTATAGAAGCAAGCACTAGTGCTTTGGATGGCAATTGACTTCTCGTGCTACGCTACCTGCATAGCCCTCTTTAATGTGTATGCTGAGATGATTAGCTGTAATAAGGAGAGGCTAGGGATTAAAAGTGTAAAAATAACAGCCATTATACTTCTTAGAAAGAATTCTCGGGGGATGTGAGCCTGTGGCTCACTCACACTTGCTTTACTACATGATGTACTGAGCTAGTCAGAGCTTTGTTGGAAAAAGACTGCTAAACATGGCTGTTAAATCATGACATTTTGGTGGACTTTTGTTTCTCTTTGTGATTCTTTTTCTTTCTTTTTAAGGATAAGTTGTTAATGTCCACCTTGACTTTCTGAAGACAAGATCATATAATATTTTATATATCTATAATATGATATAAGTTCAACAACTCTTGGGTTGTAGCATCCCTCTTATAGAAACTTAATGTGCAAAGGAAAAAAGAAATGAAAGTACGCTTTACTGATCTTCCAATTAATATCGGAATTTAATCATATTGAATATTTTAGTACTGCTACAGCAGTTTATGTGTTTAGTGTGTAGGTGTACTTTTCGTGCATCTATGGATTCAAAACTGCAGGTTCAGGACATAATACAAGGTTATGCATCATTTCAAAGGATAGCAGCTAGTTGGAAATGCCCTTTAAGATCTACCACATCTTCTGTTATGCACACTGATGTAAATCTTCAATCAGTATGCAAAATCAAGAAATACTGTACTGCTGTTGTGCAAGGTCTTTGTTTGAGGGGAATATTGAGGAATTCCCCTGGCTGTAGCTTTCTTAGAGAATAAAAAAAGGTTGCTCTCATAAAGTTGACCTTTGTGAAGGGTGAAAGGGAAGTGAACAGATAGTCTGATTAATTCCTTCCCTTTACGCTATTAAAAGAGAAAATGAACCAAAGATTTGTTATGTTTGGAAACTAGGGTGTAACTGAGCATAGGAGATGTGTAAGATCTGCTGTTTCTCACTTGGGAGCAGCTCTCTTCAAAGACAGAGTAGGACTTTGAATACTGAATGTGGTCTTTTCTTTAGAGGTAGAAACTGGATAAGACCAGTTGCTAACCAAAGATACTGGAATCAGGGAGTATACCTTGTGGAAGATGAAATGGGCCCTTTCATTACTCATCCCAGAGATGCACTACCATAGTCAGTGAAGATACCAAAACTCCTCCTGTACTATCATATTCTTGTAAATGCTCAGAAGCAAAATAACTGAAATTGTTCCTTGCGGTCTGTAGATTTCTGGTGGTGCAGAACTTGGATGGTTTTGTATGTAATAAAAGTATATTTAATCTCTGTTAAGTATAATTCATTTCTGTTAAGTGACAACTTAATGTGCAACAGAGGGAAATGAAAACATTTCTCAAGTTTAAAAATTAATTGCATCAGGTATAATTAATATTGCGGTAAGGAAAAAAAATTTATTAATTGCCCATATAGCTTTGGTCTCCTTATACCACTTTAGAGGCAATTTCACCTAAATTCAATAAAACAGGCTGCAATAAGCAGAAAGTTTAGACAGGATTAATGACATTAGCTCTCTCTTTACAATGTTTGTCCTTAGGAAAGGTACCAAATTGATTATTGCCTTAAAGTACACTGGTCAGAGTTCAGTAACAACTTGAGTAATTAAGAGTGTGTAAACATAGACTTCTGTCCAAATAACATGGAGTGCACTTATATTTTCTTATGGCCCCCTTTTTTCTTTAGAAAAATAACTGAGACTAGAATAGAACAGTCCAGTTGGAAGGGACTTACACCAACCCTCTAGTCCAACAGCAATATATGCTGGTGGAGATTGTCAGTATCATTTTGTGATGGAGGGTGGAGTCACATTGCAAATAAAGACTAAGAAAAAACAGGGATGCATGTCAAACAAAATTTAACTGTGTAACTGCAGGCTCAGATAAACAGTAACACTATGAAAGTGTTGTGAGTACTCCCATAAGATGGTATTATACATACAACAGTTTGGAAAAGGCTCTCAGTTGTTGTTTAGCCACAGTAACATAGTAGTGGGGTCAAACAGGTTAAGTGGGAAGATGGTAGTAGAAGGCATCAGTAAATTAGGCTGTGAGAAAATACAAAAGATGTATAATGGAGGAAAGGGTAGGCAGCAACAGAGGTGACTGAAGTGCCGAGATCCCTCAGCTCACACTGTGTATGAGCTGGTTGTTCATAGCCCAGTGAGCTCGTGGCTGTGCTGCTTCCAGAGGCAGCTTGGTCAGTCTCCATGTAGGCTGGCTCTAGCCACAGTACTTTGTAACATGGACTTTATCCTCTGTGGCTCTTCCATTGGTGATGATTCATGATTTACTTCAAAAAGAGAGGGCTGCCAAGATGACAAATTTAGGCTGCAGATCCTGTGTGCAAATTAATTCTTTCTCTGTGCAGTCTTTCCAATTTCCCAAAGCTCATCTAAGGAGGCTGCAGGGCAAAAAGAAGCAAAGAGAACACTGTTGATACTCCAGAGCTCAGTGTATGAAATGTGTTTAATCTGGTAAACCAGGTAAATCTCGTAAAGTGCCCTGAAGATGCTCGGAATTTCTGCATTGTTTCCCTAGCTTACTTTTTTATTTATTTAAGATGTCAGTACAACTGCATTTGGAATATAGGCTGCCTATCTCCTACAGAAGCCTTTCTTGCTCACATGGAGTGAGTCAGGCACAGTGTGTATAAAACACTTTGTGGTGCCAGACATAAGGCAGTGTAAGGCAAAGGTTTTCTCTGCTTCAAAAAAGAAATGTTCTCTTGCCTAAAGTGAAAATGAAAGGACACTTCCAAAGGCGTTTGCTGTTCCTCATGTACCTATCAAAGGGCATAACAGTATTGAATTATTTAGGTAACTTTCCCTATTAGACTATGTTCTTTTATGAATCATTTCAAGTGGCTTGGGCCCTAACCATAAAAATATCTTAGCATATTCTAAAGACTTTGAGAATGGCCCAGAGGAAAGATTTTAGGTGAGTTAAAAATTTACAGCCTAAAAAATTTTGGGAACCTCAAATTGGATTTTAATGAAATAATCTTTTTAATCTTGATGGATATGCTGATTTTGGCCAGGGTAGAGTAAACTTTCTTCACAGTGGTTCGTGTGGGGCTGTTTTGGATTTGTGCTGAACAAAGGGATCTAGAGATATAGAGCTGTTTTTGTTATTGCTGAGCAGAGCTTACACAGAGTCAAACCCTTTTCTGCTTTTCATACTCCACTCTGGCAGGGAAGTTGGAGGTGCTTGGGAGGCTGGGAGGAGACACAGCCAGGACAGGTGACCCAGACTGACCAAAGGGATATTCCAGACCATGTGACATCATGCTCAGCATATGAAGTGGGGGAGGAAGAAGTAGGTAAGGGAGGACATTTGGAGTGATGATGTTTGCCTTTGTTTGTCTTCCCAAATTGCGATTACATGTGATGTGGCCCTGCTCTCCTGGAGATGGCTGAGCATCTGCCTGCCCTTGGGAAGCAGTGAATTAATTCCTCATTTTGCTTTGCTTGTGTGCGTGACTTTTGTTTTCCCTGTTACACTCTCTTTATCTCAACCCATGAGTTTTCCAGCTTTTACATTTCCAATTCTCTCCCTGATCCTGCTGGTTGTGGAAGTGAGCAAGCAGCTGCCTGGGGCTCGGTTCCTGGCTGGGGTGAAACCACAACACATAACTTAAAGAAAAAACAAACCTTCCCTGCCCTCTCTCACGCCACTAAAATGCCAGGTTAGACAACTGAAGGGAGTCTAACTCAAGAATTAAATTGGGCCTTTTTTTTTTATCCTGTGCCCCAAGAGCTTCTTGAAGATTTGTTTCTTCTTCCCGTTCTGCTGTTGAGAGTTTTATCTTAAAACCAGATGACACCTTGATCATGTGAAAAGAGCAGATCTCTATTCATGAAGCTTAATTAATGCAATGATTCACATAAGTATGTCAACAATACCACAAAAAACAAAAGGCAGATGTACTACCAGCTTTCAAATTGGTAACTGTGAATATTGTCAAACATTGTGTTAGCAAAGCATTATGCTGATTGGATATCTAAATTTGGCTCTTACTAAAATAAGTCTCTGATCAGTGGTCTCAGATGTGTCCAGCAGAAAAACCTTTTCAGGTTTTCTCAGTAATCTTAGTGAGATTAACAGAGGTAGGAAGTAATAAGGGAATATTTTCAATAACATGCCTTTAAAAAGTGATATATTGCAACATGCAATTGGAATTGAGTATTTACCAACGTTCTGAAACTCCTCAAACCTTCTTTAAAAGAAGAGTGATTCACAAAGTGTGGTAAGCTGAAGAATAAAGAAATGTTGATAAAAATACCAAAGTTGGATGAAACGTTGATACATTATCTGAACTATCTTGTTCTCTGAAGCATTATTCCTAATACCTGGATATCCCTTATAGCAGTTTGTATTGCTTCCTCTTAAAAAAAAACTCTCTGATGATGGTTGCACAGATGGTCTGCTACAGTGTTCTTGTAAAGTTTTAATATCTAATCTAAATCTCATATGCTGCAAGTTATTACTTCCTGTTCTAACCCCTTTGAGTACTAAAAGCATTCTCTTTGCAGAAGATTTTTCATGTTTTGAAGTATCTTCTTTGCCAAGGCTGAAAGACTAATTTTCCCACCTTTTTTCCTAAATTCCATCTAGGTTTCTGACTCACTGCTCTCCACTAGACTATCCATGTGATTTGCCTCTTTCCAAAGTATGGACTTGGATTTTGAAGTGTGGCAGCTGTGGCCTTACAATCCTGAGTAGTGAAGGGATTACCTCCTGTATGCCTTGCGTGCCACAATGGCACTTGCTTTTATCTGAAATAGAATGACATTCCTGATTTATCATATTTTAATCTACTGTAATCCCCAGTGTACTAGTACACAGCCAGTTATTCTTCATCCTTCTTTGGCTTCTTGATCCATCCTGTTATTGACCTAGCCTAGATCATAGATTAGCTCTATAAAATGTAACATACTGTATTAAATTCTTGGGTGGTTTGGGGTTTTTTTTCTAATCTATTGGAATCATTGTAATGGTAAAATAAGTAAAGAACTGTAGCAGATTGTCTTTGAATGTCAGGAGTCATTTTATTTAATCTTTCCCAGATCAATTACAGGAAAGTGGATCCTGAATTAGTATAGGGAGAGAAGTAGTAGAGAAATGGGTTTGAATCTCTTTCAGTACTGTGTTTTTGTAATCATAGACTGATTTTTTTTCAGTAGTTTCCTTTGCAGTTAAAGAAGTCAGCAGGAGACTGACTGAAGACAACCATCAGTAGTGAGATGTGTGAAATGTCGTATTTTGTTTTAAACTATGTTGATAAATTCTAATTCCATTCAGAAAACTAGGTTACCTCCTTCAATGAAACGTACCTATGAATTCTGAATTCAATACAGAATATAATGCTATCTTCTGATTAGTATATTGGGGAAAATAAAACAGGGATATGCAAACAGGGAATTGCAGATTTTGTCATACGTTGAAAATATGCTGGTATTCCTTTTTATGAAAGCCAGAATTACATGATTTATTTGTTCATAAGGAGCAGTATTTCTAGGAAGTGTATCTCAGAAGTGTATCTCTTGCTGTACCTGTGACTGATGCAAGTGCATTATAAATGCATTTGTCAGTGGAGAGCAATAAATGATCCGTACTAAAAGCCAGATACAGTTCTGCATAGCTGTTTGGTTTGGGGGGTTTTGGTGGCTTTTTTGTGGTGGGCGGACGAGATGATAGGAAAAAATATTACTGTAACCTTTAATGTTAAATTCTGTATTCTTACTATGAACAATTTAAATGGGGACAGATGTAAGTACAGATGTAAGTAACTAAGCTTACCTAAGAACATGAGGTTAATTTTTACATGGGTTTTTGCTTATGTGTAACATATTACAAATTTTGTAATGTTTCATAATACCTGAAGTGTTTGTGTGTCCATACGCTTGGATGGCCTTTTCTTCAAATATATCACTTTGCCTAATAAGCAATAGTAACTTTTGCTAAATCTTTGCCTTATTTAACAATTTGTAAGGTCTTTCAGAAGGGCAGTTAAGTAGCTCTTGCAGATAAAGAAACAGAGCTACAGAAGAGGGCAAATGTGTGGCCAGAGTCAAGGCAGCAATTCAGTCCTGATCCCAGACACCCTATGGGCAGGACTCATGTTGGAGGAGTTCGTGGAGAACTGTCTCCTGCAGGAAGGACCTCACACTGGAGCAGGGGAAGAGTGTGAGGAGTCCTCCTTCTGAGGAGGAAGGAGCAGCAGAGATGACATGTGATAAACTGGCTGCAGACCCCCAACCCCCATCCCCCTGCGCTACTGAGGGGAGGAGGTGGAGAATATGTGAGTAAAGGTGAGCCCAGGAAGGGTTTTTTTTCATTGTCCTACTCTCATTTGATTGATAAAAAATTAAAATAATTTTTTCCCAAGTCGAGTCTGTTTTGCCCGTGAGAGTAACTGGTAAGTGTTACTCTCCCTGTCCTTACCTCGACCATAAGCCTTTCCTTTTGTTTCCCCTGCCTAGCTGAGTGCAGTGATAGAGTCACTGTAGCTGACACCCAGCATCCAGCCAGGGTCAATTTGCCACACTGAGTTCGTTAATCTGCATTATACATCAACTGTTCCAAAATTAAAAAGAAAATTTGCACCAGAAAGGCCAAAGTTGCATCAGCATGCTAGTCATCATACTAAGGCCTGCTTGGATCCAGAAATTATGTAGAGACATATTTCTGCATGCATGGCTGTGTTCAAAGAAGGGCAGGTAAAATCAAGGGTGATGTAATACATAAAGCAGAAAAATATCATTTATCATTAAGAAAGAATGGGACAAGAGATTTTTGCAAGGAATTAGGATGAATGGGGCCAGAAATATATGCCACACATTACCAAAGAAAAATACGGGGCAAATCAGTGCATCTTCATGCAGGTTTTGCTACTGGCACTTCATCACTAGTGGCAGTCCACTATGGCTCTATGTGTGCAGGGTTTTTCTCCTTCAAAAATACAAGATAGGAATAGAAATATAGGATAGGAATATAGCAGCTGTACAGGACTTATAGAAATACACTTGGATTAAGTCTAGAAAGAGCATGTCTTTTGTAGCTGAAGATGTGAATTTCATCAGTCTAAATATGAACTAAAATTGTGAGACTTCTGTGAGGTTTAAGCTCCAACTAGTAAATCAGCATTTCACACTGTCTTCTCTCTACAGTTTCATCAAAAGACAAAATTATTTCAGTTTCTCAGGAACCAAGTGGAATATGTTACTTGCATTTACCTTGAAATAGCTGTTAAGAACACAACAATGGCTATTGCCCAGCACGTTGCTGTCTGTTTCCAGACTTTTTGTAAGCACTCGTACCTTGAGAGTTCAGAAAAATAATTTGCCATTACCTTATTAGAAATCACAAATTTTCCCTTCTAATTAGTACACAACACACATTTCTATCTAAAATAATAGCAAATGCTTTAAAGATTGAAGAGTTTTATTGCCACCTGGTGGGAGTCTTGTGTGCAAAACATACAGACAAGATTGGGAAGATGATGAAATAGCTCAAGCTGTGACCAACACCATCCTGCAAGAATACAGTCTAACTACATCTGGCATCATGAAAATAATTAGATGATTGCATTTGTTAAGAAAAACCAGCGTTATTAAAGAGCTGCAACTTGTCCGTACAGTCCTTTTAATGTCAGGTAAAGGCACTGTTGAAGTTACTTAATTCCAGTTCTTTTGATGTTAATCAACACAATTAGAGTACTGACATGTATAAATAAAATCTGAACAATAAATTATTTTAAATATGAAATACAGTAGAAAAATATAATTTTCATATTATATATGAAATAGAGCAGAAAAATTGTACGTAAGAGTTTTTGGGAAGACAGCCTAATGGACAAAGAACAGAGGTTTAAATACGCATTTTAAATTAACTGAACCCTCTCTCTTTATTACTTTATGTAACTGACAATGAACAATGTGAACTTTGCAGATAATAATTCTGAAATTTTCCATTTAATAATTCCTTGACACAACACAAGGAGGGGATGCCATGCAGAGGGACCTGGGCAAGCTCAAGAAGTGGGTCCAGGAGAATATCATAAGTTCAACAATCCAAGTGCAAGGTGCTGCACTGGGGTCAGGGCAATCCCAGACATGAGTCAAGACTGGGAGAAGAATTCATTGAAGGAAGCCCGTCAGAGGAGGTCTTGGGGATTCTGGTGGACCAAAACCAGGGCATGCCACAGCAGTGTGCATTTGCAGCCCAGGAGGCCAAGGAGCCTGTCCTGGGCTGCATCAAAAGAGGCACAGCCACCAGGCTGGGGGGGAGGTGATTCTCCCCCTTTCTACTCTGCCCTCGAGAGACTCCACCTGCCCAGCTCTGCAGCCCCCAACACAAGAAAGGTGTGGACCTGTTAGAGCAGGTCCAGAGCAGGCCACAAGGAAGGCTGGAGCACCTCTCCAGTGCAGACAGGCTGAGAATTGGGGTTGTTCTCCCTGGAGAAGGCTCTGGGTAAACCTTGCACCACATTCCAGTATCCAAAGGGAGCTTACAAAAAACATGGAGAGAAACATTTTATACAGGCCAATAGTGACAGGACAAGGGACAACGGTTTTAAACTGAACAAGGGCAGGTTCAGATTAGATATTAGGAAGAAATTCTTTACTCAGAGGTTGGTGAGGCACTGGAAGAGGTTGCCCAGAGAAGTTGTGGATGCCTCATCCCTGGAAGTGTTGAAGGCCAGGCTGGATAGGGCTCTGGGCAACTTGGTCTAGTGGGTGGCATCCCTGCTCATTGCACAGGAATTGGAACAAGATGATCTTTAATGACCCTTCTGAGATATTAAAGGCATTCTAGGGCTTTATGAGTGTGCAAAGAGAATTTGATCTGACATGACAAATAGCATATATTTCCTGTCAGAAATAACATTTTCAATGTGACAGCTTTGCACATTTTTGAAATCTTAATTAAATTCTGCATAACCTCTAGTACAGAATTCTTTTACATTAAACATGCCTAAAACTGAGATGTAGCAAGGCAGTTTTTCAGACAGCAATTGACATGTAATGTTTTGTGGCTGGAGAACAACATGTCCATGTTTGCTGCTGTGTAGGCAGGTGGAATCCTAGGAGGGACAGAAAGTAGTTTATAGAAAAAAAAATCCAGGGTCTTTTGCAAAATATTGACAGTTTATTTTTCAAGCCATGTAAAGGCTTGACTGATAAAGGAATGGTCATCTCTATTTGTCCAAAGTAAGCCCAAAATTACTTCCTTCTGAAATGAGTGAATATGCTTATAGCTTTAATTCTTAATAGTCAAGGATTGAATTAGCTAATTCTAGAGCTAAATTCTCTTTAACTATCAAATTGCAATTTAACACTGCCATCCATCAGTAATATTTCCTACTAACTTACTTTCTATAATGATATCCTCCACTTTTTTCTCCTGCACTTTGGAAAAACCAAACAGAAAAATCTTTGCTTGAGAGCTTTTTTTTCCCCCCTGATTCATGCAAGTTCTTTTGCCAAAGAGAGGAGGGAAATGGTCACTTCAATGTACTTGAGTGAAGAAAATATATGTAATATATTAATGTCAATTCTTAACTACTGAAGTTAATTCACAGCTATAGTGGGGTCAGGGTTTGAAGAATCTGTACATTTTACAGCAGTTCTTACAGAAATTGCTGTATCACTGCCTTCTGATTTGTATCTCTCAGACAAAGCCCAGTGCAAGGCTTCAGAAAGTAAAAGCAATCTCTTGCACTTGGGAATGCTGAAAATTACCTGAACCTGTTACCAAATGTATCAAACCATTCATGGAGTTTTTGATAAACAAAAATCTAATTAAAAGGGCACAGAAATGAAAAATCTTTAAATTCTTTATTTGAGTTGGCTGAGAGAATGGTCTTGAGTTCATGGTTTCCTGTTAATGTTTTGCATGCTTAATGCAGTGTATCATACAGTCAAACAGATGGCACACACACATGTCCCCTCATCCTCGTAACAGCATGAACACATATGAAGTTCTTTGTGCACTGCCTTGGATCCACTGCATTGTCTCATCCAGTCACACTAGAGGTCACTGTGAGCAAAAGATTAAGCTTGAAAAGGCAAGGATACTGATGGATCGATTTACAGGCCGAAATTTGTGGCATACTTTCCAATTTGAAAGGTTGATGCAAACTCATCTGTGTTAAATATGTTATTTGAGGGAGGCCATGGTACTTAATGTAACCTCATTTACTGACAAACTATTTACAAACTGTTGAGTAAGAAGTTATTCCTATCAAGAAATCCTAAGTGCTTGAATATGTCCAGTTCAATTTTAGACCAAATTTAATCTCTGGCAACATCAAACTGATTCATGGTAAGAGTTCCAGACTTTGTTGATACTTGTTGCTGTTTTTTCAAGTACAAAATTTGAGGTACTATTCTTTCCCCCTAGGAAAACTGCCCTGCTTTCTCTAGACTGTAGTAGAACAGTACAACTTTGATTTAGGTGCTGCTTCCAGAGTTAAGCGAGCTAAATCCCATTTGTATTGTGGATTAGGGACAAAATCATTAGCTGTCTCAGAGTGAAGTTGTGAATAGAACAAATCTAGAACATTCAAGGAACTGGGAGAGGAGTACACTCCCCTTCACCTGTTCCAGGGAATGCATCCAACCCAGGGCTTACCTCCCAATAGCTGCTGAGTCAGACCTTCAGAGTCTCACCTGCATATGGTGGTACCTGTGCCCAGTTTTAAAAACTTTTTGTCTTTCACAGTGCATGTCCACGATTAGAAAAGATGGCTGAGCAGCAAGTGCAAAACTGAACATCTGATGCCACATAAGTCACCTATAGCTTCCTTTAGTGCAGGTATTCATTTGAAAAGGAATATGTTAACTCTTTCCTCACAGCTGAGAGAGCTAATGGGAGAATGAGAGTGATGATTTTCTAGATAAAGCAGTGATGATGAACAGCACTTCTGGGGTGCCACCCAAAGAGTGTTTGGCACAAGGACAGTGGAATAAGAGAGATTAAAAGAGCAGTGGACAAGGAATGATGCTCACGTTACCCTATATACTTCAGTGTACTTACACGGAAGCTACTCCAACCCTTAGGTAACAGAGGCAAATTTAAAATGCAGATCTGGGAAGAAGAGTCCTCATCACCATCTTCACAAAACTCCTCAGTTCCTATTTTTACCTGCTTTTTGTGCCCACTTTTTGTGTTTTTTCTTCCATTTCCTCCCACTCTCACCTTTTATTAATTCTTTCTACTGTACATCCATCCAAATGGCACTAACATCTTAGTTGTTCACATCATTGTTGATTCTCTGGATTCTGTGTCCCTTGTCTCAGTATGCTTAATGTATTATGCTCTTTCTGACAGAAAGTACCTCCCACTTTAAATTACACACTGCTTTAAAAAAATAAAATTAAAAAGAAATCTGTTTTCGTGGTCCTTAGTCTAATGAAACAATAGTACCCAGATGCTCTTGAGGGATGCTGCAGTTTTTATTGCACTAATATTATGGTGATGTAATGCTTCCATCAATTAAATTATACTGTTAAAATGGGTGCAACAGAGTAAACAACAAAACCTATTATTTTGAAATTATACTTCTTGTCTTAATTGGTAAGGTGTGGCAAGAAAAAAAGAGATGATTTTTGAGACAGGTTTTATTAATCAGACATTTTCATTTCCACAATGTACTTCCTTTCATAACTACTGAAGATGCACATGGCATTTTTCTATGAATTTTTCAGCTCTTCTTACTCTTACAAGAGCACTGCTGACAAGAGTTTTGCTAGGATTAACGTATTCCAAAACCATCCAGAGTAACTATGGCAAATCTGTTTCTGAGTATACCAAAAGAAATGGGCTCTTATTCAGATGTGTTGTGAAAAACATGTGGAGCTGAAGGCTATTCATTGGAATGAATCACACTTCATGCAGGTCTGTTTTCTTGGATGATCACTGCTTTCTCTCTTCCTTTTAGGAAGTGTGATTAGTTTTTCTTCTGGACTGATGAGAAACTACTGGTATCCCAGCAATGCTGTACGTGTACGATTTAATTTCTGTAATATAGGTAAATCAGGTCAAGTTGATGGATTTAATAATAAAATGTTGTATTTAAATGTTGCTTAGCATAATCTTTAGCTGTTACAAATTTTCTAGAAGACAGACTTTTCTTAAACATTTCAATACTAAACACATGCCTAGATACAGAAATACAAACTACACAACAGAATGTGAAAATGTCAGTTTATATTACATGCAGTTTAACAGAGGCAACATATGAGTTGCTCAGATTATTAGATATCCCAAGCATATTTCTAGAACTCATTGATGATTATATGGAAAAGCAGTTAATTTCAGCCTGTATCTCAGTACTGCATCTCCTTCCAAATTTGTCCCAAACCAGGACAGATGTTCAGACATTTCTACTGCATTTCATCATCTTGAGTAAAAAATGTTTACAGAGATCAGCTAAAGTCAAACCACTCTCAAAACCTTCAAAATACTTGTAAAAGGATTATTGATTCTCTAATACAGAAAGAATGGCTTTTTTATTTTGTTCTTGTTGCAACAAGGTTTTTTTTTAATCTAGGCTAACAGCAACCTCATGCAGTTAAACAAGTCTAGTTCTGGACTCCCTTGTACAAGGAGCATGGAGGCACTGGAGTCAGTCCAACAAAGGCCACTAAGATGATGAATGGGCTGGAGCACCTCTCCTATTAGGAAAAGCCAAAAGAGCTGTGCCTGTGGTCACAGACTGAAGTGTTATGGTTAATGGCTTAAACATTGTTATGAAAGAGTTTTGCCATTATGGGAAAACTGTATAAAGAAGCTGTGACCACCAAAGCCCACCCCACCGTGAATATGCCTCCTGAGTGCAGCCTTGGACTGTGGGTTAAGCCACCTAAGGGAATTTAAGATAAGGTGACACTATTGCTCAAGCATCTCAAGGCTAGGGAAAAGCAAACAAGGCTGAGGGAGAAGAATGCGTCCACAAGATAGCCAAACCCAGCAGCTATCCTGAAAATCATTCCTGGCTGGGTTCGGGTTGGGGAGGCCATAGCCCAAAGGCTCATCTGCTGAGGCCACGTTTGCACACACTGCCCCACAGCCAAAGGGGGAGAAGGAGGTTTTGGGTGTGTGGCGTAACCTCTGGTCAGAGGCAGTGAACACCCGTCCTCTCCCACACAAACTGGCCCAGCTGTAAAACCTCTCACCCCAGGAAGGCCACATCCACGGGACATTCACGTGAGAGGCAGCTGAGGGGGTGTCATAATCCATCAAAGACCACCCAAGTACTCCCCAGACTGATTCCTGAGGCCTTGCAGCAGAGCACTGCACGTGATGCAAAGGGATGCCACAGATCCAGAGGCTATTGTGAGAGACTGTCAAACTTGCACCCCCTCAGGGTGTTCCCATCTGGTACAAATATATATCAATCCATTGAACCCTATGTTTTTGGGGGACCCTCACTACCAAGAAAACCAGATGGATAGGATCAACAGGACACCACTGGGATCCACGGAGTGGTGGTATTTTCTACTTAATCCGTCTCAGTCATTATCTTTCTCTCCTCTCACCTCTTTTTTCTATTTCTTTCTTTCTCTGCGCCCTCTGTCATTTACTGTTAAATAAAATCCATACTATTGACTTTGGCATACGGTGACATTTGCACCTTAATTTGGGCAGAGGCATCTCATTTTAAAAATTTTAAGAACCTGATCATAACACCTGTTCGGCCTGGAGAAGAGAAGGTTCAGGGGGATCTATCAATGTACATAAAGACCTGAAGGGAGAATGCAAGGAGGACAGCGCCAGGATCTTTCCAGTAGTGTCCAGTTAGTTACAAGACAAGAGGCAGTGGACACAAACTGGAACACAGCAGGTTCCCTCTGAACATCAGTAAGCACTTATTTTACTGGGAGAGTGACCAAGCACTGGCACAGGTTCCCAAAGAAGGTGATGGAGTGTCCATCCTTAGAGATACTCTTAAAGCCATCTGGACACGGTCCTGGACAACCAGCCCTAGGTGGCCCTGCATAAGCAGAAGGGAAGAGCAGCTGACCTCAGGATGTCTCATCCAACCTCAACCATTCTACTGATGCCATGAGTCATAACTGAACTTCACAAAGGTGCTGTGCCATGTTATTACAGTACTTCCATGTTTCTTCTCTGTAGCTGTAACAATTTGCAACTGTGGTAATGCCAGATGGGAACTCATCATTTGTGATAAAGTAAAGCCAAAGTGAAATCAGTAGAACTGATAATGGAAATTGTCATCATGTCTGAGTTTGGTTTACTCTCAGTAATGTTATCTGTATTTAAATAACACGTGAGTATATAAGGTGTGCATGACCATTTACTGCAAAGGTTTAGTCAGCCTTAACTAAGGACCTGATCAAATTCAGCAATGGCACTAATGTGCATCTTCAGTGTAGGATTAGACATAAGCAACCAAAGAATATTTTACATCAAGCCTTGCTGTTACGTGGGCTAGTAGCCAGTGTGGCAATTTTACCCTTGAACTGAGCTCCTCTGGAATGGCTTCTGCCATGTGTGACTCTGCCTGTGCTGGAAAGCAGCAGGGGAGGCTTTATTTTACACTTCCTTTTTAGTCACTTTTCCAGCTACCACCCTCATTTCCACCTGTTCCCTAAGCATGTTGCATCCGTTGAGCGCACCCACTAAATATCAAATCAATGGTATAAAATAATATCTTGAAGGAAATGTGAATAGCAGGGGGAGCAGATTGCAGAACTTCGTCATATCAGAGTTAAGTCATACTGTCAGTCTAAAGGAAAAGCTAAACAGGTAACACATGGCTGGCACTGCATGTTCCTGATTAAACCACATTACACTCAGACTACAAGTGATCTTCTTAAATGTGGGGTTTTTTTCAAATTTAAGTTTATTTTGAAGTAAACAGAAGCTTAACCATGTTTGTATAAACTTGTTTTGTGTAAAAAAAAAATAATTTTGTTATGCCTTCCAAGGCAAGGAAATAATGACACCGGGGACCACATTTTCGTGTGGGGATTAAAAAAACTCAACAGGTAGTGACCAAGAAGATCTAACTGACATTTAAAAAAATGAAAGCTCCCCATGATCACCTGCAAACTTGAAACTTGTGAAAATCAACAAAGTAGCTTATATGAATGACCGAAGTTTAAATTTAATCTCCTACTTTGAATTTGTTGCGTGTTTGTTTGATTGGTATTTTAACTAGAAGCTATTCAAAGTGCCATATAGGGACCTTGACTTACTTAAAGTAGCTCGAAAATAAAAATTATTTCTAAAAAGTAGCAAGTTCACCATCAAAACAACAGCAACACTTATTATAGCTCGCTTCCAGCCCAGAAGCCCTCCACATACGTGCCAGAAATGGTAGATGCGGTAGCAGTAACTTAAGAGGGCCTTTAGAAAAGATCAGTTACTCGGTTACCGCCCTTTTTCCCCATTCCCTTCGCTCCCATACCAAGAAACACCGCGCTAGGGGGAAGGTCCGGTGCAGCACCGGGGTTCGCTCACACGGCCCCGGCCGCCGCTACAGCGCTGGAGCGGGCCTGTACCCGCACCCCGGACCCGCCCGCCTCCGCCCGCCTCACCCGGCACCGCCATTTTGGAGCTGCCCAAGCCCGTCCCCGTCCTGACACCCCCTCGTCCCCCAGGGGTGGGCGGCCATCCCTCGCCCGCTGCCACTGCGCGGGGCGCGGCCGCACACGAAGGTAGCCCCCCGTTACCGCCGCCCTGCCGCCGCCCGGCTGGCCCTGCGCGACCGCGACCGCCTCCACCTCTTCCCGCCGGCCCCGCCCGGCCCCGGCGGAGCCTCGCCGAAGCCCTCCCCGAGAGCGGAGGGCGGTGAGTGGCAGCGGAGAGGGGAGGGGGCCGCGGCCGATGGGCGGGCCAGCGCCGCCCCACAGGGCTGCGGGCTCCCGGCGGAGCCCCAGTCGGTGCCCGGCCGCCTCCGGAGCTGCGGGGATACTGGTCATCGGGGGTGCGCGGTGGTGACTTCGCCCGGCCGGGCTCGGTGAGCGTCTGGGGCGGGACCCCGCGCAGGACGGCCCGAGCTGCCGGCCCCTTCGCGCCCCTCGCTGGGGCTCCTTGGCCTTCCGGAGTGGCAGGGCCGCCCGGGCACTCCCGGACCTCGCGGGGAGCGAGGCCGAGCGAACTCCGGCTTTCCCAGCTGGGAGCGGCTGGCGGTGGTGGGTGCGGAGTCACCGCCCTCTGGCTTGTGAACAACCCGGAGGAAAAGTTGGTGATGCCCTTTGTAGGGCAAGCGTAGAGTGACTTTTGGGACGAGAGTGTTTTTGCGAGCTGGCTGACAGCGAGATGAGCTCCTGCTCACGGCTGTGCTGGAGAGGCGCCGGTGCTGCCCGTTCTGGAAGGTGCCGGACCCGTGCGTGTCGCGCATCCCCCGCGGGGCGCCTCGGGCGCGGCCTGGCTGCGCTCGCCGTCCCTCTTACAAAGCGCTAAGGTCAAGTTAAAACTGGAGGCACAGTAACTTTTGTGATTGTATAGTGGTTAAAAATACTTACGCTGGTTTACCGGGAAGATATTTTAATCTCTGTGTTTTCCGAGGGCTGTTTGAAGGTTGAACTGAACTGTGTTGGTTTATTTATAACTTGATGTAGAAACATAATACAGAAACGCATTTATTTGTATCAATAAAATATTTTCTGGTTTAGGGAAGCTTAATTTTGGCAGCCAAGTTGTCAAATTACAAGTAATATGTTTGGCAGTGGTGACATTGCTAGTTCTCTTAGCACCCTGTCGTGATTTTAGCTTTCTGTGAGTGGAAAAAGTTGTTGGTTAAGTGGTGTCTTTGGTTTTGGCTATACTACTTTCATCTTTACACAGACATATTCAGGTCGGTATTCTGAATGAACTCTGTATTTATACAGAATTAAAAAAACATTGTTTATTGCCGGATAACTTCTACAATGCTCCTTGCAAATTGCTTAACTTCAGGGAAGTTGTTCTTAAGCAGCAAGAGTTACTATGTGTTATGCTGTGGCAGTATATGCATACCTTGCTACTTCTGTCTTGTGAAAGCTAAACTTTCAGTAGGCATTTACTTACTTAGGGAACTTTTTACTACAGAGCAGAGATCTCCTCTTCTTTTTGAGAGGGCTTATAGTTAAAAGGCCTTCTCATGTAAGGCCTTTGCCTCCCTGCCACGTATGAATAATTTTTTTTCTAAATAGGATATAAAGGTATTTAAGGTAAGCTTATTTTGAATCATGGGCATTTAAATTGGTAATGTCTAAAAACAGCATCCTTGGTGGTGTCGCTCCTCCAATTTGCCATGCAGAGTTCTACATCTCCTCCTCCTTTGCCTTCTTATCATTATTGTCTTTCTCTGTCTCCTGATCAGGTGATGACAGTTAACCAGGCCTTTGATATAAAATGAATTTTTCTGTTATAGACTTGTCCATAAAAAGTTAGAGGCTGGTCTTTATTTCTAGCATGTATAAGCAGAACATTAAATTCAAAGAAGTAATTTATATGCAGCATTTAAAGGATTGATTAATTAGTTTTAGCATTTATTTACACTTGAAACCCAGTTATTATTTGGAAAAAAAGTAGTTGGTGTTCTGGCACAATGCTGTATATATGGTCAGACTCAGTCAGCTATAGCTGCTCATGCTTGGAATTATTGAAGAATGTATAAATAAATCTTGAAGTTGCTATCAGCCTTCTTTCCCTTTCCTAGGCTTTTTGTTCACCTAATTATACAAATACATTCAGATTTCAAATTTTATTCAGTTTTACATTGTAACCTTGCTTTTTGATAATTAATAATTATTTTCCTCTTTGGCAGCTAAAATGAATTCAGATCCTGATCCCGCCTCAAGTCCCTCTTACCCCCAACAGCATCTTGGAAGGTCTCAGCTAAATGCTGCTCCTGAGGACCATAGTGAGAACAGTCAGAGATCTGGAACACCTCCAGCAGATTCTGCAACTTCTTCAGTTCCTGGCTACTCCCATAGCAGGGAGAAAGCGGAAAAAAAAGGTAAGTATTAAAGAAATTCTTATGCAAAATTGGCTTACGTTGAACATGGGGAGATTATTGTGTGTATATGTAGTCTAAACTCTGTTTAAAGACACTGTAAAGTAGGAAAATAAATTTCTCCAATTTCTTCTAACCTGTTGTTGTGGAAGAGTCTTTTCTACTGCAACTTCCTTTGTGCATATTTTCGAGTTTCCCTATCTAATTTTTCAGGTTTGTACAAAGCAACAGGAAAGAAGATTGTTTGAAAAATTGGCAGGGAGATTTAATTAAATTTAGCATAATAATGTTTCAATTTCATTTCTTTATTTGGCTAGAACACATGCTAACTATAGCTTTAATGTGAATTCTGATGTGGATGCAAAAGATACTACTGTAATGTAGACTGAGGGAATAATAAGCTGGTACATGAAGCCAAAATTGAAGTTCATATTAGCAGTAAGATAAGAATTTGGATTTACAGTCATGATACACCGTGAAAGGCAGAATGACAGGGTTCTTTTCCCCTACTTTCTGTGAAACCATTGAGTTTCAAAGATTGTGGAAACTGATGGGATGAAAGAAAAGTCTTGTGTGAAATGTAGAACAAAAAATACCTGACTTCTGCTGAGTTCCAGTTTTAATTCAGTTTGTAATTTCACACTTGTGCAAGATGGTCTTGTGCTCAAGATCTAGCAAATCTGCTGCTCTTTAGCATTCTTTAAAATTGGACTTTTGATTGTGAAACTGCTTATGTACATGCCCTTATATTCACAAATATGAGTCTCTCTATTGAAGGTAATAAGGCTATCCAAGAGTTTAAAATTATTAAATTTGTGAATATCTGTGTGGCACATACCAGATGCAACTGAGCTCTGCACATAGTTCAGGCCAGTATTATGGCTGTGTCAGCAAACCTATTGTTTGCATCTAATTCAAAATTGATTGTTGGAACCTTCTGGGTTCCCTGTTCCCGATGAAGGAGAATTTCTTTTTGGATACCTAAATTTCTATCATGCCTCAGTGTTCAGTACCAATTTTGTCATCTAGCCCACCTGTAAAAGAATTGAGAGATTATGGAGATTTGACACTTCTAACATTAACAACGTGATTGTTAATTTAGAGTCAGTGCTGACAAGTGTGTTTTCTTTCTTCACTTTCCAGTTTCTTAGCATGCTTCAACAGGAAAAGAATAGCAAGTATAATAGGAATACTGTATGAAGTTATATTGGGCTTAGTTATACTATGATTTGAAAAAGCAATATATAGGTTTCTGTTGTTGGTGCCCACATTCATGCAAGATTCTGGAAATCAATACAAGCTGTTTACTGGTATTTTGCACATAGGTTCTGTCACCTATTCTTTTGTAGCTGATTTGGGGATTTTCTTACTCTACGCAAATGTTGGACTTTTAAAAATCACACTGATTTTTATCTTAGTTCTCTTTACAGTCCTGTGTATTTGCTAATGATCCCTACCTATGCAGCATTGTATTAGAGGTGCTGCTTATTTGTGCTCCTATAAAAGAGGGCTTTTCAGCATTGATGTATTTCTCCTTTTCAATTGTGACTCATTCTTGATTACTTTAAATCTCTTCCCATTAAAATGTTATTGGTGCCTGGTGCCACTGTCATTGCCCTTCCCATGCCCTTCTTAGTATACGCAAATATTTAATGCAGCAGAATGAGTTACCATTGCCATAGTGTCTTGCTGGAGTCGCTTATAACCAAGATTTTAGTGGATTTAGATAGAAAATGTCTTCAATAATACATAATACAGTATTTTCTTATATGGCTGTTTTAGAGTTATGCTGTTTGTCATAGTGCTAACAGTTTCTAGAACTGAAAACTTTATTAAAAGAAAGGAAGTTCTGGTCATCAGGACTTAAAAATGGGCATTTTAGTGGGACTTCAGAAAGAAGTGCAAACAAAAGTACAAATTCAAAGATGTACGTATAAAAACAAATACAAAAGAAACAGATTTGTTAAAAAGAAAATTGGCACTTCAGAAATTCTCAAAATATTTGAACTGACGGAGAAGGTCCTTGGAATCACTAGAGCCCTTACCAATAAATAACATTCAGGTTTCTCATAGGTCTAGGAAAAGTGAAGGATTTGGACTCTCAGCCAGGGCATGTTGTGGTTTCGTTGTATGAAAGGAAATATACTCCAGACCAGACGTTCTGGGAAGGGCTGCTCTGACTTCTTTCTTGGAAGGTTAAGATGTCGGGTAATGTTCAATAGTCACTATGATCATGACTAACTCAGAGTGATGATGAAGAGAACGGAAAAGACCAGCACACTGATGTACACAAAGCTGTCTCAAATATTACTAAATATGTAGAACACTCCTCTTTCATGACGACTTAAACGTCTTGCTCAAATTTAAATTACTATTAAAAATTTAAGTTTGTATAATTTTTAATAAATCAGCTATGACTTCTGTTTTAGAAGGGGAAATGTACAGTGTACATCTCAATTATCTGGAAAGGCAGTTTCAGCTCAGGACTGTCTACCACACGCCCATGTGCCCTCTCCCACAGAAGGTCACTGGTATCCTGGGCTGCAGTAGTTGAAACGTTGCCCAACAGGTGGAGGGAGATCCTTCCCCTCCAGTCAGCACTGGAGTGCTGCATCCAGTTCTGGGCTACCCAGTACATGAGAGACGTGGAGAGAGTTCAGCAAAGGGCCACAGAGATGATGAATGGGCTGCAGCATCTCTCCTGTGGGAGGCAGCTGAGAGAGCTGGGGCTATTCAGCCTGAGGGAGAGAAGGCTCAGGGAGGATCTATCAATGTGCATAAATAGCTGAAGGTAGGGTGCAAAAAGGATGGAGCCATGATCTTTTCAGTGGTCCCCAACACAAGGACCAGAGGCAGCTGGCACAAACACGAGGTTCCCTCGGACCATCAGTAAACACTTCTTTTGTTCTTTCCTGTGAGGGTGACTGAGCACTGGCACTGGTTGTCCGGAGAGGTAATGGAGTCTCCATCCTTTGAGATACTCAAAAACTATGTGGACACAGTCCTGGGCAGCCAACTTAGGGGGGCCTGCATGAGCGGAGGGGTTGGAACGGGTGACTTTCAGCGGTCCCTGCTAACCTCAACCATTTTACTAATTCTCGTAATATTCTTGACACCATATCTGTATTTCTGATCTGTGCTTTTTCTTCCAGTTTTTGTTAATATACACTGTGTTTAAGGCTATAGCATCAAAGTGAATGTTGAGTAATTTGTTTCCTGGAAGCACACATCACATCCTCTACTCCTGCAGCATTATCCATGTAGTGTAATCCAGCAAATTAATGAATGCCTTGGCTCTGACTCAGTAAAGCACTTAAGCACACACGTATCCTCAGCTGCACAGGTACTTCCTTTGGATCAGACTCTTATACTGCCATTTTTTTCTTAGCAATTTTTCAGTCTGTATTCTGCTAATGTATCATTAGGTAGTGTTTATGTTATTCCTTGTAAAATTTCTTCCACAGTGGGAGGTAACAGTGCTTTGAGAATTTATTGAGCAAATCAAATCTGTATTTAATGAAAAAAATATTCAATCATTAGGATAATTTATAGATACTGGTTTTGTTGTGGTAAAAAAGAAGAGGAAGGCATTCCTATTTCTACCCGAAACTCTTGCTTCCTGCTTATGTATGTTTTTGGTTTTGTGTATGTAGGAATAGAGTGAATATCAATATATCGGCTTTCATGTTTAAAAAGAAATGAGAAAAAAAATTGTTACTCTTTCAAGAATGTTCATGGACAGGGAGCTTATTAGGAAGCAAAGCATATACAGTACTAATTAGGGCTCCTGAAATTTTGAAGCCATGGAGTCATCAGTATCCGTGTAAGCAAATTACAGGAGAGTTCGTGTATAGCAGGGAAGACCAGTGTCTGATTGCTAGTGAAGTCTTTTGAAACAGACTAAGACTCTAATCTCCTAAGACACTTTAATGCCTCTCAGGTGCACAGGCCCCTCAGTTTCTGTCCAGATGCTATATACCCCTTTCTAGTTTCTGCGTTTCATCCACTCTGTAGAATCTCCTTCCTTCAGATACAGCCTTAAAGCAACGCCGAAAGACAGAGCTCGGATGAGAGCTCTGGGTCTCTCAACACCAAATTCTCCAAGTAGGCTTAAAAACATCATTCTTGCTAGTGAAACCATTTCCTCTACTTAGAGCAGAGCTAGGAAAAAAGGACTTTCAATGTGGTGACTTAGTTAGCATGTGAGTATCTGTAGTACTGCTGCTCTTAATGTTTTTTGAAAGAGATGCCTGAATCTGCAGTCGAAGTAAGTGCCCCGTATTGCTGAGTTAGAAAGTAGATCTGTGTGTCCCAGGAGATGTTTTGATTCAGATGAAGGGGAAGCAGAGTTGAGAGAAACTTTTCACAATACAGTGGTGATCAGATACTTGGCTGTGATTTCGGGATTCAAGTAACTGCTTCAATTCAGCCACAGTGGTAACTTGAACCGGATGACTCTCACCCCAAGTGAACATTTATTGTGCTGCAGGTTATCTGGAAGAGTTACCATTTCCTGTAATGCTTAAGTACATTCAAGCATGTAAAATGTCTTTCTTAAAAATTGACTGTTTGCCAGTCAGCAGGTAAAAGAGGTCGTGCTAGGATACTAGAGAAGCTGGGGGCAGTGTGAAGATGGTAATTTTTCATATGTGCCTGAAACAGATCATTAATGGTTTATTACATCATTCATGCAAACTTTCTAGCCAATAAGGTTGGAAAGGAGGAATTGCAAAGCTTAGTTGCAGTGCTTGGAGAAAGGTCTCTTTGGTTAAGGGACTAGTTGGGGTTTTTTGTCCATGGTTTTGTTGTAATCTCTTGTTTGAGAATTGAGAACACATAGGAAAGTGTTTGTACAGACAGCTTTGCAGACAGAAATCAATTTCTTATATTTTGTTTGTAGATATACAGAGTTCTGTGTGTACTTAGGTTATGAGGGGGTTTTGTTCCTCTAGGAAGAGAATTATTTATTAATTGACTGACCTCAAATTTACAAATACTAAAAAAATCTTTTAAACAGTTTACAATGCATTGCAACAATTTACAACAGTGTGTCTCCAAGGCATTGCTAAATGTTGGCTAACAAATAGGGAACCGTTCTAATTTACAAATATTTTCCAAGTGTTACCCTCTTCCACTTAAGGTTACAAAGAACCTTTGCTTCAAAGCTCTATTTTAGCACTTTTGTGTCTTTACTTTTTGGCAGTTAGCTATTACAGACTAACTCTTGAGGCAAAGTGAAATGTTTGTGCAAAGCTTGAAGAAATCTCAGAAAAATCTTTGATTGTTTGAAGGGGAGGATTATGCCTTGAAGTATTAATTGCTTTACAATTTATCTGTCAGTTTATTAATGCCCCTTCAAACTTTACCTTTAAATATTCAGGCTCCTAGAAAGCTCATTTGCCAGGCATTGCTGTGGGAGAGAAAGGATTCTATCCAAACAAAAGTTAATGACTGTATTTCCTGATAAAATTTTGGGACATCATCATTGTTGGTGCAGAACAATGGGAATGGGCTTCTTCGTGTCTGCTGCTATTGTCAGTAACTTGCTGATGTTTTTACCCCGTATGGGAGGAGGATTGAACACCCATTTATTTGAGGAAACATTCTCCATCTTTCCCTCTTCCACCATTTGAAATACATAAATGGGTTTTTTGGCTGCTAACAAAGATACTATTACTACTAACAATTTTTTTACATTCACATGATGAACCAGATTATGAAAAGTGCCCTAGCTCAGTCTTCATCCATTATTTTCCATGTGGATCGATTTCCTAATCTGTTTAAGATAACAGAATTTCTAGCATAGTCTCAGGGTGCTGAAAGAAAGAAGGGTAGAAAGGGAAGAGCTATATTCATATTAGTAAATTATGTCATGAAATGGCAGTGGCCGTGTAAATTCTTGATGTTCCTTTTCTGCAAATTTAAAAATTTAATCTAGTGGTTGGAATCTTTCAATTCAGTTTCCTTCAGAAGGGATCCAGTATGCATGTTCCACTGGGCACACAAATCCCTGATACAGTACAGTAATCAAAGACAGACTTGGAGCTGTTGTGTTGCTGGAGAGCCCCTCGCAGCAGCAGCAGCCCCACTTCATTGTGAAAGTTAGAAGGTGAGACTGGGAACAGTAAACTGGGAAGTAAAGCTAATCCTTTGAAAAGTTAGCTAATTATTAGAAGTGCTTACTTAAGCCAATGGATTTGTGGATTTGCTAAAAAGTTGGAATGGTCCTTTTTTAAGGGCCCGTCTGTTTTGACAGCAAATGAACTGCTGGAGTGTTAAAGTGGTGAAGTGCTCAAACTGCAGAATTGCTGAAATTTCATGTGCATTGTGCAGGTTGTTATGATGACTTTCCATCTACACCTACAAAAATATGTGGCCTTGGTGAGCTCTATGGTCTCAACTTCTCACATTGTTTTTCATTGCTTTGTCCTTTCTTTTTTTTTGGTGGAAAGGGTTAATATTGATGATTATTAACTAAGAAATTACAAAATGCTGATTTATTTTTAACTCTACAGTTTTGGAACTGCAGATTTATGTTAGATTTATCCCAGCTCATCCATAAAGGATTCAATCAGAGATGCCTGCATTGAAAAAGCAGCAGGACTGGCTCATGAGTTACATGTAAAATTATTTTAATGACTTTAAAAGATCATTGTAGAGTAATAGCTATGCTAGAAAAATACAGATTTGAAGAACAGTCTTCCCTCCACTTTTAAAATTTATAGTCTATAATATCACTCTTAGTCTTCCACCTACATGCTGTGTTTTTTTATTGCTCTCCTGACAATTTACATTCATTTTGTGGGGGTGCAGAAGTTGTTCCCATTTCAATTTAGTGCTATTTGATGACTTGCAATTGTGATGTGACTAAGACTATTACCATATCTACAAATGCATTGCTTCTCCCAGAGAAAGCAGAGTTGAGTCCTAGACTTGAACAGCTCTGTAAACAAATGTTATTCCCTTCTCTCCCATCCCTGTTACCACCTTCTAAAATAGAATGCCTGCCAAATTATGCTAGTATGAGATCTTCAAATTGTTCTTTGGACAAGTACGACCATCTTAAGATCTGACCATGGAGGTTAAAGGCATAAAAGAAAAACATGCAATGTACTCTTAATTGTACCAAGCTCTTACTATGCAGTTAAGGATCCAGGAGGCTTCTGAATGGATAAAAGGGTTCAGCACTCATGGATGAGCAGCTGAGCATCTAAAGTTAATAAAACCTTTTTTCAAATCATTGATGTTTGTCATGCAAAGTATTTCTTCTTCTCCTCCAGTCAGTTCCTTTGTGTCATTATATTTGATATGTACAAATCATGTTTATGACATGACACTTGATGCCAGCTTTTAAGTGGAATGTCCATCTTTCCAGAAACTTTACTCCTACATAGTTACTGCACACAATACCACTGAGCTTTCGGAACTTGTGGAAAGTGAGTAGGAGGATTTCTCTAGAGACTCAGGCTGGCTCTGCTGAGTACTGAAAGTTGAACAGTACAATCCAGTGACACAAAAAAGCTGTTAGAACCTGCATTTATTGTTATAAAATGTACAGATCAACTTTTTCTAAAAGTACTTATTCTACCTGTGGATGAATGAGAGAGAGATCTGACATCTTTCACTTAGGAGATAAGCTTACACAGCATCCTCTAACAAAAGAAATAATTTTGGGGTTTTTTTTTTGTCATTAATTGTGTATTCCTTTACTCCTAAGGGTATCTGAGATTCTAGAAGGCTTGTTTCATAGTGAAAATAAAATC
Organism: Cnemophilus loriae; assembly: GCA_013397755.1. Lineage (NCBI taxonomy): Eukaryota > Metazoa > Chordata > Aves > Passeriformes > Corvidae > Cnemophilus > Cnemophilus loriae. Next base: position 2,741,718 of record VZTF01007181.1, read on the forward strand.
TGCAATAAAAAGCTGTATGGTGTTCCCAAAAATTGTTGAATTTGTTTGACTTTTTTATTAACTTACCAGATTTGTGCTTACAGAAAGAACTTTTAGTGCATAAAACCCTGTATAACACTATCAGAATTACCACCATGCACTTCCAAAAGGAACTGGACGTACTATAGAGGGCATGACTCCAAAAGAAATTCCTTCTAGGCAGATTCTGCACAAAATGTGTTGCTCTACATGTTTGGGTTGATATCCATGGGCAGGCACCCCTGTAAGATTTTATTTTCCTAATTTTTCTGGATTATTTATTGCTTGACAAATAGGCTTCGATTATTTACTTTGTATGTGCATGCATTCTTGTTGCCTGCTTCCTACCCCATGTTATAAAATTTCCTTCATACTAGCAAATGAGCCATTACTGAAAATCCACCATAAAAGGATTTCCTCTAGCTAGTATATTTAATTTGTGAAAATTGTTAAAGCAAGTTCATTCACTCTTCTAACATAAATTAACGGCTTCATGTTTGCAACAGGGTGTTTTTCTGGTGATTCAGTCATGCTTTGGGGTTTGGGTTTTGTTGTTGTTGTTGTTGTTTTCTTTCTGGTTTTTTAAGTAGCACAGTAAGACCAGATGATTACAATACAATCCTATCATAGTTTTGAACAGTGCAGTAAGACCACTACTGCCTTCATGAGAAGCTATAACATTTTCTGACTGTACCATAGCAAAGGTAAATACTGGATGAACAGAGAACAAGACTGATGAAAGCTGAGCTATAGGAGAAGAATTCCCTTTCAGCAGTTGTCTGAGAATCCCATTCAGTCAAGCAGAGCTGAAAGATGCCAGTGCCTCAAAGTAGTCTGTAAATATGGTGGTTTTGCAGGTGGGTTGTCTTTAGCAGCTGGATGCTTGGTTTGTAAGAAACCAAATGATGCTTTTTCTTGTAGTTCATTTTGGGTTCTTTCTACTGAAGGCATTGAAATCCAGGGAACAGAACACATTTCAGCACTCTTAAATGCAAGCTGAGGATGAAAAATTAATATTAAAACCTGACTGGCTTCCAGAAACCTGATTGTCTTTGTAAATATTTATGGTAATAGTTAAGGTGATGTGGATCTTTTGGTGCACTGCCCTAAATTCCTTTGGCGCAGGATTCATAGCATGTTTTTGACCTTTTACTGGCTATTTCTTTTTCAGTCTAATCCAGTGCTAGGTTATATAGCTGCATTTTAACTTTTTCTCTGATGAAACTTGTGGCAAAGACTGCATTTGTGATTCTAAACTTAACTGTAGAACAGTTCGACCCCCATCTGGAAGTACTACTTAGGCACTTTTATTAATACTAAGAATGGGATAAGCTTTTCATGTTGCACTTCAGAGGCATATTTTTATGGAAATTCCTAGACATAAAAAAAAGATTAAGTAAAAATCCAGGTTCAAGTTTGTCATAATGGAAGTCATAGAAGAGGCTTTTTTCAAATACAAATAATTCTATATCTGTCTTTTCTGTGCCGTGTCAGTCTCCACCTACACATTCATTTGTTCATCTTACCTTGTGGAGCATGGTGGGAGGAGTGGAGTTTAGCAGTGAACGTAGTTTATTCGTACTAGTATCCTCTCACTGTAGAAGCAGGTAATTTTCCTTGTAATTTAGACAGTACTCCCTTTCAGATTCAATTACAGTAAAGCCTTCTTGCTAAAGCAGTAAAGTGATGTATGCCTGAAGCTCCAAGTACAGTGCTGTGCAATGTGACAAAGTTCAGTTTAGATATCAGTGCTCTTCATGGTATATAGAGATTTGTTCATATGTGGGAGAAGATCTAATGTCAAAGAAGACATTCTTCACTCCCTGCTCCCACTCCAGTAATTTAGCTGGTGGAAATGCCTGGGGATGAAATCTCGTTCCATACTATTCCATCAAACGTCTCAATTACTCTTGTCAGTTAATAACATGACACTGAGGGAGATGCCTGACATCTTGTTACTTCTTAAAAGTAGAAAGCCCACTTAACTTAAGTAGTGAGCTTTTGGAATAAAGCTAATGAATACATGAAGTGTAGTTTTTCTTCCTCTGGATGCCATCCAGCTTTTCTTATACCTGAACTAACATGGGTGTGTTCCAGTTTAGGAAGGCTCCCTGAAGTTGCTGTCAATACTCAGTGCTAATACTAGAGACTGGTGACAGGCTTTTTCAGGTTCAAGATTCTTCTTACCTTTCTCATGAGAATCATTTACACTCTTATTTACAGCACACCTGTTAGAGCCAGGGGGCTTTTTCTAAATGCAGTGCTAGTGCTGTCCTTACTTTATTTTATTCAGAATGTTCTTTAGCTACTTGCAGCCTAGAAAATTTTAAGAAGCCTTTTTAAACTCATAGAAATATTTGGCATTGGCCAAATACTTTTAATCTGTTCATGCCCTTTAGTTTTTGTATTTGGAAAGACATGGAATAGTCTCTCTGTTTACCTTCTCCGTTTCATTCTCCTCAGTTTCTTCCCCAGGTTATAAAGCTCTGATAATAGTGTCTTATTAGCACTGAGCTATGTTTTTCCTAAAACACTATTAAAACTCTAAAGTGTTATGCTGAGTGATAATAATTCAGAGCTTATCGCTGTGTGTGCAATGATGAAGTGCCTTCATGGTTTGCTGCATGTCATCTGGCCTTTTATCCCTTAATTAGTCATTAAATCCTTTTGCTGGTTTTACTGGAGTTTTCTGTTGTTTTTTTCCTGAATAACACAGAATCATTGACAGATTTTGGCACCTTGGTGTTAGCCCTTTTTTTTTCATTCACATATAAATGCATTGAATAATTTAGGCCTTATTTTATATCCCCGTGTGTCTAAACTGATAATCTTTCCCCTGGGAGAATGAAAGCTGTGTTTTCCTAATCTTCATATTCTGTTTCTTAATCGCTCACTTTTCAATGTAACAACCTGCATTTTAATTTGTTTAGAGAAGCCTTGCTCCCCGTCTTTAGAGATGTAAATATGAGCTGGATCCACCTGTCCAACCCAGTATATCTTTTTTTCTTAATTAGGAAAAGATAGGTTTGTATCTTTTGGTTCCTCCAACTACTTAACATATAAAGTTATTTATTAAATGTATTTAAAATCAAATCCTGTTTTTGAATGTATAATTTTCTGGAGTATGGTTGAGGTCATTATTGTTGCTTTCTGGCCTTTTTGCTGCTCTGTTTTTTGTCAGTGTGTCTTAGTGGTGTTTATTCAAACAAAAGATTAAGGAAACTATATTAAAAACTCTATACCTAAACCTAAAATTTGCAAGATTGTTTGGAAGACTGCCTACTTACCTTTGCTTGGCTCACTTTGCTGGGCCACCTTGTTAACAATTTTCTCCTGTGTCAACTGTCAGATCTTCTCATGGAATAGTGAGAATGGCCACGTATTTTTCTAGGTGTGTGCTCAGTGAGCTTGGAGGTGTGTTCCCACTGGGTAGGACTGAACATATCATTTGTGTTGTGCATATGCTTAGCTGTTCCTGATTGTTTTCAGTCACTTCAGGAATACTTGCTATGCTATAAAATGGGAAGGCCAATCCAGAAATCGTGTTTTGTATCTTGTCGTCTTGGATCCTTTATTCTCCCCAAGACATGGGTTTTTTCCTCCTCCTACTGCACATTCCTGTCACTTCTTTTTCTGAGCCCAAATGAATGTGTGGAGTCATGATCACGTAAAGTGTGTGTGCCATACAGGTTTCCTTCATACTCTTAGTGTAGGTGTTGCTTAATGCAATTAATCTTTTGTTCAGTAGAGTTTCCATGAGCTTTAATATTCACTTGTAAAACCTGTAATTTCTTTTATACTTATATATTTTGTATAAGTGCTTCATTGTTGCTTCCTGTCTGAGAAAGTGCTTTCGGTTTTCCTTTTATCCTATTCTCACTAGGTTTTCACCTTTTCATTCAAAGCACTTAGAAGTCCCCAGCTTGTGTTTGTTTAAAAAAATTATTTGTTGTGCATGATAGCATGACTGTCATGGGGCTGGCCTCCAATAACTGTGTGAACAAATAAAATCTTAAGCTCAAAAGGCATAAGAAATTGTGATCCTTTAAAATACCTTTTTTTTGCTTTGTTCATGGTCTTTGACCTCCTGCTTAATCTGGAATTCAGGTGCTGTAGCTGTGACCTAAGAAGAAAGCTGTGTGCACCTGGCCAGGGGGTGATATTAGCAGGCAAAGGGCTAAAACTCCCTTGAGCTGAGTAAATCCACTGCCGAGAGCTTTAATGTGTTTGTGTTGGTAGGAAGGTAAATCTACAAATACTTTTGTTATTCAGCATGCACTCTATTAATTCTTTCTGCCTGAAATAACTTTAGTAAATTTTTTTGAAGGAAGGCAGTGATTCCTAGTGGTTAGAAGAGCACTGAGAAAATGGAGGGTGTTATATGTGATGGGTGTGTGTATATGATCCACTTTGTGCGCGTATATATACAACTAAAAGTCTTTCTTTATGTGAAAGGACTATTATATGCCTTTAAAGATTTCAGAATTCAAGAAGGGAAGTGTCATACACAATGTCACTTAAAATGCCAGGGTTTTAGAAGCAGTGTTTGTCTAAAATGTCCGTAAAACATTTTTGCTAAGTATGTGATCAGACACTTTGCAACAAGTCAGGCAACTACAGTGATGCTCACATGATGTGATTTAGTTGTGTATGTTAAGAGTATTAAAAGGTTTGAGAATCTATTACATCTATTACTGATTTGTGCTAGAATACTGGGAAGGAAATCTTGTGACAACTTCAGTTTTGTTTAATTGTCTGTAAAGTCTTTTGCATTGAATGTATTTCTTATCTAGATCGTGTAAATCCATTCTTCAAAACCTTGTATGAATGTTGAAGAGTTTGTTGGGTTTTAGTCTTCAATATAGTCCAAAGATGAGGCTTAGATATGTTATTTAATCTGTAATCTATAATGGCATCTTCCTTTTGTGATTTAAAATTTTAACCACTGGTGTCTTGCAATCTCACTTGGACTAATCCCCTACTATGGACTGACTGCCTTTTTGTCAATTAAATGGCTACATTTCAGAGGTAAGGGAAAATAATTGCATCCTAGCATAGTATTTAAAAAACTGAAATGTTTCCTTTTTAAACATTTCCTATTTCTGATCAAAACTTAACAGAAATAGTAAAAATGACAGAATGAATGCTAAATTCCCATTTGAGCTTATAGGAACAAAGCCGGAATCTTACTTTATATGGCCAGTGTGCCAAGTAATGTGTAAAGCTTTAAAAAGTAAGTAGTTATCTTTAGTTTTCATCAGCCTGTTTGCAACCTCCCTACATAAACCACTTGTTCTATATTCTGAGTATTTCTTCTGGAGATGTAAAACGTACTTTTTACTAGGAAAACAGAAATTACTCTATAGTTATGTTCGGCCAGTACCATTGAAGTCTATCACTTAATAACAGGCAGTTTTAGCTGAGTCTTCTTCTGAATGCTGTATGCCTGTGAAATGCATACAGGTCTTTATGTAATGACCTGTTTTATTGTAATGGGTCTTTTTTAATAAATGCTTTCATAAAATGGGTTTTTAGAGACAGCTTTAACCTATTCAAAGAAAAGCCTGGATATCAAAAATGGATATTTCTGTAGGCCTTCAAAGGTTTAAATGCTTTCTGTAGTATGATGACATAAATGCAGCAAAGTCAGAAATGCATCTGCATCATACTTTGTAGATCACAAATCAGATTTTTTCCGTTCTTTTTTCTAAGTGAAACTGAGAAAAATTAAAGTATGCAGTGTCATTTCATATCTTAAACCTAAGACTTTATCACACCGAATTAAAAAAAAAACAAAACCACTAAAATTTTAGTAATAATGTTACAATATCCATTAACTAATTCGTGTTGAATGATCTGTCTCTGGGAAGGCAGAATTACCTATGCTGGGAACTGAATTATAGAGCAGGCTGATGATGAACTAAGCTTTACACAGTCTTGAGGTTCTTGGTGGCAGAGTTGGAACTACAGCAAATATTAAGTACTAACCACCCTTCTACACCCCTGGTCTTAATTTCTTTCTTCTATGAATGCTACTTGCTGTCTAAAACTTTTATGCTTTCACTTGCCTGCTTTCATTTGAATGACTGCAGTGCTTGTGAGCCTTGAATAACTGATAGACTTCATTGGCTTGTATTAATGCACATGACACAAAACAGCTAGTCAAGTCTATTTTAATCGTCGTAAAAGGTATGTGAAGTATTGCAAGATGAGTGTTCCTGTCTTCTGGAAATTTTTATATTCAAGATAGAGTAAAATTTGACATGAAAAAGGCATGAGTTTTCAGCAAAGCTGGAAAATAAAAGCTTCCGCTGACAGCATTTCCATTGCAGTATTCTTATGTGGGAGGAATACACATCAAGACATTTTCTGGCTAAAAACATGCGTAAGAACAAGGGTGATAAGTTATAGTCATCACTTCTTACGGTGTTGTTATGGGGGGTGCATATACTCCTGTGTAATTTTTTGTTCAGTGTCAAGCTGAATTGAAAGAAAGTGTGCATTGTCCATCCTTGTTCTAAAACACACCTTAACTGTGTTTTGGACCTTTTACCTTCAAAGACTGACCTATATACCTTATGAGAAAGTAGATTGATAATGGCAGCCATGAAACTAGAGTCATTCATGCTTGAGCTGTTTAATTATCCTCTTGGTTATCTTTTAAGCAAAGGAAAAATATCGCTGGTTACAAGAACTGTATATACTAAGATATTCTAAATTTGATCTCCACAACCTGTTCCTCCACCTTTGCCCTACAACTACAGAATCAACCCACAGGCATATTCTTAATTAACTATCTGTTATTTATATTCATAGTCACATGTGCAAGTACATAGAATTGATAACTGGGTGGGAGGGATTGGGCAGTAGGTTGAAAATAGTGTGGACCAAAATGAAAACAAACAAGGTTTAGCAGATGTAATTGTTGTTAGTTTCTGTATGCTCCAGAGACTGAGGGACTAAGCTTTTAAATACACTGTTTTAAAGGCTGATTAATTTTTCAAAATCCTAGAAAAGGTTGCAGTGCTAGATAAAGAGATTGACAGGTGAAAGACTGAAGTGATATCAAGAAAAGAATAGTAATAGTACAAAAGCTGATCCATATTACATGTTCCACATGTGCTCATATTTATTGTAATGAGTATTCTGTTGAGAAAGGAATTTCATGGAAGTAAATGAGAAACTGTAAACTGTGTCATCCTGTGGCATGTACCAAATAACAAGGGTGAATATGCTGAAGTACAATACTGAGATGGAGAGTCAATAGTGTAATAAGTTAATTTCCACTGTTCTTGCAAAACACTTGTGTTGGTTTTTTTAGTTATGATCATTTAATTCTTCAACCACATGCAGCAGTAATTTTTAAAATACTTTAAACTATTTCTAGTAAACAATTTTCTTTATCTAATTTATAGAGGGCATGAAGGAAGAACCTGAAGTGCTCTTTGAAGAACTGCTTGAGAGGGCCAAAGCTGGAGAACCAAAAGCACAAACAGAGGTAATTTTATATGGTTTTTATCTGGTCTTCTTTGCTCTTAATTCCAGAAATAGCACTGTCTGCTGCAGAACTATTATCTCTTCCTCAGTTGGGCTGTGTCTGTTTAGATGCTAAACTATTCAGAGAAAGGTGATGCCATATGGTTTCTCTGCCTTGAGAAATGCTGCTTCCTTGAGAGTGTGAGTGGCTTCAGGTCCAACTCTTTAGCATGGAAAAGGTACAGAACTGATTTTGCTTTTCTTTTTTTAAAGAAGCACGTGTGAAGCTGTGCAGATAGGGACTGTTAAATGCTGTTGGTTCAGCACTGCACTGTATACAAAGATACCAGGACTCTTAGACTGGACTCTGGAGGAAACTGCCATTGAGGTGCTTTAGCAGGGACAGAGGTTGGTTGGCTGATGTTCTGCTCATGTACCGTTTCTCTGTTGAATTACACATTTTAGAAAAGAAGCCCCTCATTTATTGAAATTAGCTGTGTTTACTTCTTTAATGGCAGATAAAATTGAATTAGTAATATCAATTCTGTCCCTGCATTTGTTAGAACTTCAGGTTTTGCCTTGGGTTTTAGGAAAAATTGTACCAGTTTTCCACTGTATTCCATGGTCTGGTATATTGGTCTAGTATAAATAGCTTAAAATTGTCTAGAAGGGTTTTAATTGGTGTTTAACTTGGTTAGTGTTTTACTTGAGCATTCTTTTCCAAATTCACCTTTGGTGCCAAATAGGAGTGGTTGCAGTCTCCTACATATTCATTGGTGGTTTGGATTTTTCCCCAAGGATCACTACTCCTATTGTAAATAAAAATCAGAGGTGGGGATGGGAAAGTAATTCTTTTACGGCTGGTAAATACGGCAGTGCTAGGCTTGTTCTCCATTCCATATCAACTTGTTTGAGGGGCAGGCTGACCTTGGAGTTGTAACCTGAGATAGTAACAAATTCCTCACTTTGAAACAGCTGGTAGCTTTGTGGAGGATGAAACATTACCCTTGAGGGAATCATTGCTGTAAAATCCATCTTCTGGCTCTATTCCTCCACACATAAGAAAGCAAACTCCATCATATTCTTTCAGGATATAATTTCCAATTGAGTAAGAATACTCAGAAATACTTACATCATCTAAGCCTGTAATGCATACATATGTATATAAATGATGGGGGATTTTCTTCTTCGCAGTTAATTCCATTTTCACTCTCTTCCTTAATTTAGAAAATGTGTGTACATTTTCTATTCCCACATAATAATAGGATTCTTATCATGAAAAGATACAGCATACAATTTTGCTTCAGTATGCACTCAGGATGAATTGACTGCCTGAAACAGAACCCAAAATATGGTAATTTCTTTTTTACGCAGTCATATTTCTTGTTACTTGTGGAGTGAGAATTAGGTTTTAGTTTTTAAAACTCTAAAAGAAATTCTTTTCTTCTCTATTGTTGAATACATTCCTTTAGAATCAATTAGAAAAATGTATTTTTATTTCTCACATTTGTAGGAGTAAGAATGAGAAGCTGAGATGCCACTTTTGTGCTGTTTGTTAACAATTACAAAGTCAAACACAAGAAATCAGCTGGTTCAGTGGCTTGTAGTTATTACTCTGTGTTTATTCAAAAATAATTCTGCAATGACTATGGAAATAAATGCACTCTGAGTGGCTGTCGACATGTATTACTGTAACTTTATGTATTTTTTTTTTTATCAAGAAATAACTGTATGTCAGTTACATAAATGAAACACCCACAGCTGGAATCCTGTAACGGAGAAAAGGCAGTTCTGTGTCTTTAACCAGAGGATGTCTGCAAGGGAACTGCTTGAGATGACCACCTCACTTAGCAAAGCCAGAGCTGGGAGCAGCCTTTAGAGAAGTACAGTGTGAGGGTCTGTGTTAAGCTGTTACCAAATATGACTTTATTTCACACTTTCAGCTCATGGGAAAGAGACAATCCCAGACTGCTTAAATGACAGATCTGAGGTTAACAGCTTTTCCCGTCCGTTCTTCCTCCTTTGACTGCTGCAGGCCAGAGCTTTGCAGCCATTTTCAGGTGGCTTGATGTAGGAACCTTGCTATTAAAAACACAGACAAGCCAAAAAGCAATTCGGTCATAAAACAGGTTGTGCTATAATTTTGCTTGTGCAGTAGCCTTTTGTGCTATGACTAGTCCCACGATCTGTTAGTTGATGTTGCAATACATGTTTCTAAGTCCAAGAGGTCCTTACAAACTGAAGAGCTGCATGATTAAGTGCTGCTACTCTTGAAACTTTGCTCAAAATCTCAATGGCTATAAATATAAACATGCTTAAGAAACAGCTGTTCTTGTCAGATGGATGTTATTTGCCAGGTAACTTGTTCAAGCAATTCCTTTCTGAAATAAATAGCTGTAGGTACATCTGCAGTTGAGTGATAGATTACCATGCAATTGCTGAAATCTTTTTTTTTCTTTTTTATCTCATACACTCTCTTCTTGGCGTGCAGCTCCCATTGAACTCTGGCATGACTTTGTAATCAGTGTTTGGATTATGTAGTCCAATTTTCTCCTTATTTCTGTATGGTTTTGGATAGCTTCACTATATGTGCTATGGATTTAATGTCTACCCAATAACTCTCTGTGTGGAAGTTGTTGAAGCACTCACTTAAGTGTATGAAACCAGTTAAATGGCTGGAGAAATAACCTTTACTGGAAGAAGAAAGCCCTTTCTGATTATATCAGTGCATTTAATCTACATAAGGATAATGTGATTTATTAATCTTTCAGCAGTATTTCTTTAGTCACCTTTAGTGGCAGTAACAAATGCTGCAGTAACAAATGAAAGTTTCAGAGAACCTTTCAAACAGGTTTTTTTTTTTCCAGCAGAAAATACTGAGGGTTTACAAAGCTATTAAGGTATTTCATTAATTGCTTCTACAATGTAGCTGCAGTAACATTAGGGAGAGAGAGAATGTGCATTGAGCCAAGCAAAAACATTTCCCAGATTCTCCAGGTCTGCAGATAAAATGTCCAGAAGTTTTGGTCATTTTCTGCCATTTAACTTTTTATTGCCTTGTGCTGTGATAAGCAGAAGTGTTTTATACTATTGCATAAATACATATACTAGTATATTTTCATATATTTTAATTTTTAGAAGGAAGAAAAAAGGTGGTTTCTTTTCTTGCCTGTAAAACAGTAATATAGACAGCTGCTTGGTAATTTCTGTAATCCTGAATAGGAGAATTTTTATAAGTTTTTTCACTGAATTTGCTTGATGCTTAAGCAGTGTTAGTTTTATTCCATTCACCAATTAATCATGAGTTTGCTTTGACCTTCAGTGACTGCTGTGAGTCAGGGATTGCCCTTCTTGAAGCCTGCTTCCATGTCAAGGCCTTGTCAATAACTTCATCTGAATTCCTGGCTATCACTGGCACCAGATTATATTACACTTACTTTTTCTGGCTCTAAAATGAAGCTAGCCATATTGTCTGGTCATTGTTGTAGGAGGAAAAGAATTCAAGAAAACTTTTAACACTGTGAGCTTCACCTGGTCCTGCCAGATGCCTGAACACCAACGGCAGCTAATTCACTGATCTGGCCAAATGTGTTGCAATTCCTTCTTGCTTCCAGTTCTTCCAGATCTTTCCAGTCAGAAGATCAGCTTACAACTATGTTCTTTAGTGCTAGGAGAAAATGTTTTGACCTTTTGTTCAGAGAGAATTTATCTTAGCTGAGTTCCAGGGGGTGGGAGGGAAGAAGAGAGAGAGAGACATAGAGACAAAGTAGAGTATATTTCAGGAATTGAAGGAATTTTGTTTCCCATTTATTATAGGTGGGGAAGCACTTCTTGAGATTAGCAGAAGAGGAGGATGAAGAACTTAACAGTTGTAGTGCAGTTGGCTGGTTCATCCTTGCTGCTAAGCAAGGTCGAAGAGAAGCTGTCAAACTCTTGCGTAGATGCCTGGCAGACAGAAGAGGTATGGATTCTCTGAGGCTTCCTGCTTGCACTTCCCACATTATCTGAACCAATACTGTACTCATTTTAACTCTGAAAGAGGGGTTAAAGTATGATGGAAATGGTCGTGGCAAAATTGCATGAGTAGTTGCTAACAGACTGTTCCAGTAGGTAATTTAAAAAGCACTAATTACCAATACTGCTTATTAAAGTATTTTTATTAGTTATTTGCTTGAATTCCTTCATGAAATCCACACACGTTCTTCTCTTTCTCACCTTTCATGGAAGCTTCTTTTCTTTGACTCTGAAGATCATACATAACCACACACCAGCTACAAATCTGCTGTTGTTTCATTCTTTTGCCCCTCTCCAACCTCTTTTCTAATTGGTATTTTTCACTGTCTTCTCCTACTTCAAGATTCTCATCTTCATTCGTGCTACTTCCCATGCTTGGAATGGTCTGTTCTTGTCTGCCAACTATCTGAACTCTTACATGTGGGGAAAAATACCCAACAAAACAAAAAAGAAAAACAACTTTTATTCAGTTCTTGGTGCCTTTGCATGTCACCCGTGCGTATCTGCACTACCTTTTGCCTGATCTGCTGTACTTCAAAAGTTGAAGCAAGACATAGTATAATGCATGTCTTGCATATCTTTGAAATACAGTTTAAACCTAAGCAATGTGGTTAGATTTTGATAAGCAATGGACACAGAAGGGCATTTAAGTAATTTACTTAGGTGATCAGAATGTGACTGAAACTTAAGTTTCAGCCTAAACTGAGGAAAATAAATTGTGAGCAAATCTATAATTTCTGCATGGGTGTGAGATAAGTGTGTAATATATTTTTTCTTTTCTTGAGGCATCACCTCTGAGAATGAGGAAGAAGTGAAAAAGTTGTCATCTGAGACTGACTTGGAGAGAGCTGTGCGAAAAGCTGCCTTGGTCATGTATTGGAAATTAAACCCAAAAAAGAAGAAGCAATTAGCAGTTTCTGAACTACTGGAAAATGTTGGGCAAGTTGACGATGGAGGTTTGTTTATGTACTGATTTATGGTATTGGTAAAATACAGATTTATGGGCACAATGCAGCTAGAAACCTAAGGGGCTTTATGAACAATCAGGTATGAGATAATAGTAAATATATGATCTACTTAAGATAATGTAACTCTCTCAATGACTAACCCTCTTTTAGTAACTGTGCTCTCTGGACCAACACTTGCTGTAGGTCGTGGGTCAGTTAAGCTCTTGTTCAAGTGACCATGTGTTTAAAATATCTTTATTTAGCACTCACTGTCTTTGGAAAATAGGTATTTTATGGCTTTGCTGTATTTGATTTTTTTTTTCCTTCTAACAGTCATCCTGATGGTACCTCACTGGATGTTTCAGTTTACAAATTCAGTCTTCAAGACATCTGGTTCACTCTGCCACTATAGCACTAAGTGTTAGCTATGGCAGTCCTGTTTCCTTTTCTAATACAGTACCAGGAATATAGAAAACTATATAGCCACTTCTTCTCTGTTTATATGTAAGTTTGTCTTTTCCTTACTTTGAGGAAATACCACTCCCCAGATGTCACACTTACTGTTTGATCACTTTAATTGACTGCTTTGACTTTCCATAAACTTCTGTTATTGAAGCAGATGGTGAGAAGCAGCCTGGCCCGGTCCCAAAGTCCGTGCAGAAGCAGAGAAGGATGCTGGAGCGATTAGTGAACAGTGAATGTGAGTGCATGCTGCTGCTTTCAGTCTTGGCCAGTGGTTTTAGTTTCTAGTTTGTTTTGGTAAACAATTTTGTGCTGCCAGAGTAAGAATGTATAGAAGATTTAGATTGCAATAAACTGATAGTGCCAGTTTATTCTGTGTGCAAGACAAATAACTGATCTGCGTGTGAACCCACAAAAGACATCACCATTACAGTCAACTACTGAAAGGAGTTTGCATGTGATTTGTTATTTTTATATTCTTGCCCTTTCAGCACTCAAAAGTCTACTCAGCAAAGAAGATTTTCACTTTCAATATTTTTTTTAGTTCTAAATGCATTAAGCTTTCTGATTACAGTGAGGGAATTAATTATGCACCAATTTAATGCATACAGATCCTTCATTCTATTTGCCTTGCTTCCGTTTGCCCTTCCCTTATAATTAATATTTGTCTTTTCATATTTGTTCAATGACTGATTTAGGAAAGATGCACCAAGATACCTCTTTCATTATTTACAGCAGCTTAGTTCATGTACTGCAAAGAATTAAACCCCTTAACACACACAGGGTCACATTTGTAGACCTGAGTCTGTGAGTTTTGTAAGGTATGGTGGGGTGGGGATTGGAACTGAAAGTTCTCCTTAGTCTGGCATGACTAAGAAATGCTGATGTGCTGTTGGGCTTTTAGGAGGAAAGTCGAAGTGTTATGTTAAGAAAATGAATTATCAACAATACAACACGTGTAGTTTTTCAAGAACAGTATTTAACATAAGGTTCGATTATTCATTGTCAGGAAAACCTCAGTTTCTTGAAATGCCCTAAGTCATGTGGAATAGTTCATGTGCAATCTAGATCAGTACTTGAAGAGCACTTTTGAATGTCACAAAGCATATTATTTACTAATACATCCGTTGTTCAGATTGTGTGAAATTGAAGTGTCATACATGGAATAGGGAGCCAAATCTGGAGGTTTGCAGGTTTAAACTCCTTGAAAGATTAGATTTACATTTCATTAGGTAAATTTGGCCTTTACCTTCAAGGATTGTGTTCATTACACAGGTGACTTGAAAAATAACATTCCTAAGAAGAGTGCAGTATTTCAGTTTTACATTAACTTTGACAGAAGTAAAAGAGGAGCAGTGCCTATGTGTGAATAAGGGAGTAAGTGATGTAATAATATTTTGGAAAGCAAGCTTGTGGTCCTATCAAAGCTTCTGTGAGACTATGTCAGCTGTTTTTGGGACTTGGCTGCCACTTTTGGCAAGCTAGAAGCAGTCCTTCAAGGACAAGACTGTTGTGTTTCATTGTCCAGTCATTGTATCATAATGCAGGTGTATTTGGGTTCTTTTGAGCAGTGTTGCATTGGGATTCTTTCCATTCCATTAGATGAACTGGCATGTGCTGCTATAGAGTGAGTGCACAGCAACTCATTTTGTTCTGGATTCTTCGGTAATTCAGAGAGTTACCAGAAAAGGAACTGGCAAATATGATTTTTTTTTTTTTAAGGCTTGAATTGCAGATAAAACAACAGGGCAGTAAATGAACATATATGTAAGTGTGGGCAGAAATTGTTGTGACTATTTTTCTTTTCCTAGGGTGGATGGGGGGAAGCAGGGGAATTTGTCATAACCAAATTGAAAAAAATTCTATGAATAATATAGTAGAGTCTACAAAATACACTTTTTATATCAATTTAAGAGACACTTGGGTGACAAAATACTAATGACATTTAAAAATGAAAAGTTTTCATCAGACACTTAAAGTAGGAGTTCAGCTGTTACCTCTTCTCTAGAGAGCTTTTACCTTTTCATGGAGGAATAAGAAAGCTGTTACTCTCCAGCATTTACTTCTCTGACTCACTGAGTTTCTTCATTTTCCTTGCCAGAAGGAGATTCTTCTTTCAGTGTTAGTACATTGCCAATACTTGGAAGATGACTTTTAAGCCAGATACGTGTTTGCAGATATCTGATCTGGGTTGTCCTTAATGGAGGTATAAACAGAAAATTAGAGGTGACATTGTCAATGGGCAGTTGTTGCATGCCTGAGAGGGTGCATGTCATTGCAGTGGATAGGCCATCTATACATAGTAAGTTAATAACTCCTTCCTTCTCAGGATGTCCCATGATCCTGTAAAAGTGCTGTTAAGGTATTTTTGTGAGGTTCTAACATGTTTGCTTGCTGATTCTACACAAATAAGACTATTTCAGCACTGTATATTTTTCCCAATAAGACAGTAAATTTAGATGACATGTTTCGTATTAGGCTTAATCCAAAGCCCACCAAGACAGCTAAAGAGTCTCACAGATTGCTTGATGCAAGTAATGTTGCCTTGCAGTCTGTGAATAATAAGAATAGTTAGCAAAAATAAATCCTTTCTTGTTTCTTGGGAGGCATGCCAGATGGTATTTTGTGGGACATAAGGGTTCATGCATGGAGGAGGGCGAGTGGTAAAAGTCCAAGCGAAAAGCAGCATCCGTAGTGTAGGATTAAACCAAAAGATAGATTGTAAGATGCTGATTTTCTGTTCAACTCTTAACATTCCTCTTCCTGTAGTATGTATCTTGAGACATATACTTTATTTTGTTCTATATCTCCAGTGTTTTCAGCACTAAATACTGAGCTATTTATATGTTGCTTCTATAAATGTAGCATATTTAAATTAAAAATTTTCTGGGCCCAAACCCATTAATCCTCTGATTTTAAATTTGATGAAGCAGTTCCGTTTTCTGTCTCTTTAAAATCTCAAACTAGTATTAAGCAGGCCAGCTTTCATATCTTTGCATCAGCTGGCTAGTTAAATTTACTGCGTAGGAAGTGTGTTACAGATTTTTGTCATTCAGTTCTTTCATGTACACAGCAATGTCATTTGCTTTAGTGAACGGAAAAAAATCGCTGTTAATTATCCTCCTTTACAAACTGCATCAAGCTTGTCTGCTATAGAAACTGGTTAATCCATGCTAATGTAGAGAACTGGGCGCAAAGAGTTTGAACCAGTGTATAAATCATCTCCTGTCCTGCAGTTTCCCTAGAGTTTTCGGAAGTAACCTCATGCCTCCCTTATGCTCATAGGAGCGGATAAGGATCTTCCAGGGCAGAGGGATAAATTTTGTCTCTATGTAAACTGAGCAAGGTTTATTTTGTTGCTGGCTATCTCTTTTGGATCACAGTTGATACAGTTTGAGAGAGGCCCTTTGTATAGCCACAATAGCATATTAAATGAATGCACTGTAAGTAATCCATATTAGTCTCATAGATATAATAATTGTGTATTTCCCATAATTATATGTCTGTAACTTCTGAACTCAGAAAAATGACTGTTAAATGACAAATCAGAAGTCAGTTTTTCAGTTGATGACATACAGATAATCCATTACTGTTCCTGTACAAGTCTTTCTTTCCAGTGCAGCTGTTGAAGATTTCTCTGAAGCAGGTACAATAGTTTATGATTTAAAACTGTGACCTAATTCAGTAGTCTTTTTTTCCTGTGGAATACTTGCAGATAAGCTACATTCACTCACTCTCTTATCCTACTTATCAGTATAATAAACTTACCTGCTGGTCTGACAAGATGTAGAGTGTTATATATATTGCTGGCACAAGGAGATTGTTGTTTTGAGCAGAGATCTGAGATCAAGTTGCAAGGTAAAGCTCTACTGTCAGTAGTTCAATTTTTGTAGACTAGATTCTGGCAGGAAAGAAAATTAATATTCCAATTCATAATCAGTACAGTGTTGTGATAAAATTTACTCCAAATTCTCATTTTATATTTTTAGCTAAAAAATTTATTGCTTTGGATGACTTTATTGAAATTACCAAGAAGTACGCAAAGGGAATCATCCCTTCTAACCTGATTATGCAGGAAGAGGAAGATGATGAGTTGGCAGGGAAGAGTCCTGAAGAATTACCCCTACGACTGAAGGTAAAAAGGCAATATGGAACAGGTTATGTTGAGTGGGCTCTTAAGCATCGCAGACAAAACAGGAGTGACTTGCACTTCTCTCTCAGTACTGATGTTTAGTCTGTATAGATCAGTTTTTGGGTTTGACCTCGTATGTATATTTCAAGTTTCGTACATATGAGTCACATATTTAAAAGAAAGGGATAACGGTTTTCCCTGTAAGAGGACAATCTACCTTCATTACATCTTCAGTGAGGATTTAAATTTACCTGTCATCACTGCCCTATTTTTATTATAGATGTTATTATATGCTTCATATCTTTCTAATTTAAACAGGAGCAAGCAGGTGGTAAAAATTATCCATAGCATGAAAAGGTTCTGTTATGATGGGATTCAAGAAAGATGGAACTTGCTGTTAGCTTCTACACTGATGCTTCTCTAGATAGTGAAAGGAGAAGGGAAAATTAAGGTGCATGCCTTCAATACCGGCATAAATTTTAGGCAAAGTAGGGGGTGTGTGGCTGCTGACCTGAGAGTTTTTGCTATAATTTTGGTGTCTGTTATCATAAAGTAGGAGTGAGGAAAAAAGAGGGAGCGAAAGGTGTCTCTTTCTGAGCTTTTGTTTGGCTAATTGTCCAAAAGAGATGCATTTATGAAGAAGAGCAATACCTTTGCAAAAAAACCAAGCTTTTGCCCAAATCGTTGGGGCATGTGTTGTCCCAGTTCATCATGGTGCCACAGGTATTCGCTGGAACATTCTTGGCCTTTCCCCTTGAACTAATTAATATGAAAATGTAAGATCTGGGAAAACATTAAAACTGTCATTTTGTGGGGGAAGGAGGGTTGATTGCAGCATCTAATGTTCCTATGCAATATTTGAATATGTGTTTGAAAAATACAGTACCTTTTAATTGATCTTTTGTAAGGTGTATGGTTGGTTATAGAGAGAGTGTTCAATCCAGCAGTTTCTCTGTTGTCCAGCAACTCTGTTGGAAAATGCCATGCAAACTAGGTAGAATTTTAAGATCCTCTACAGTTGCTGTTGCGGAGTTAAAAGAATCCATAAATGTGTGGTAGTCTAATTTAACATACTGCTGCTGCTTCCAAAACAGGTTTTGACAGCTGCATTCCTAGATGCTTGGAAAGAATTGTTTAAAGATAAAACCACAGCTGTAAAGACTTCCTGTACTTGTATATGAATCACAGGCACTACTTCCTGCAGTGTATATGCATAGAATGTATAGCATAATCCTTGCAGAATGTGGCAGTTACAGGCTTTAAAGTGTGTGAACAGTACTCGCAGCTCAAGTAATGACTTAAGATAGTGCAGGACTGTAGCCATGTAGTTTATCTTCAGTATGAAGTTAGCAGAGCAGAATATTTGACTAGGAAGCCATTTAATTATATGTGTCAAAGGTAATGAAATACATCTTGCCTGAAATCAAAATTGCCTCTGAGCTTCGTCTGACTGAGTTAATCAAAATGGAGCTAATAATCTCAGACACAGTAATCTTACTTTATTGGCAACATTGACCTGAAATATAAATCTTATCACGTTAGCTGAGGTTAGACAACTAGCTGCTACTGCTTCAGCTAAGAATATCTGTGATGTAAAGATACAAAACTGGTCGTTAATAAAATGCTTCTTTCTCTTTTTCCAGGTTGTAAAATATCCACTTCATGCCATTATGGAAATTAAAGAATACCTTATAGATTTTGCATCAAAGGCAGGAATGCATTGGCTGTCTACCATTGTTCCGACACACCATATCAATGCTCTCATCTTTTTCTTCATCATCAGTAATCTGACAATTGATTTTTTTGCCTTCATTATTCCATTAGTCATATTCTATTTGTCCTTCATTTCTATGGTGATTTGCACACTGAAAGTTTTTCAGGACAGTAAGGCTTGGGAAAACTTCCGTGCTTTGACTGACTTACTGCTTCGTTTTGAACCAAACCTAGATGTTGAGCAAGCTGAGGTGAACTTTGGATGGAATCACTTAGAGCCGTACATTTATTTTTTACTCTCGGTATTCTTTGTAATTTTTTCCTTCCCTATAGCAAGCAAAGATTGTATACCCTGCTCAGAGTTAGCTACTGTCTCAGTTTTCTTCACAGTGACAAGTTACATGAGTTTAAGCACATGTGCAGAACCTTACACACGAAGGGCATTAATGACTGAGATAGCTGCAGGTTGCTTATCCCTATTGCAGGTATTACCTGGGAATTTTGGCTACTTGAAATTCTTAGGTAAAACCTTCTTTACTGTTCCTGTAGGCCATTTCTTTGTGATCAATGTAAGCATCCCATGCCTTCTGTTTTTGTACTTGTTCTATCTTTTCTTTAGAATGGCCCAACTACGGAATTTTAAAGGCACTTACTGCTACCTGGTCCCGTACCTGGTGTGCTTTATGTGGTGTGAACTCTCTGTGGTCATTCTGCGGGAGTCCTCTGGCATTGGGCTCGTTCGTGCGTCTATCGGTTACTTCCTGTTCCTCTTTGCACTCCCAGTGCTGGGCGTAGGCATTGCACTCATGTGTCTCGTCCACTTCATTAAGTGGTTTTTGTCTTTGGAGCTCATGAAAATTGTAGTGACCGTGGTTTTGTGTGCTGTTCCTTTGCTCTTTCGATGGTGGACAAAGGTTAACTTCTCTGTAGTTGAAGTGGTTAAATCGCTCACTCGAAGCTCGATTGTGAAACTCATTCTGGTGTGGATTACAGCCGTGGTGCTGTTCTGTTGGTTCTATGTGTATCGATCTGAGGGGATGAAAGTTTACAACTCCACCCTGACATGGAATCAGTATGCTTTCCTCTGTGGACCCCGGGCCTGGAAGGAGACTAACATGGCACGTACTCAGATTTTGTGCAGTCACCTGGAAGGACACCGAGTGACATGGACTGGGCGGTTCAAATACGTGCGCGTGACAGAAATCGACAATAGTGCAGAATCTGCAATAAATATGCTTCCATTTTTTGTTGGCGATTGGATGAGATGCTTGTATGGTGAAACCTACCCTCTTTGTGACCCCAAAAATGTCACACTGGAGGAGGAGGAATTGTGTCGTCTGAAGTTTTTGACAAAGCATAAATGCCACATGAAAATGTTTGATCGGTACAAATTTGAAATAACTGTGGGCATGCCTTTCAGTAGCAAAAATGGAAGCAAGCCTATAGAGGAGGATGATATAACCAAAGATATTGTGCTGAAGGCAAGCAATGAGTTTAAAAAAGTGTTGCTGAACTTGAGGCAAGGGAGTATAATTGAATTTAGCACAATTCTGGAGGGTCGTCTTGGCAGTAAATGGCCTGTCTTTGAACTGAAAGCAATCACTTGCTTGAATTGCATGTCTAAACTCTTACCTGCAGGGAGGCACGTGAAAATAGAGCAGGACTGGAGGAGCACAGTGCATAAAGCCATTAAATTTGCTTTTGATTTTTTCTTCTTCCCATTCCTGTCAGCTGCATAATGTGCTCACATATTGGTTCAGTGGTATTTTCAGTGTCTACTACATTTACACTACCAAAGGTTTGGCTTCTTGAGAGGGAAAAAACCCAACAAAAATCTACCTTGCTGTAGCAATGCTCAAAAAGTGCTAATATAGAGCGTTGGTTGAGTTTTGCAAGGGTGCGCACCGTATCCTGACTTTAAACCCTGTATGACTGAAGTAATATATACTACTTTAATATTATAAATGAATGCAGTGGATCACTGCTGACTAATTGCATGGAAACTGTTTTGTCTGAAATTGATATATTGCCTGTGGTACAACACTAGATACATTCACCTGCTCAATGTTAAAAGCACTTTACTCTTTAAGTATTCACAGTGTGCCCATTTGTATTTTCACAGGTATGATTTAGAATAGGTAGCTGACAACAGCTTATGTTGCATTTATTGCTTGTATTTATTTGGTGTTTTCTAGAAAAAAAGTGATCTTAGAGTCAGTACCTGGTGGTGATATTTGCGTACAGCAATCACTGTTTCACTACTTGTCCAGAAGATAGTGACCACTGTTTTTTGAAAGGGCACAACATTTCACACCCCAGCAAGGTTTTATAAAGTCTCCAGGCTTCTACTTTGCATTAAATATTGTGTACAAAATTTGCTATTTGTTCTGATTGGTTACACTAAAGTATAGTCCATGCTGGCATGTGAAAAGCAAATATCAAGGCTGGTATTGAGATGGTACCAGTAATGGACAAGCCACTACAACTGAAATTGTACCTAAAACTCTATAGTGGAAACGGAAACAGAATGGTTGTTTAATTACTTGTATTTTGCAAATAAACATAAAGTACAAACTTAAATTAAAGAAGTACAACATTTGTTCATTATGCTTTGACATTGTGACCAGTTGTTTGTGTTATGCTGATAGCAGCTTTCACTGAAAACTACGATTTAGAATGTTTAAAATATTCTGGTGTGAGATATTTGAAGTGGCACTTGAGGGTTTTGAAGCCAACAGTAAAATCTGGTGTGCCAGGTGAAGATTTTGTAGCTGTGCAGTCTACTCATAGTGCTTCCCCCTGCTTTCATTGTGACTTTGGACCTTTTCTGGCCACTGTGGCTGCATGTCACAGATAATCCTGCCATTTTCCTGACTCCTCCACTGAGCCTGCTTTAGATTCCTTTTTGCCTTTGTGTGTCAGTCATCACCAGGACCAGGGAGAAGGGTTAGCAGTGAAAACCTGATAGAGAAGGGGAAACTTTTGGGGGCAGTGAGGCAATGGCTCCACTCCAGCTATGAGCACCCTCTTGAGCATTACCCAGAGCTGCAGTTGGGAGGGAGGACACCAAAGGCTCCTACACATGTGCTGCCCACTGCCCACGGCAGAAGCCCCCACTATCCAAAGCCCCAGAGTCATGCTTCAGCCCATCAGAAAATCTGTGAAGTAAAAATATGTCTTCAGGGTGCTTTAGCTTTGAAAACTGCCAACTATCTCTGTTTCCACCTGAGGAAGAGAAAAGGAATAAAGTAGCAAGTAAATGCAAGTTTTGACAGCTTCCCTTACCCAGGCCCATTTTGGTTGGAAATAAGCCAAGCTTAGGCCTTTCTCCTCCTTTTGTTAGAACATCCATAGGCCCGTTTTAAATACCCAAACATTCTTCTTGGCTCTGAAATTTAAGCACGAAAGATTTTAATTTTTTTAACTTTTTTCCCTTACATACACACAATTGTGAAAATTCTATTCATATGTTTGTCAGGATAAAAAAAAAGGCAGCAGTCTTGGGACTCAGAACTAATGTTAAAATTTCTCCTTTTAGCTTTTACCCTTTGCATGGATGTCAACTTTGACTTACTGTGGTGCATTTTGGAGGAGTTGTTACATGTCCTGAAAATGAAAAAGTGACTCAAGTCAGATGTGGGAAGTTTTGCAAGAGGAGGGAGAGTACTTCATTTCTTTGGAAGGAGTTGCTTTTTAAGAGACAGAAGGCCTAATCTTGGTACCTCAATTCCCATCTGTATCATAATAACAACTCTGAAACTTGTATTTCAGCCTTGCGGAAGCTGTTGGAGGATATTGGCATATAACTGTTACTAAATTCGCAAACTTAGAATTATTAGCTAAAAATCTCTAGTTCTTTGGAGGGGGAGAGCTCCTTCAAAGATATTCAAATCAGTATTGGTCAGATTCAAAGTTAAACAATTACCCTTTATGCACTTACATGAGGAAAAGAAAAAAAAAAAACCAAAGCCAAACTCTGAATTAGCTAGATCCTAGGAAAAAGAATTCATGTGCTTTGTAGTGATGGGTTGATGGGGATACTTGAATTAGTCGTGTGCCTCTTTTCAGCACAGGTGGGAACTTTTGCACAGTAGCACATTGAAGGTCATTTTACATGTGTTTTCAGTGCAACCACAAGGGACAGAGGAGGCAAATTTTACTTCAAGACCTTTAAATAATGTCTTTTAATGCTAGTTCTGAAGTGGTTCTCCTTGATGCTTTTAAAATTTTATGGAAAAGGAGGATACATTAATGGTAACATGATGGATAGGTATTCCATTATCTTGTTGGTCTAGTGTTCAGTGTTCCAAAACCTTTACCAAATAAATCTTTCCTTTCTAAAGTGTATCTTAGCTGACAAGCACAAAATTGCTGGAATTTAATAATCAAGGTGTTTTTGCAGAGGGTGCCTCTATTTACTTTGCACCTTGGAAGCAAACAGAGCACAAAATAACTTTGTTCCATTCCTGCTACAAACCAGGATTCCAAACCTGTCCATCTTCTAGGTTGGAGAGGCACAGAATCTGGTGGCTGGTGTTAATTATTCAGTTAATCCTACATTTATTACTTTCTTACTCAGTTTTCAATATATGATGAGTTACAAACAGTTCCAAAGGCAGGTGCCCTTTCTCTAGGCTGGTAATTCAGTCTTTTGAATTAGTATTAATTAACTGAAGAGGAGGAGGATATTACATGGCTATTGACACTTCTAAATTAGGTTCAGCTGTTCTTTCATAAGTTCAGCTTTACAATTTAGAATATACAGAATTTAGAAAAAACGTTCATTTGAATTTCATCTTCAATGTAACATGAAAAAGTACTGCTTGTTCTCCAAACTGGTACATTCTTCCATAAGCACAGAAAAACAACACAACACATACAGAAATTCTGAATAACTTAAGAGCCCACTCTGCAATGACTAACACCATCTTGCAGGAGGCAAGAATACAGAGTTTTGCCCTGTTCTCCCAGAGGAAAAAAAATGGTAGATCTGTAGGAATTAATATGTGGTTTTATTTCTTAGAACTGATGGATCTTTGAAGTGCCATAAAATAGCTGTTATTAACTGGAAATGCGTTTGCAATTTTTTTGTAACACAAGGTAATAAGAATGTTGCCCAGAGATGCTGTGGCTGCCCCATCCTTGGAGGTGTTTAGGGCCAGGCTGGATGGGGCTCTGAGCAATCAGGTCTAGTGGAAGGTGTCGCTGTCCATGGCAGGGGGGGTTGGAACTGGTTGATCTTGACAGTCCCTTCCAACCCACATCATTTCTGTGTTTCTGTGTTACCACTGGGGTAGTGTAGTGCTTTTTTATATTCTTACACTGAGCTGCCTTTCTGCCTTCTGGCTTCTCTATTTCCACTGGAAAAGGCTAAAGTTGCCATATTGTAAATACCTTTTCAATACTTTTGAAACCCATTGCAGCCTCTCAGGGTAAGGCTCACATCCAGTAACAGCTGAAGGAGGTTGAAAGAAGCTGCACTCCAACCTCAGCTTCACAGCTGCAATTGTTTGAACAGCAGATGGATATGAAGGAAAACCAACAACTATGTCATTGAGTTAGAAAAATATTAATCCATGCAGCAAAAATTAAGTGCAATTTGCCAGCTTGTAAGGAGGTAACATACCTGCTCTGGCACCTACATACAAGCAAGTGTTGCGTGCAGATAGGATGCCTGGAAACCAAACACCAAATCACATCACTGTTTATATGCATTAAGATGGTTCATTTATTTTCATATTACTCAAAAGCTTTAATTAACTTTTACTCCAGAAAAAAAAAAAAATCATTAGCATCCTGCAATTCCTCTTATAAATCATAGCCTGACGTGGAAAAGATGAGAGTCACCTTCCCCTTAAGGATGGATGTTAAGCACTGAGAAAACTTGTGTTTTCCTCCCCTCTAACTAAGCTTGAACTTCAAGTTTTTAATGCAGAACAGGAACATAGAAACACTACTTATAGCCTTCCTTTAAAAAATATTTTACGTTAGTATGGAAGAAAATTGGATATGTATCTGCCCACTGACAGCTACATGAAGCAGGTTCTGTAAGATTGCGGCTTCACAACACTAATTTCAGTATTTTCATCTGACAAAAATTTTCATTTAAATCTGCATGAAGTGATGATTTTTACTGCACATTGTGATTTGAGTGCTAAGTTAGTTGGGATGTTTCCTCTAGGGTGAACTGCTGCTGATGGAGCTGAGAATCTTTGCAATCCTATGAAAAATATGTGTATGTGTGGGGGTGTATATATATATATATATATATATAAAAATATATATATATTTCTGTATGATACACACAGCCGGTGCATGCCTTGTTTTTGCACCAGAGCCACCTGACCCTTTGGTTTGCCCACACCCAGGTAAGTGGTCCCTGGAGCTGTCCTGTCCTTGGGGCCCTCAGGACCAGATGTGAGCTGTCCCTCCCCCACCTCTGCCACCTGGTAGACTCTTTTAGCCCTAAGTCCCCTCTCCCTGTTTCCCAGATGACCTGTGGGTTGGGATGTGAATTCCTTCTTCACTGCCTGTCTCACTTTGCAACAAGGAAAATAAAGCAGTGAAACTCCAGTGCATTCTGACTCATTCCCCCTTGCTTGTCCTGAAGGACACTTGCATCCAAACAGTGGGCCACTACCTTCAAAGTCACAAAAAAAGGAAGATCTGTTCCCATGGCAGTGACAATACCCATAATTCGTGACTTGGCAGCCCAGACATCAACAGCCTGCCTTAGGCTGATGGGTGCACACCTGGAGACATGGCACTACCTGCTCAGAGGGCTCGCTTTGCTTCACAAGCTGCAGCAAAAACAACATCCCCTCTGCTGGGTCTGGCTGGATCCTCAGCCCCAACACATTTACAGCCTCCTGCGTCCTCCCTTCTGGAGGTCCCCATTACAGAGAGAAACAAGAGTGCTCTACCCAAAGGTTTGTGGATTCTCCAGTGGGATGGGGATGGATTTACCAAGGGAGGCTGCATTCCATAAATGTTGAACTTTCCCATATGCTACCAGTCATAAAAATTGGCCCGGCTTACATGCCGAGGTGCCCACTCCACGGCCGTGATGTGCCAGTGGCTCTCTTATCCTGGGTCCATTGCCAACAGGAGCTCTCCAGTGGGAGATAGTTTGTCTTTTAATGGTGCCTCATAGGTGCTGCTGTGAAGGTCAAGTCTCAGTGCTGAAAAGACATTTTGTATAGCCACGGTGGGGTGACAGCAGCTTCTGCTCCAGAGAGCGAAGTGCTTTAATAGTGCCAGAGAGATTTCAGGGAGATCTTGAACTCCCCGAGAATGTGCAGAGCTGTTTTGCCACCTGTGGTGGTGCATTCACCCCCTCCTGCTTTCCAGGCTGCAGTATGATCTGAGAAATTCCTGTTAGGCCTTGGCCTTGAAAACAGCATCTGGGCTCAGCTCTTTCCGCGCTTATCAGAAACATTGTCTGCTCACAGCAATTGCTAACAAGATCCTATTTTCCCTATGACCAGTGCTGGAAAATATTCCTCTCACCTGAATGGCATAATATTCTTGTTCTCACACTTTCAGAGGAAGTGCTGACCCAAGCTGGGGCCAGGATGAAACATTTTTATGACTAAGGCCCACTCTCTTGTGACCCTATAAACAGTGGTCCAAAACAAGACCCTTTGAGCTTCCCTGGACCACAGCGGGCCTGCACCCAGCATCTCCCTCTGAGTGGAATGCCTCTCAGAGCTAGCAACCCCTCAGGTTTGCTATATCTGGAGGACTGCCAAACCACGATGTGTCCTGGGCCGATACCCTCACTTCTCGAGGCCTGATCCATCACCTGTCAGGAGATGCAAAAGCATCCAAAGTGAGTATTTCACTGACCTCTGGGGGGTATTTTTCACAGGTACCTTGCTTGCACTGACTGTTTTGTCTGTGTTCATGCCCCAACGCATGTGCTATAACAAATCTGAGACAAATACTGCTTTCTTCAATGTTTAAGTACCTTAGATATCTAAATAAATTAAGCCTGTAAGTAAGGTTAAGTTATAGTTATAAACTTACTTAAATGATGCTAAGTGTTGTTCTTTTGCTAAGTTGTTAAACGTAATTTATAAGCTAAGCTAAGCATTGCCAAGCATCCTTCTGTAAAGTTGCTAAATTCAAGGTAGAAGTTATAAGTTAGGTTAACTGCTGTTAAGTGTTATTCCTGTGTTAGATTGTTAAGGTTAAGCTATAAATTAAATTATAAGTTAAGGTGGGTATAATTTAAGTGCTTTTCCTGTTAAATTTCTAGGCTTACGGCATAAGTTGAGTTAAAGTACTGTTGAGTGTTGTTAAGCTTTTAGACCATGTTCCGTTTCATCCTTGCCCACACTGTCTTTTGTCACACACACACACACACACACACACACACACACACACACACACACACACACTCGTAGATAGTTCTCAGCTCATTTCTGGTTTGATTGCCTGGATTTTGTTTGGTTCTTTTCTTGCTTGCTTTCCCTTGTTGTGTCTTAGCTGTCCCATAAGTAGTAGAGTGAATCTTACCAATGAACTTGTTGTGCTTGGTTGCTTAATATTTAATCTGACTTTTGCTTAAAAAAAAAATCACTGGCAAGGGTATGAGCAACCTCAAACACTACAATTCGTAACACCACCTCCTGGACGTCTTTGGTGCTCCTGTGTGCAGAATGTGAGGGTTAGCATGGGCCATTTCTGCTCCCAGGCAGTGCTAGGGTCTCAATCCTGGCAATTTTTTTTCTAATCACATTATCTTTTTTGAGGTGCCACGATCTTCTTGACCTATCTCTAGATAACATGCATCAAGTTGGGGTTTTTTCAGGGGCCATTTGGAGAGGCTTGATTTTCTCCAGTTCAGCCTGGCTTGTTCTACATGCAGTGTAGATGGAGTCTTAAGGTAAGATATTCTGCATTGCCTGAGGTTAGCCAGTGGGAATGCTCCCATCATCACTTATCTTTATTGCCTGGGCAGTAGGAATGCTGTAGATTTGTGGCATAAGAAGCATTGTGCCTCCAAAGCTACTTTAGTCCGCACACAGCACAGTTTCAGAAGCTAGGAAGAGTGTGGTTGAAACACTGTGGCTGTCTCCACATATCTTGATGGCATCAGGGTACATTGAGCACCAGTGTCAGTCAAAGCCATACACCTTTGTGGGTCAGACATGCCAGGCCGTCAGATCCACACAGTCCAATGATTTTGATTGTCCCTTTCTTCTACCTGGCTAGAGGCACAGCCCCTCTGATCCTGGTCACAGTACGCATTTCTCTCCTCCTGTAAGTATGACCTGACCCCTTCAAGAGGATTGGTCATATCATCATTCCTGTACCATCTGGAGTCTTGTCCACGCAAGACCAGAGCAGCATTTATCCTACATGAGTTTCTTGCAGTAGTTGTTCCTCTTTTCAATTCACGTACCCGGGCTGCTAAGGAAGAGGTGGGCTTTCCATTCCACTTCCTTATGTCTTCTCCATGCTCATGAAGGGAAAACCCTAGATTGCCTCACAGAGTGTACTCTCTCTCCTTGGCTGGGGGATGCCTGCTCCTAATAGCGGAGTCTTGTTTCTCCTGGCAAGACATGGAAAATTCCCTCCTTGAACTCCTCTCTCAGTTTCTGCTGGCCCTGTCCAATTTTGTCTTCCAAGCTCTGGATGTGCTCAGCCAGCTTTGTTTCCATGGACAAGACATGGGTGTGTAATGGGGCAGTGACAGTGTCTTCATAGATCCTTAGTTTGCCGACCAATGCACCCACCTTGTCCTCTCCCTCCCTCCATTGCAGCGTCGCTAGGTAACAGGAGTATATCTCTGGTCCAAGCTGTGCAAATTTCAACCACACCTTTGACGTGCACTGGATACTGTTTGGACTCTTAGGGGATCTCTCATACTCTGAGATGATCTCCAGCACCTCTAATTCCCTCAAGTGTCAGATACCTTGCTCCATCATGTTCCACTATCCTTGCTGCACATGGAGGTCCTTCTTACAAAGGTATCTATCCCTTACACTTGCCAGCAGCCACCGCCAGAGGCTGAGAGTTGCCTGTGTTTTCCTGACCCCCTGGCCAATGACCATATCCTGGCACAGGGATCCCAGTTGCCTGGCCTCACTTCTGTCCAGAATGGTGTCATTGGCTGTGGCATCCCAGATGCAGAGCAGCCAGGTCAGGATAGACTCTGTTGCCTGGCAGGTGAACTGCCTCCGCAGGTCACACAGCTCACCCAGGGACAGGGATCGAGTGATGATCTCTGGCTCTGTCTCTTCTGCTGGGTGTGAAGGTCCTACCACTTCCTCATCAGTCACTATTGGCCTGATTTGGTCTTGGATTTCTTTTTCTGAATGGGGGCAACTGCTACTGGGTTAGGCTGTCCTGGCTCAGCCATGGTTTGTGTGGACATGGCTCCTGTTGATATTCAAGCACAAACTCTACCTCTTCCATCCTCTCTGGGTCTTGGAGACCAAAATGCGAGTCATGCCCTGGCCCTTGCAGAGGCTCACAGAGCGTTGTACTCCACGCATTTGGATGGGTCTGTTGGAAAGTGCTTCTGGCAAATGGTCATGAGCCTCTTCAGGCCCTGTATATATTTCCTTTGAGTCTCGTCGTTGAGCACATGGGCTATGTGCTTGGAGAAAATCTTTTCCCGCCCCGTCCGTGCATGGATGCCAACCATGGTGACACCAATAGGCCAGGGAGCATTTCCAATGGCCGTCTGGAGATAGGCATTGTTTGCCTTCACATATTCTCTTTGCAACATGAATTTAATAATATCTGTTATTGATTCTTTGATGTCTGCAGGAAGTGTTCTTTTGCGGAGTTTCCTGAAGAGTGGCCTCAGGTAGGACTCTGTCTGTTTCTGAGTGGCGCTGTTCAGCTTCCCCTGCACTCCCTGTTTCACATAGTCCTCTCTGGCGTTCAACTCCTTGGCCCAAATTCCCAGAAGAAACTTCAGGAACTTTGTTATGATGTCCATGTCATAGTGATCGTCACCCTGTCCTAAGGATTCTCCCAAAGCTTCTAGATCTTCAATTGTAGTATTCTCTTCATGGACTTTCAGGTCATTCTGGGAGTCATCATCTCCTACTTCTTGGCCACCTACAATTTCATTCAGATACTGCTGATCAATCTTATCCAAAGCAGCCTTCAGGTCATTTCTCAGGCCCTTGTTCACTTCAGGTGCAAGAATTTCTCTTTTCCTCATACATTGAAATGCATCATAATCTGTTTCTCCAAACAGCCTGATGGGCTCACCCGTCTCTCGTAACCTCCTGATAACCTCCTGTCTGGAAAGAGTCATTGGTAACTTGTCTTCTGCTAGTTCGAGTTCCAGCACAGGAGTTGATGCAGCCAGTGTTTTCTCCTCCTCTTCCTGCTGCTGTACTTTGTAGCCACATCTCTGGAAGTAGGCCTCCTCTTCCTTTTTAGCTAACTCACTGCGTTTGAAATTCTTCTTATTTCCCCCCAGAAGCTCCTTCTCCTCCAGCTGCTGGCGCTTCCTGCTGATCTCCTGCTTCAGGATGTCCATGGCAATCCCAGAGGTATCAGCCCAGACTAGGACAGATGAACGAAACCGAAAATACATTCCTAATTAAATTCATTGCTTCTGATGTTGTCATGCCATAAAGATAGTATATTAACAAAGAAATTTTGACTCCTCTCCCTGGTCTTAAAAAGAGCATTATGATGGGTAAATAGCTCCCCATATGCAGAAATATATATAGGGTAAAGTACAACACCCACATGAATACATCGAGTATCATGATGATCAGGGAGTTTTGTACCCCAATACACAAATGCTTTAGAACAAAATTGTATCTCCAGTTTCTCTCTCAGGCTGCACATCAGGCGCCAAAAGATGTGCTGGTTTGAAAGTAAACCAGTGGGATAAATGAACCCCACTCAATTACCCTGAGAGAGATTTCAGGTTGGAGTTACAGTTTAATGGAAAGATTACAATATATGCAATGATACACAGAAAACTGGCTTAAACTCACAAAATCAGAGTACAACCTGGCGCCCTGTGGGTCAGGGTGGTGGTTGCAGTCCTATCAAGTGGTGGTTGCTGTCCTGGCTGTGGTCGAAAGCGGTGGTCCTGTGGAAGTTCTGGTCCTCCTCTGGATCAGTCCAGTGGTTGTGGTAATGTCCAAAGTCCCCAGTTATATCTGCTCAGGTTCAGGGGGAATGCTCAGTACCTCCCCCTGGACGACGAGTTTCACAATGGAATGATGTAATACTGTGAGTCATGGGATATTTGGAAGTCCTTGATGGTCTACGTCGTTGCAGCTGCCTATTGTGCTGGTGCCATTGAGTCCAAGATGGCCCATTAGCAGAGATAACCCCTCGGGATGGGTGGGACCGTGCTGGTGCTTCTCTGGAGGGAGTTATCACAGCTGAGCCATTGGTGTGAAGAAAAAGAAACACTACTCTGCCTCGTGGGGTTTGCCTTTTCTTCCTTATTTCATTCAACACCCAGCTTGTAGCCTGAGGTGTCGGGTGCACCCTGGGCAGCTACTGCGAACGACCCATCATTCCTGTTTGTCAGAAACAGCACCACAGCCTGCGAGAAAGGCTTTTGTGTGAGTTCTGGCAATTCAACCCAAGTGGAAATGTAGATCACACTGTGAGCTCTGGCTGTGCCAGCTCTGGAGTCCTGGGGGAACACTCTGTCTTCTGCCACAAAACACTCCCTTGCTTCTTCTGAGTTCCTGTGGTGTTGCCGGTGCATCTGATTTTATTCACACTTTCATGACAGCTGATATTTCTCTTAACCTTGTTCATGAATCTTAGAATTACATGTTGGTGTATATTTTAGAAAAACAATTAAGTTTTATGAAAAAGTGGTCTGTATGGGCTAAAACCTAAACTTCACTTAAAATTCTTTCATTTCATTGCCAAGTTTATAGCTTCATTTGGTTGGCATTTTGTTTGTTATGAGGCTGGATTAGTCAGTGTTAGTGACATCTGCCTTGGCTTTACAGAGACGTCAGCGAATGATGTACAAATGTAATTAACAATTCACGTTTCCAGTCTTAATTACTGGCAGAGATTGAGTTCTCATCTGCAGTTTGATGTCAGACGCCAGAAGCATCGCAGTGCATCGCCCACCTGTTGGTGAGTTATACTTCTTCAGTATGGTCTTTAAAAAGTCAGAAAGCCCAGTCCTAGGGCATCCAGGAGGTTGTGTCCTCACGCAGGGGCATTAACCTCCAGAGAGAGCACATCTCCGTCTGGAGCTTCGCTGTGCTTGTTTGCTTTATCTATTCAGGACTTTTTGCAAGAAAATGGTACGTTTTCCAGTTTGGCAGAGGGCAGATATCCCCTGGCTGCAGAGGGCAGATATCCCCTGGCTGGCAGAGGGCAGGTGTCCCCGGCTGGCAGAGGGCAGATATCCCCTGGCTGGCAGAGGGCAGGTATCCCCTGGCTGCAGAGGGCAGGTATCCCCTGGCTGGCAGAGGGCAGGTATCCCCTGGCTGGCAGAGACCTCACCTGGCGCTTTGCCTCTCGTGCCATCAGGTGGCACTCCAGGCTCACGCTGCGCTTTCCTCCCTCTGCCACTGTCTCCAGAGGGCACCACCAAGGAACAAAAGAATCAGGGTCTGGTTTTACTCCATTTCGAAGAGGAAATGCAGTTAGAAAAAAACCCTCATATGAAAAATAGATAACCATTTGTGAAGCCGATTCCCTGCCAGATACAAGCGAAGTTAAACAAATGCCAAGCAAAGGCATCACTGGGGAGTGTGCCTGCAATCTAAGACTATGAAAAGGGAGGAAAAAGATCTATTTTTCTGTGTGATAAAAAACTGCACAATGATAAATGAACAGCATATGAAACAGTGCATGGCAAACTTATGAAAAGTGCAGCCTAGCTGCTTTGCAGCTCAGCAGATTTTCAGAATGTTCCTGTCTCTAAGATCTTATAAAATAAGCCCGTCTGCATCAATCTGCATTATCTGGTTCTGTAGTAAAGTGAAGAGTGACAAAACACAGTCCTGATGGTGCTGTTGGTGGAAACCCTGTTTTTTCCTGCATCTTCATGTCTCAGATGCAAAAAATAATAGTAATAATCACGGTTTATCAGAGCTTAAACCTTTTTATTAACTCTCTGCTATGTGCAAAACAAGAAAGAGAGAAAATGTGTGGCAGAGTTTAATAAAAACTTAGGTAGAAGCCATGCTGATTTAAGGGAAATTTTAACTGCAACTCTTGCTTGAGATACCCATGGACCATAGTTTACACAAGGATTTGGGGAACGCAAAAAACTTGTGGCAAGATCACACACCAGGTAAAGGCCAATAAGAGAAACCCTGCAATACTGATTTTTCATCTTTTACAAATCAAATAGATAGATGACAGCAGGTTACTAGAGACATTTTGTTCTATTTTTGTAGATGGCAGGATTTTTGTGCAATATTAGCAAGTTTGGCAACTGAAAGGGCCCTGCAAACGTTGCCATTAACCATGGGAGACAGCAGTGCCTGACAGCAGGAGCTGTGTCACGCTAAATTAGAAAGGGCTTGAACCAAGCCCACAGAGCCCGTAATATCCTGGGAATCAGTGTGTGTCAATCTCAGCATGGCCTGTCTTTATCTGAAATAATTTCGTCACTTTAAAGAGCAAGGCATTTCAACAAAGCATCTCCTCTCTAGTTCCTCTCCTGTTCCTCCCTCCCTATTCATCGCTGGTGACAGCAGAGATGTTTCCACGACAACAAGCCATGCTGTTGCCTCAGGTGACAAACTATAACTTCAATAAACAATCACTGAAAATAGCTTCAAACAATTAATTAGGTAATGGAAATGTTATTTTAATAGGGCTTAGATGCTTTGGAAGTAGTCTACAGACCAAGTTCTGATCAAGAATTTGTCTACAATCAAAGCCAAAGCTGTCATCTGAAGGTCAGGATGGGTATCAGTGTCTGAATACTCTAAGAATCTTCTTTTTAAAAAAATCCGTCAATATCAAAACACATTCAAGCCAGAAGATGCAATGCAAAACAATTTTTTGTTTTGGTTTTTGGTTTTTGGTTTTGTTTTTTTTTTTGGTGCTAAATTTTGTTCAAAGAACATACTGGCAGAAATTTACCAACTTGCTCACGGAAGGCAGTCCCTGGCTGACATGTTCCCCATATGTGTGCCCCTGCACCAGTGTGACAGGCAGATGATGAGCCCAGCAATTGGTTTTGCAATAAATGGATTTTTCAGTTTTCTCTTTACAGAAGATGCTTTCCTAGAGTTATAAATGGCTGATTCATAAATCTCTCCTATTACTGCTTCTAGTAACAGTTCAATTGATCTTTAATCGTTGTTTAAAAAGTGAATCTCCATGGAGTGCTTCAGTCCTGTAGCCTGAAGTTTCTCTAGCCCAGGGCAGCTCTTCTGTCTAAGCTTAGACATACACAGTCTTTAAGTGAAGATGGATACAGTGAGTATATGCCTGTGCCTTATATAACAGTCCTCATTAGCATGGACACTCTTTGGGGCTGGTAGCTGCCCTGGCAGAATTTCTTTTTTGCTTTATTTATGAGATTAAGTTTTTCCAGAATAGTGCACCTATGAAGCAAGAGCAAGAAAGACAAGGGCTGCCACCTCTCCCGTCCCATCAAGTCTGTGGGCTGTGCAAAGACCTGCCTTTGCAGTGCCAGATGTGCTCCTACTCCCCTCAGAGGCTGGTTACAGATTGTGCTTATGGGTTAAGTCCTACTTTTCTGTGCAAAATATTTTCAGCCTGTGGATGAGGGACTCTGCACCACTCTTACTGCATGTTCCTCTCAGGCAGCTCCTTTTGGAGGGATGAACAACAGTCCTTGGATCTCCCTTTGCAGGACAATGGGGTTCATCCCTGTGTGTCACCACACAGCTGGGATCAGGCCATTGAGAACAATGTAGAATGGAACAGAATGTGCACTAAATACTGGCAAGAAAGTTTCTGAGGCAGAAAATGGTGATTTGTCTGTGTTTGCAGATGCCCCGTTGTTTTTGTTATACCTTTGTCAGGTCAAGGATGAATTTCAGGTTTGCTGCAGGCATGGTAAGGAAACCTTGAAACAGCTGTTGTATGGGGTGTCCACATAAAGCAGAGAGAGGCCTGGCTCCTGTTACACAAATCCTTGGAAGAAAAGAACTGAGGGAAACGTGTATCTAAGGACTGATAATTAAGGTACTACCCAGGAAGGTAAAAGATTGGAATTCTAAGCTGTACAAATCAGGGAATACATCCTGCATCACAGCAACTCTTGTGAAGTGATCACAGCCCTGTGCCTATTTCACTCTGAGTTTTCATTGTGGAACTCCTTTATTTCCCCTTGGAAAGTCTTGAAGATCTTGCTTTGGTCCTACAGGCATAAGATCAATATACAAAACCTCAGCGTTTCTCTGCAAAAAGATGCCTTTTCTCCACTTCTCTTCCTGCAGGAGAGCAAAGGATGTGTGTGTGGGCCATGACAGCACCCTCTCATTTGTGCAGGGAAGGGAGAAGGTACACCCAGGTGCCTTTGGCACATGGATGTGCACAGGGCAGTTGTGTCTCTCACGGGAAACCGGTGCAAGGGCTTTGTGTCTCACGCACGACAGCTGCCTCTTTGTGGTGGGTTTTATAATTGAAGGTTTAAACGGTTAAACTGCTTTCTTAATGCATTGGTGGTTGCTAAGATACAACCTCTCCAATTCTGTAGATCTTCCACTTGAAATATAGCACACTGGCAAATGGGGCTTTCCCCTCTGACAGCCCAGGAGAGGAGGAGCTGACAGGGCACTTACCCTTGTGCCAGTGAGAAACTGCTCCTGCGGCCGCCTGAGGGGGCTGGGTTTGGTCCAGTGGTGGGAAAAACTTGTGGGTTTTACTGATCTCTGGCCACTGTATGTGGCTGAAGGAGGAGGCTGAAGGGGGAATGTGGGGAGTCACAGGATGTGGTAGAAGGAAAAGCACAGAGAGAACAGGCAGCACAACAGGCTAGGAAGGTGTCTGGGATAAGACTGGGGACTGACTCTGTAGAGGAAGCAAGGGAAATCTTTCTGTCCCCTTCTTTAGATAGCCTCAGGCTTTAATTGTCCTTCTCAAGCAAGAATCATCTTTTCTGCTCTTTGATAATGAAGAGTGGATCTCAGGAGAGTCTGGTTTTGGGACAGGTTTGACAAGACCTTGGGGATAAGTTGTGCAGGGAGATATTTCTTGCAGTTCTAGAAAGTGATTAGGAGATACAGATTTAAAAGTAGCACTAGACTCCTCAAAATTCATTAGCAATATTACAATAGCAGCTCAAAATAGCCAAATATTTTAAAAGGAAGCCTTACAAAATATGTGGAGGAAGGTGGTATAAAATAGTGCAGTTTATCTCTATTTCATGCTAAAGTAAGTCTTTACCTGCAAGGGTTGCAGAGAATATTTTGAACATGTTGACAGAGCTCAATTGATGCAGAAACATCTCTCTGGGTTTGCAGATCAATAGCTGTGAGAAACAAAGAGTGCAGCTGTTCATCCTGGAAAGGTGTTAGCAGAGATGTCAGAGGATGATTATTGAACCAGCAATGTTCTCCTCCCCATCTCTTCCACAAGGCAGTCCAAGATGTGCATAAATTTACTGTGAGCATCACCTCCTGTATTGCAAATAGATCACAATGGTAGGATCTCTTCTATCCGTGGGAAACCTCTGCTTCTTTCTGCACCTTCCCACTAAAGTGAGAAGGAGCCTGGTCCAGAGCAACTTGCAGAGCTGCTGGGCGTGTGCAAGCCTCACCAAAGGGAAATGAAACCAAGAACCTGCCAGAGGTGGGGCATTAGCACAAGTTATCGACAGTGGGGTATCACTCTGGTGTCTTGCTTGGGCAGCATTTATATTACAGGTATAGAATGGAGGAATATCAACCTATTTGCTCCCAATCTGACACCCAAATCCCAATTTCAGTTACTTATTTTTTGTACAATTTACCNCCGAACTGTTTCTCGTGTTTGAGAAATGATGATGAAGCCAAAGAAGGTGGTGATGGCATTTCCGGAGTTCTCTGAGCTAAGCACTCTTCTCCTTGAAGCACAGTCATATTGCCATATTCACATACCTATTGCCAGCTGAGGGATTTGGCCCTGTATTTAAAGCTGATCTGCTTGGATCAGGCTATTGCATGGGACTTGCATGTTAGTAGTGTGATTAGTACTAGTTTTAAAACACAGAGTGGCTGTCCAGAAAACCACCCTGCATACCTCGATCGAGTCACTGCTGTAGTGTTTATTTGTTCGAGCAGCCATGTTATAAAAATAATGTATAGTGTTGTCATGATACTTGAAATAACTGCTTAATGGAATTGTTGGTTTAAGGATCTAGTCCTACTCATTGACTGCCTCAATTGGCAAACAGCAAGACAAGAAATTAGCTGTACCCTGCCTGGCTGATCTATACTCAGGGCAGCTTTCAGAGCTGAGGGAACTGAAGAGTTTACTCAGTCAAGTGCTCCACATCAGATGCTTTGTATCATTGGCCAGATTTAGGATCTACAACTGCCTGAAGAGTTGTGTTCACTTTCACATGAGTAAAAGTTTGATCCTCATCCAACCTGAGTGAGAAGGAAAGTAAAATTTCACTGCTAAGAAGTGCTTTTTCATGGTGCATTCTGAGAGCAAACCTTTCCCAAGCTGGCCTGTACAGAATATCCAGACCATTTCATGGCTTCACAAAGCCTAAGAAACACGCCCTGTCCCTATAAAATTAGGCCAATTCCAGTAATCCTGGTTCTGCCACATGAGCAAGGTGACTTCATGCTCTAATTTTAGACTCAATACAATCTGCTGACAAGACTGCAAATCAAAAATAATTCGTATTGGGAGTTGGAGCAAATTGATAATAATGTTACTGAAAATTGGACATAAAGGCAAACAATAATTCTACTTGCCCTCTCATCAGGGGCAACCAAAGGCTCCATCCAAAGGCTCCAAAAGACT
Organism: Cnemophilus loriae; assembly: GCA_013397755.1. Taxonomy (NCBI): domain Eukaryota; kingdom Metazoa; phylum Chordata; class Aves; order Passeriformes; family Corvidae; genus Cnemophilus; species Cnemophilus loriae. Next base: position 2,779,392 of record VZTF01007181.1, read on the forward strand.
TAAAGCAGGACAACTTGCTGGCTGCAAACAGCAGAAGCAGGTGGCTCACACCAGTATCTCCCCCAAGCTGCAAAGGGTTAAACTGCCGTATGTAGCTACTAAGTATGCGTGTGAAAATTTCAAAAGAATGCGAGTGAGCCATCTGGCTCCTGCTCCTACTGGGTATTTGGGGATGAAAAGGGAAGCTGGAAAGGTAAATAGTGTACTGCTTGATGTGTTGATTTTCAGCTGAGATTTCTCTCTTCAGTGCCTAGTCATATTTGTCCATCTAAATGAGTGGGATTGACTCTGTCCTCCCAAAAAGGGGTGAAAAAAATTAGCATGTAAGCTCTCGGAGAGCTGTGCAAAGCCACACACTGCCTCATGTAACAGCTGAGGCAAATTTATTCTGGTCTGCATCCAGAAAAAGGCTTCAGCCTCTCAGTGTCTAACTCATGTGTAGGGATGGCAGGAGGCTTCTCACCCTGGGCACAAGCAGGATCAGCTGCCTTGGACTGAGATTTCAGAGAGCTGCCCCAGATCTGAGGCAAGCGTCATGATCATGATGGAGAGTCAGGCACCAGCTCAGACTGGAAAGAGAATGGTTTCCTACCTTAAGTGTGTGTGCCAAGCCAGCATTTTTTTATTTCTTTATTATTATTATATTTTATTTTCCCCTGTGGTAGAGATAGAGAGTGGTGGGAGAAAGCAGGATGCTGCTCTGCTAGTAGCACTCTGGTTTGTCACCTGAGCCGGGATCTGTCTCATCTGGGAGGCCGGCCCGGCCACATCCCTGATGTGCTCCCATGGTTGGAAGGTCTCAAACCTGGCCAGTGGTAACGCTGTTGGAAAATATACCAAGTTTAATTTTTCTTTATTTTATAACTGTAGCCAGTTTTCATAGAATCACAGAATGAAGTAGGTTGGAAAAGACCTTTGATAGCATCAAGTCCAACCTGTGTTTGCCTTTGCCCTGGGGGAAGGGAATAAGAGTTTCTTTCCAGGGCACTGTTCCACCAGGTGAAAGCCTGATGAGGTTAACATCTCAACAGACTGGGAGTAGCCCAAAAGATACCCAAAAGGATAACGACCATCAGCAGAACATCAACGGCCATTAGCAAACATCAATGAACATCTACCCCTGAGCTGCCCCCTGGCATGGTTGGAGGCACCTGGTCCAGAAAAGACTGGTAAGGAAATCACAGAATGAGGATCTAATTAACATCAGAGGCCAAGAAATACGGATCCAATAGGAAACCAAATACTAAGAAGTACATAACTTGAAGTCAATGAACATTGAACCAATGAATCTCTATGGGTCTTGACTGTATGAAGTTTGTGAAAAATCTGGTAAAATTCATGTGTCATGGAATGATTTTCTCTGCACACCTGGGCTATGTGTGAATGAAATTATTTCTGTTGCACATCTTGGCCAGAACAACATCCTGGCCAGAAATAAAGTAACGCCTTGATTCTCTAATACTAAAAATGTTGTTGGAGGGCTTTTGTTTTTCCCTCAGTTTCCGTGGCAACACCGATGCCGTTTTTTTTACATGTGACTTTGTGTGTCAATTCACACTGCGCATCTCTGATTCCATCTGTAGGAGCTGGGACTCAAGCCTCCTAAAGTCCAGCTTGGGCTATGAGCAAAAGAAAAAGCTGGTTCCAGGACTGAACCTAAAGCATGTCTCCAGCTCTGCTACAGCTGCCCACACTCTTCACCATGCAACACCCTAATCCCACTCATGGCATGTGTTCCCTACTCCACCTGCCGCAACACTTGAGGTCCCCACAGTAGCTTGCCCTCCGAGTCCTGATCCCTGTGACTTCCTCCTCCGTAAAAGCAGCTAAAACAGCTCTTTCTTGCCTAGCTTAAAAATAAGCTGTGCCTCGAAGTCATCTATTTATGCCTTTTTTGGTTGTAGTTTTATTGAAAAAGCTGGTATTAACATATTTATATTTTTATTCAACAACAGTTAGCTAATTTGTGCAACACAAAAAATGCAGCCATGAACAACAGCTTTCAAAACAATCAGATTCACCAACTTTACCATCACTTACTCTACACCACTGAAAGCTCAAACTAAAAAGAGAAAGAAAGTTGGAAACATTCACAATGACGATGTTAACTTTCCATACATTCAAGAAACCAGGAAACCGACCTGTAACAGTGATGTCAAAGACAGGAACGGAATACTGGTCTTTGAAAGGTTTCTATTTATTTCCTCTATAATCACTTCATGGTATTTTGGTTGGGTATTTAATTAGTTTTATAAAGCTCCAAAGATATATTTATGTATTTAATTTTAACATGTTCTTTTTGGTACCCAAAGCTGTAACAGAGTAAGGTACTTCAAATTAAAAACAAAAAATTGTTGCATTAAGATCTGCTTTATAATAAGTTATCTATAGAATCTTACTTGAGAATGTCAAAAGCTAAATATATGTTTTACAGTATCTCTAGCTGTAAATGCCAATATGAGCTGATAGCAATTTTTTTTCTTTTTGAGCTGCAAAGATTAATGGAGGGGTCCAAAAGTCAAAGAAATTGTATGACACCCTTGAAGCAGTAGTTTGGCATTAACAAGTTCTCTATACAATTTACCACACTCTTAAACCTTTTTACAAGGGAAAAAAAAAAGGAAAAGGCAATTTTGTTAAATTTCCTTAGAATAAATATGTACATATACTGTCCATGCCTGCTACAGCATACAGTATTTTATAAACAAACATTCTTTGTTCCCTTTAAAATCACCCTACACATTTCATACCATATGTGTTTAGTGTGGCTGGAAACTGGTGCACATGCGTTTGTGCTTCTACACACAAAATACACAGCATTGATCTAGAAAACTCCAAACAGACAGGTTGCAGGTGTGGTGTTGAGATGTCATATAAAAGCTTTAGATTTTGTTTTTTTATTTCTTGTAAGCAGATTTTCACCCACCCTTCCCCCAAACCAAAATACGAAAGCATGCAGATCCCTTCATCAGTACATTCTCCACTTACCAAGAAATCAGTGCATAATGGCTTAAAGACTTTTTTTTCTGAGGAGTTTTAATATGGGCAGATTAACAGGTCACGTGAGTTGTGCTCTTTTATTCATGGTTAGAGTAGAAATCCTTTGGGATATTGAATTTTCTGCCAGAGCTCTTAAGGGTACAGCAGAACTTTCTTTTCCTGGATTAAGAGGACTTCCTGCCCACTGCACCAGTCCCGTACCATTCCTGCATGCCCTACTTTGTGTGTACTTTCCTTTTCCATTTATGCCACTCACCATTACAGAACAGAGACAGATCTAACAGCATTTCTGTGGAGGAAGGTTTTGTTAGGTTTGGATTTTTCAAATTTTCGTGTTTCTCCAGGACTAACTTTGTCTTCCAGAAGTGGCCTCATTTAAAAGCGTTAAAATTCACTGAGCGGTGAATTTTCACAGTTAGAGATACCAGGCATTGCCTGTTATTCCCCAAAGGCCAGGATTAACATAATCATTCTGCAAACAACAAACAAGGGACTTTATCCAGTGTCTAGCAGTGATGTAACTTTGTTCCCACTCAAGTTGATCGTTGCCTTCAAGGACAGCGCTTTCTAGCCAAGGTTTCCAGAACTCCAACCCCAAATGGTTTGTGTGTGAATTGCCAGGTTGTGTCTGACCAGCCAGTCCCTCCAGAGTGGCAATGCCAAGTTTTTTAATAGTCCTCACATAATGAAGATACTACTTATTGTTTTAAACAGAGCAAAGAGAACCATGGAGAATAAATTTCTTAAAATAAGCTGGCTGAGTAACTATACCAGTCTGTCACTTACTCACTTGGGAAGGTGAAGCACAAAGTAATGTGATAAATAAATAAATAAATAAGAGGGTATTGTAAAGAAGGGAATGGGATGGGTGAGATGGGGCAGCTTTTCACCAGCAGGGATTCTGCTTCCAGCTCTAACTCTTATGAGGTCCCTCCAATGTGCCACGTGCTCTAAAGGGATGTGGCTGTTAGTTCTTTCAAACAGGCTCGGCTTAACTGAAAGACAGGAAAACAGCACTGGAAAAAAAAACAATCAAGAGATTGAGGCAAAAAGCTCTAACAATGTGGTAAATGCTGCGGACTGCAAAAGCAGGAAGGGCACCAGAACAGCACAGTCCTGCAAACCACTGAGACCCTCGAAAGGATGGACAGGAATTGAGGAGCCTCAGCTCTCCTCAGGAACACTCCCAAACTGAATAAATACCCCTGTTTGTTTAAAGGAACCGATACAGACCACAACACTGGATTTGCAGTCGTGCCTTTTACTCGTACAGTTGCAGTGATGGAAAATAATTGGCTTGTCACCAATAATGATACAGGCTGAGGGATGAAAGGATGCAACCTACAAATCCCACCACAGAAGCCACAATTTTTGTGAAGATCACATCCTTCTACAACTCTCAAGAGGCTGGTTTGTAAATATAGAGGGATATTGATAAATCTAGTGCATTTCTGAGTTCACTTTATCCTGAAATATGTACAGATTGTTTGTCGCTGCTATAGCAATGATGTTCTCGGTTGGGTGCCATGCTGTGTGCAAGATCTTCTTAGTAAAGTCCAAACTGTCAACACTGATGTCATCTTTCCTCCGTTTGCCTCCAACGCAGACTCTCCGGGGCTTAAGAATGGCTCGTGGTTTACTGCTCTCCCGGGAAGCCTCCAGTGTAACATCCCGCTTGGTGTTGCGGTCAAACATTCGAAAAAAGTTGTTATATGCACCTGTCATTATCACACTGCAGAGAGACAGACAGAGAGCGACAACAAAGGCAGTTAAACAGCAGCTTGTGCACAGCCTACCAACACGACTGGATCAGGACAGCCGAGTTTAACCTTGGGGTTAGCTGTCTTCTGGTTTCAGATGGGAAAGAGTAAGAAAAAAACCGGGGTTCTCCCAGTACTCCCCAGAGTGAATAGTTTTCTTCTACCAATGCCTTCCCCTTCCATATTATTCAACGAAAATTACAGTTACCCCAAATAATGTCAGCACCCTGACATCATGAGAATCAAATCGCAAGATAATAAAAGCAACATGTTTTAGTAAGTTATTTTTAATTACCCTCCAGCTTTTTATGAGTGCTTAAGGATCATACATTTCAGGCTTTTTCCCTTTCTCTGGAGCTTCACCTTTAATGACAGCTGAGTTTTACCATGATTCCAGAAACAGTCTAAAAAGTTTCCCACGTATTTCAAATCTTTTGATACAACAGTAATGTTTAGTACATAATTATATATTTTAAAGAGTATTTTGAAGAAGGGTGTTTTGAAAGGTTCTGAAAAATCACATTGAATTTGCACATGTAAATTCTTTCCAGATTAAACTCTTTTCCTTGCTGAAACCACAGACCTTGCAAGTCCAGACATCATTAAAATTTGTATCTACAATGCTTCTTAGAAATAAACACACTGATGTCAGGATTCTGGCATCTCTTATATGAAGTTTGAATGAAACATCAAGTCAGGATATATTTCTGGGGCTGGGAGAAAGGGACAGAAAACATACCTCGATCTGTATAAAAATTACCTCATTAATCAGCTTGCAGTTTGAAATAATAGATTGCCAGTTGCTTCATTCCCTTAGTCCCTAGGGGAGGATATTTTGTCACTAACTTTAATGAATTCAGGATTTCATCCATGGCCCTCAGGTTATTGGATTAGCATAATCATGGGTTTCAGAGCCTTGTTTGAAAGCTCATCCCCTGTGAACTTTTTCCATATGTGAAACCAGGGCCGCTCTATACTCTCCTATCTCAGCCCCAAACAGGGTGGTTTTGTTCCGAATTTCCATTCTGTAAGAGGGAATACACCCCAAATGGTCAGGTCTCCACAGAAAAAGCTGTACAGTTTTAAGTTTCAGGCTATCAGGAACTATTTGCCTTTCTAACAGAGCCTAAAAGAACATATTTGACGTGCGTGGCATTAATAAACAAACCTCCATCTCAAATGACAGCTGCTTTCACACTTCGCTGCTGGGGGGGGAATCTGTGTTCAGCAGCAGACTGGCCAGGGAAACATGGAGCATATGGGAGAGTATGGGAGAACTCACAGGCATAAGCCATACTCTCCACCATCCAGACACTCACTGGCTGATTAGATTAGATGCTCCTGGATTCAGGAGTGCCTTACAGTGTGTGCACAGCCTCCAGCCACTGCTGCCTTGGTCTCATTTGGGGCCATTAGGAGCGACTGTAATAAATGAACGGTACACTGGAAAAGCACAAATGTGAGCTGTGCCCCTCATTGCTGTGACCACACGACTGGGACAGGGACTGGGAGCAGCACAGGCTCCAGAGCCGCTGCAGGGTAACTGGAGTGGGTGAGCTGGGTTTGTACACCGGGAATCACCCAGCTCCACCCTGCTGCCATGTCTGCTGACGGCACACTGCAGTCTGATGGCAGCTGATAGCACACCGAGCTCTGTGCAGCTCCTCAAGTGCCAAAGGGAACTGCTGCAAACCAGGCAGCGTAGCACAGAGACCCAGCACACACGGCCCTCTGCAGGAGCTCACCTACAGCCCTCATCTCATGGACACTGGCTGCTCCTGGAGGTCCACGGGGAGCTCGCTGCCGGGGGATGCGCAGGGGCACTTGTCCACACACAGCCCCATCCAGCCGGGGCAGGGAGCTCCTTGTTGCTCTCCAGCAGCAGGACCTGCCCCTGGTTGCCTGCAGAGAGGTTTCCCTTTCCTTCTGCACCCGCAAAGGCATGGCACAATCCTGCCTAGCAAGGCGCAAGTTAACAACCTCACAAGCTAAAAAACAGGAGTCAGTGTGACAGCTTGATAAAATATATCCCAGAAGCTGCAGAAAGCCTATTGATCAAGATTAGTGCCCATTTCAGAAATTGAATCAACAGCAGTAAATCAAATGTTTCATTCCTTCCAAATTACCATGTCTTGTCATTACAGCTCCCGCTGTAATGGTTATTCGCAACATGAAGAAGTCGAGGTTATTTCATATCTCAGCACTAACATCCACAATTTGTGATGCAAACAGTCCAGCTGTATATTTTCCCCCAGGCAAAATTTTGAAACAGGTTCTTAACACTGGGGCACCCCTGTGCCATAGGCTGCAGAGCTGTGGCTTCCAGGGAAAAGAGGAGCATCCCTCCTGATGGAGGCTGGAACTGTCAGGGAAGCAGTTTTCATGTTGGCAGAGTACCAGTGCACCAAATGCAGAGAAAGGTGTTTGTCAAGGGTCTTATTTTAGAAGGTTTTGCTTGCAGTAAAACTGCCTTTACAGTCCATTTACTTTTTAATTTCTTGAACTCTCGCATATTTTTAGAAGTCTGCTTTCTTCAGTTGGATTTACAGCAGTTATTTTTTTAACATATGTAGATGACTACTTTTCATGCTGGCCCTATTTTTCTGCAGTTTAATGGCTCAGTAAAAAACAGCATTATGTAAATGAGAAAGTGCCCATTCTTGTTCAAGGTCACAAACACAGATGGATTATAACCTTACCTGCTGCTTAAAGTAATAGAAGAGAGTGAAAACTAGACGTAAGCCTGCAATTTTTTCCTGTTCAGGAAAATACAATGTACAATAATGGAGTCTATGCAGTAACGAGTTATTTTTTTTAAATAGTAGAATATAAACTGTAGCTCAATATAGGAAGAGCCTGATCTGTATTCCCAGACACTGCTCTGCACAGCGGTGTTATGACAAGGGCTTGCACAAAACCCTTGCAAGAAAGGCTGGTTCAAGAAACCAACCCCCCTCTTTCAAAACAGCCCTCACTACTTCATAGGTGTGTAAGGCAGCAGCCCAGAAAAGCTCTGTCTGACCACGTTTAATTTTCCTTAGAAGGCAGGTTTACAAGTTGTGCTACACAAGGTCAGAGGTACCATCATCTCCGCCATGCAGAGGTATTTAGGACACAGAACACGCTCCAGTGCACCCTGAGGAGCAGTGTACTGATAGCTCAGGCTGGAGCAAAGCTGCAGCCTGACTGCACCAGCTCAAAACACCACAGCTATACGCAGCACGATTACAAAAACCCCCAAACAAAACAACAACACACTCCACCCCTCCCAAACAAACCCCCCAAACCAAACAAACAAAAAAGCAGAGAAGTATCACAATGGCTGCAGCATGACTACCACTACCCACATTTCACCCTCTGCAGCCCAGCCAGTGCTCTGGAAGGAGAGACAACACCCCATTCCTGCGGGGCCCTGAATGCATTCACACAGCCCCACATTAACCCTCCTGTGCTGCCCTAGGCAGGGAACGTTTGCACAGGGCTGCTCTGCAGAGCACCCCAAATATTCTCTGCTCCCTCTGTTCCAGCTGCTCCAAGCAAGGTCCTGGCAATTCTTCAGGTATGTGTGTTCGGAGTGACAACACAAAATGCTACTGATTCCTCCTGCCTACCCTGACAGTGGGCACAGTTGCCTATCAATGATGTGATCTGAGGCATCTCACTGCCAAACTTCAGTCCTCACGCAGGGCCACCGTGACCCAGTCTTACCCCTCCTTTTTTTTTTAACAACAATGACAAATATATTTTTACAGAAGGTGAAAGGGGAAAGGGAAAACTCCAGTGTAGAGCAACCCCTACTTTTACTGACTTCTCCCTAGTCACCATTCTGTTCTCTTTTTCTCTTTCTTCCCCTCCCATTCTGATTCTGCCTTTACCACATTTTCCAGATAGGTTTCCCTTTCCCCCTCTCTTCCCTCTCCCCTCTTCTTTTTTCATTTCCATCTATCTTACTCTACAACTTTAAAAAAACTCCGCCTTATTTGCTTCTCTCTTCCTTTCCCCACCCCTCTCATGTCTTTGTTTTACTCCTGTAAGTCTCACTGCTCACCCTTTCTTGGTGATCTCCCCCTACCCTCCAGTCTCGCACACAACTTGTTTGGCTCTCCAGGTGTTTTGGCTTGCATCCCTGCCTTCTTTGGGCTGAAGGCTGCGGAAATAGCAAATCCCCAAGAACCAAAGCTCATTTGGGCAGGAGAGGTAGTTTCCAAATTAGCAGAACATTAACTGTACACCTCCCATTCAGTCCAGGCTTCTTCACTTTGTGCCACGCTGATCTGGTAGCCAGCAATAATTTAGGTAGGGTTGTTTTTTCTAAAAGTAAATTTTCAACCTGTAAAATTGTCTGAAATAAAGGATTTGAGAGAAAATGCTTGCATTGTAACAATAATAATCAAAAGGAGCAGATGTTTACCTATGGATAATGATTTTATTAAATACAACACCAGTACTGTACCACTGATGTTTAATTTAGGGCCAGAGTTTTAGGGTCTGCAGAAGCAACCTCTCAACTACTGATGGCTTTGGCATCTTTAATTATCTTAATACTTTTAAACATCTGAGTCTCAATATTTTGTATTTGGTAATGACTCTTTGTTAAACAAAAAGCTTCAGTATGGGATTTTCCCCTCTAAAAAGTTCTGCTTCTCTTGGGTGGTCCAGAAATTCTCTACTTCACCAACCTCAAAGGAAGCTGAATAGGATTTTCATCATTTTACTAAACTGCAATGAGATATTCCACAAAATTTTTTAGGCAATGAGATTTCATCAAACATGTCAATCACTAAGAACCGGCGTATCTCTGTATTTCTCAGATTTGTTATTCCCATACTTCAAGCCAACCTCTTGGATGTTATCCATGTTGCAGCCATCCTTGCACACAACAGCCTTTGTCAAAATCACTCCATTCAGCTGCATTCCTGGATGTCAAGGACTGCCCTGAAGATTTGGGGTATCAGCTGGAATTAAGTCTTGCTTAAAAAACAAACCATTACTTGTTCCACATTGCTTTGTGTTGTTTTTCTTGTTTAGTTGCTTTTGTTGTTTTGTTTTGTGTTTTTTTAAACTGATAATTTTTGGGCTAACTCTGGCCTTGATTAGTCTTCCTAGATGCATAGAAGTTTTTATTCACCTGCAGATTTCTACCATCTGGAGAAATTCAGCTTGTGTCATAGTTCCTCTCCCTCACTGTTGCTCAAGAGACCATGGAAGCCATGGGATGGTGTGACACGACTAAGAGCAGGGCTGGGCAGGGCTTCAAGGACCCGCACACACCAGGCTTAAGGGTGACACAAAAACTAAACCAGCCCAGCTGCCCTGCCCCTCAGTGCACATGTGGCAGCAGAATACCATTCTCTAGGGCAAGAGAGGCAGGGCTTGGACTTCGCAGGTGCGAGGGGAGGAGATTCAGAGAGCAGCTTCCACCAGAGCCTGCCCCCACACTTGCAAATCTCAGCAAAGACGTCCCTCAGGCACCCAGCATGAAAAGGGACCTCTTCTTTGACCTGAAACTGTCCCTCAATGACATTTTGAGCCCCTAAATTTCAGTATTTCACTGCCATGTGTACCAGTGCAGAAGAACACATCTGCAGCCTCCTAGGATTAATGCATAAGGTCCACCAGATCTGGTTTCATGACAAGCTGACCCAATATAAAAAAGGGTTGATTCCAGAAAAACTCTTAAAGAACATCTTTCATAGGAATAAGAAAAGAGATTTATTATATCAAAGGGAAAGGAGGAAGCATTTTTGCAAACAATGAGGACATCCTGAAATACTGGGAAATTTTCCTGTATGCTGTGCTGTGTAAAGTCACTGACTCCCCATCACAAAGAAGGAATTTATTTAAACCTGGGGAAGAGGCTGCTGGAAAACCTTGAGACATGGGATTCAGGGTTGTGGCACCCTGATACAGCTGGCTGGCATAAGACTGGGAATAAGAACAAGGGATCCCCAAGTACTTCCAAGCTAATATTTGACATGCCAAGCTTTGAGAACAAAATGATATCTTCTAGCTCTCCCGCATGGACTGTGCTGCCAGACAGGAATAGACTCTTAGCATCTCATCCAATGGGATCTGCCAGTTCTGCCCGATGAGAGTGAAGGCTGACAGATATTCAGGGGGATAAATGACAGTTCAGTAGGAAAGGACTGACTGAACAGTTGTATGTGACTTCACTCATCTGCTTGCAGCACATCACTTATCATGACGGTATTTAGAGGTCTCCCTGGCAGGGGTCCCATACACCCATTTGTTTGAAATCTTAAAAAAAAAAAAATAGTTAACTAAGGTATTCACTTGCTATCATGTAGAATTAGGTTTTGTCTGCTTTTTTTTCTGGCTTCTTTACCTCATGAAAAGCTACAAAGGTGCTTATTTTTTAAGGTAAAACTGAAAGCTGTTGACAGTGGGAAGAAAACAGTGTCCTCCAGGTCATTATTAAAAGATTTGACTTTGGATGTAAATGGAAGAGCTAAATTAAATTGATGTATAAGTAGAGCTCACCTATTCTACACGGTCAGGTAATGATGTATATACAATAAAGATAGCATGATTTTTGTGTAATATACTCAACTACAGATAATACGTGCTCATCTGGATGAATTAGTGTAAGACCTCTGCTTGGCTCCCTCCCCTGACCACTGTTGCCAAAGTACACAGTGATTAATGTGCCTTTCAGCAAATGAGATCGGCTCTGTCTGATTGTATTAGTTCCTGTTCATTGGAGTAACTGAGCATCAATCACGTTCTAATCAGAGCTCACGTATGTTGATTATTTTTGTGAACAGCCTCACCATCAGGTTCTATCATAGCCCAGATTAGCTTCTTAGTAATGACAAAACTTAATAAAAGTATTTTCACCTAAATAATAAACACACTTTCATTTTTAACTGAACAATCCTGTCACTCACTACAAGTTGTCATTATAGCTTTGAAGTCTGCAAAAGGTAAAAATAACATGTTTAGAACTGCAGTTATTACTGTTATGCAGATGGATTAATAATCTAAGTACTGCAGCATCTCTTCGGAGTACAATTGTCAACATGCAATTTTTACCTTTAGTAACAGTCCGTTTTAAAAAACTGCATACTGAAAGACTCAAATTAAGCAACCTTACTGTTCAAATGAACTGTTTTTTAAGAGGTACCGGTACCTAAATATTATTTAAATTATGATCCACCAATAAAAAAATATTCTGGTAGTGTGTAGCAATACTTGTCATTCTCGTAAGCAAGTAGCTCAGAGGAGTGAATCAAAAGTTGAGCATCAGTTCAGATACATTTGACTCTTATAAAGAAATAACTAAATTAAAGAGAGCCTGTTTCTTTTGTCAAATGTTTCCAGCTCCTCTGCTCAAGAGTTTCTTACAATCAAGAGCAGCACATTGTGTTTAGTGACAGGTCTGGTAATTGTGCATGACTAATAACGCCTCGGTGTCTGGGCAGTACAATAAATGAAGCCCTCACAATCTAATGTTCCCACTTAATAATTACTCCCTGCATTGATCTTTCTGATCTGTCAAGCAGGAATGGAAATATTACGCTCACTTTAAACCCTGATATTGAACAAGAATTCCATTATTACCAGGCAGCTATCCAGAGAGGGGTCTTACCACACTAATGAGGACAGCAGCACTTCATCCGGCCAGAGGAGAGAGACTCTAGGCCTGGGAGTAAGTGGCTGCCCACCCTGTACAATGCACTAGAAATTCCCATCAAGGATAAGCAAAATGGTTTGAAAATACCTGAAAAGTCCTGGATCTTTTTCAAAGTTTCACAATATCTACATGATTTGAATGCACTGTTGTTCTGTGCCAAATTTAGGCAGGAATCAGCACTGTCTGTTTTCCAATAAATGCTTTAAATTTTGTATTTCTAGTAGGGCCAAACTCAAGCAGTAACCACACTGAGAGAACCCTCTGCTAAAACAACCATTCGTGCATTGGTTTGGGAGTTTCAGAGAAAAGTCCAAAAAGCTGGATCTTCCCCTAAACTTTCTGTGAGTCATTCCCAATCTTTGACCATACCAAAGCCGCAACAGCTGATGGCCAGGTTGCAATGACAGAAGTCTGGCAAGTATTTTGCTCAGTGTGGTCCACCTATGTAATTTTAAATGGCCAGCAGTTGGTATCACAAAGGATACTCAATGCTGAGTTAATCCTTGTCAGAAAACACATCACTCTGGCATGCAAGCAACAGAGATATTGGAATATATATGTATTTTTGTTTGCATTGTGAATGATACAAGGTAAAAGTTTCATTTCTTAGCAAAGACAGAATCTTTCCATTGGGCAGGTAGAGGAACTGAGCAAAGGCAAGTAGTCCAAAAAGAAGATGCCCCTTACCCACTGTACAGCATAATACTTGATCTGCATTTGTGGAACACAGGACTAGAAGAGATCTTGTTCTGCACATCCAAGTTCAGACACTTGTTATTTTAACCAATGTTCCATATAACTGCTTTCACAAATTTCCTGAGCAGCACCACCACCAGAACAGTTGGGTTTCTTGTATGTCCACCCCTCAGGATGGGAAGACAGCTTGTCACTATTTAGACAGGTATAAACTACCTCTAATTTCCAGGTTATAACTACCTGTTGACACTCAACACCCACTTGCTGTTGTGTCATTATCACTCACATTTATATCAGCTAGATCCTCTTCCTCCCTATGTACATCTCCTTGGTATACTTACTACAAGCAAGTAAAATCTTGGCTTCTTTTCTGCTAAGCTGATGAAAACCAAAGTCCTGGCCCCTCTTCTTTAGAGCAGCTGTCCATCTGCTCAATTAGTTCATCCACCTTGGAGATGAGGGACATGAAATATGTAAATGCAGTTCAAAGGTCTTTGAATAAGAGCCCAACATAATGTCACCACTACTCCTTTCTCTGCTGGATAACCCAGTCTTGCCCATTCAAGGATCCTATTTGCCTTTCACAGATGCCTCAGACTGCCTGTTTCACAGTCCTTGCCCACTACAGGGTGGGTAGGCCCGCTTCAATACAATGAGACAGACTGTTTTTCCCAAATGAGAGGCTGAGCTGAAGGAGCAGTTCCAGGATCAGTGCCAAACTTCTGCCTCTTGGCTCCTAGCTCTGCTGAACCAGGAGTCACTGTGTGTCACTCAGTATTGGCTCCTGTGCTCTCTTTCACATGCATTTTGTAGACTGCTAATCCCTTCCACAGTCATCTAGCATGTGAATGTCCCTGGGAGTTGTTTCCAACTGACAGGATGAAGGTTCGTGCTCTTTTTTTAACTAAAATCCTCACCTTGCATTATAGTCTTGGATTTTATCCATTTTTATTAACTCAGTCCTCTTGGCTGCTCAGATATTCCTGTACAATACTGCTACTCCACAAAGTACTGCCACTATTTGCCAGCATTACGGTGTTAGCTCACTCCATCCTTGCTTGCACTCTCTGACTTGTGCCAGTATTTCTCATTAAAATGTTCAACAAGATATTATGTCCAAGACAAAAAAAAGGACCTCTCCATCAGTGCATAGGGAAAGGGACTGCTCTGATGGAGGGAGGTATCAGAAGCGTCATTTGGCAGCAGTTTGCTGAGAATCAGTGGGTGCCTGTGACAGTCCTTCCTCACACACATTTCCAGTAAATGAAATGAATTTCTGAGGCAGCTCATGTGCAAATACAGGATCACCTAAGTTTCCTTAGTGTGTTGGTGGGATTGTGTGAGTTGGCATCATTCTTTTTAGCTTTTGCAGCCTATTTATGATTTGGGTGAAAATGGACATTATTTGAAGGGTTTTTTCCCCTAAGACATGAGCCAAGGTTATTAAGGCATACATCATGTCTGAGGCAGTCAGAGACACAACTGCACAAACATCCAAACATCTTCTATCAACCCAAACACTGGCATGTGATTCCATACATTGATGTGGAAAATAACCACATGCAACTACTTTCGGTTTGCTCCCCATCATACAGAAGGTCTTTTGCTAAACGAGGACAGTGATGGACAGAAGGATGGATTGATTACCTGTCTGATCCATTCCATGCACATTCAAACTTGTCAAAGATGCAGTCGTTTTCATAGAGGGAACATAACTTGCTTCTAAGGTAATCATGGACCTGTTTTGAAGAAAATAACTGTTATTCTTGAAATCAAAGAAAATAGTAAACTCCACAACCAGCCCTTCGCTTTCTGCTTTATCTCCCACGTTCACTTTCAAAATATGCTGCATAGATTGGTAGCTCTGCAGAAGATACTGTGTTTAAACTCCAAAGAAGCTAACTGTACCTTTCCACAGCCCAATTAACCAGGTGCTACAGAATTACTGTTGCAGGAAGGCACAAAACATGCTTCCCTCAGCAGGCTGCAGACCACCCCTCTTCAACATATTTGTTTCCTGCTTGGGTGATTTTCTCAGTGCTAGCCTAATTCCCAGAGACATTTCACCAGCTGATACCCTAGATGTGATAATTACGTGCAAGAAATCTAATTTAAATAGTAACAAAAAAGCCATATTCCAAGATAAGTGGACTCTCACAGCAGAAAGAACTTGGCTCTATTAAAAGAATCTGCATGGTATTACATTTATTTTTGTAAGGTATTTCAGAAGCCAAATACAGTACAAGGTTGTAGTTGCACAGGCTGCAAATAAGAACACTAATTTAGCCCAAGGATTTCTCCTATTTGCCCGAGACTTAAAAACAACATTGTAAATTCTCACTTACTTATTAGAAAAGTGGGACTACCCAGAAGAAGATCTCTCTCCTCTAGGCCACACATCTCTGCTGAACAAGGATTACCATAAAGAGATCTCATGCAAACTGTTTCAGTCTTTTGTTGAATTTGATTAGTTTTCCTTCTGGATGATTTGGTTTATTCCATAAGGAAATAATAAGATAGAAAATCCCTGCCTAGATAAATTTACTAATGCACTTCCACTCCTGATATTTTCTTCTAGCTGCTGTAGAAACTGCAAAACAAAGATGTGTAGGTGACCTCCTGGAGAAACACACCAATCCAATGGCCCAGGGGCATAACTGAGCTCTGCCATCCTGAGGTTACAGGTTCTTGCAAGTCCAGTGAAACTGTTCCTGCTCATGGATGCTCAGCATCCTCCTCTGGCCTGAGGGCACAAACATTTCTTCTAGTAAAATAACTTCTATCAAGACCAGATGAGGGACAATGACCTTTCTCTTAGATTTTCTTTAAACTGACCCATTTTTGATAGTCAAATTGTACAGTATCCAGAGAATATTTGAAATATAAGGTTATTAAGGATTATAAATTTTAGTTATGGATCAATTTTCATTAATAAATGAACACTGAACTGTATAGTAACAGATAACGTCTTATACAGCAATTAACTGGCAAATGGCAGAACATCTCACAATTAAATGCATTTACCATCACAGTGACCAACAGTCAGAACACCTTTACTATTGATGCAGTTTCCTGAATCCTTTCCTTTCCTCTTTACTTAAAACCTTCTTATGTTAGCAGTGTAATTTGTTACAGCACTGGAATTCTCTCCTTTGTCATGTTTGTGAGCTCCAAATACTTGGAAGAAATATAAAGGTTGGGTAAGGCAGAGGGAAGTAGATCACATTTGCCTGACTGTCATTTCTAGGTCTTTCTCTTTCCAGCAGCCATCTGTCAAGACCACTATCATGTGCACACCCTTTGCAAAGTTGTGTCCAACTCCACAGCTTGGAGCTGTGCCTTTCTATCAGCTTTGTCAAAAAGGATTTTGCAATTTCTCTCTCAGATGTCTTACCTTGACAAGACTGTCAGACTTACCCTACTGCCTTGGACAACCACCTTGTTATTTATGTGGACCTTTTGATTACACATTTGAGCACCTTCAGACCCTCAGAAAGACTATGAAAAACTAACTGGAAGAAACACTTAATTTTCACTGTTTGCATATGCATCTGCCACTACCAACCGAGGGTAAAATCAGATTTGCCTTGTCTGTTACATCTTGCTCTTACCACATATCAATAGTACTTGAAAGCAAACCAAATTCATTCCTAACTAATTACCAAGGACCTTTTCTTCACTGCTACATTTTAGGTCTGACCCTCATGGAATTATCTAGCAATTCTGTGCTCCAGACTAACACAGCTACGCAGCTGTGCAGGGAGCTATTTTACTGGGACTGAACAGACACAACCAGGAATTGCACTGCTAAGTGACACAGTGGTCCAAATCCCTAGGCTACAGACCCTGCCTAAAGCTACGATCAAGCTACGAACGTGCTCACCTTGCTGCTCCTAAGGTTTCTGCTGCGGTAATTCACCTGGCAGCATCAGAAGAGTAACCTGTTAGGCAGGGCTGCCTCGCAACATTCAAGCACTGGCCATTCCACTGCACTGCTCTTTTAGTGCTGTCCAGTGACCATACTCTGCCCTTTTTTCTTTTGTGTGAAACAAACAGGAGAAAATCATGTTGAAACACTGTCAGCAGATAACATGTTCAGCAGGGCTGCAACAGCTGCTCTATGCAATAGCATTCTTTGAGCCACAGCACTGATATGAAAAAGAACCTGCGTGAGGAATTAATTTTTATTTGTCTTTTCTTACTATTAAAATTGTAAGCTGATAATGAAGCAGTACAGTTATGGACTCTGCTCTTTATTACAACTCTGTGTGAAATCTCCTGTTGTGACCCTCACTATTGCAGCTAGGGCAATATCTAAGCAGCTACCATGCAGTGGATGAAATGAGAAATCCAATCTTTTAATGAACATCTTTTAATCTTTTAATGATATACCTGTTATCATAATTATGTAGATACATAACTCAAAATGTTAGGTTTATTTGTTGCCTTCTAGTGATCTACCCCAAAAAAACCATTTGAGAAATTGCCAAGTTTATATATGAGATTTAGGTATGTGAGAGAGAGATACCTCTGAGACAAATTATTCACGAGAGTAATTTAAACCACTTTTTCTTAGGACAGAATTCTCTACTCTCTGCAGCTTAAAAACATGAAAGGTTCTCAGAGCAGTTGGATCACATGAATCCTACGGAATCCTGTGCTATTGGCTTCCCAAGGCCCCGAGTTCCAGATTCTCCTTTAGTCTACTGCAATGCCCAGCAACACATCTGTATATCCTTTACAAGGCACTGGATAAACATTTGAAAATGAAACGCAATCCATACATTTAAGTAAGGCAGTAAGAACACTGTTATTTTTGCTATATTTTTTTATATTGTTATGGGTCTTGTCTTTTTTCTTTCTATAAACTTCTGACTGCAATTTTCAGTACTCATTTTTCCCATCTCAGCATGAAGAAATATAACTTTTTAATTGGCCCTACTGTTGGGTGTCAGACTGATTTAAAAGTGGCCAGCTTGTTTCCCAGCTGCCTACATGAGGAAATAAAAGCAGGTGTCAAAATCAAGACAAACAAGTTGGCTTGACCAGCTATTCCTCCCCAGGGACAAGGCTGCCTACTAAATTAGCATAGGTATAAAATAATATATTACCTAAGTTCCCAAAAACCAAGATTCTATTCTGTTATATAAAACACAGTCTCACCCTTACCCTCCCACTCCATTTTCACAGCATATCAACATTTCTAACACATTTAGCATTACAAGCACTGCCATTTTAAGAGCAAACCCAATTCTGTAGTCTTAAAGATAAACAGGCTGAGACTTTCCAATATTAACACATTGAGCAGTGAACACTATCCACCGACATGTAATGGGTGCAATGAAAAACACTGGGGCCCACTCTCTACTAAATGCTAGCTAACAAATACTGGAAAATTTTGTTTGTTTTGACAAGAAATGCTACCAAATTCTCATCATGTTATTTTAAAACCAATTTTAATTATAGTTACTGTGAACTACTGTATCCCACCTGCCATTATTTTGACACAAAAAACAAGGGACTGATCCAGCACTGTTGCAGGATTGTCCCTCAGTAAGCAGCACAAGCCAGATGAATGGCATTTTTCCTACTTTGCATACATCTTTTTAGGTAACTTAACAGTTTTTTTCTTACAGCATTTTCATAACAAGCAGTTTCTGTGTCACAGACATATTTTCCTTCTTCAAGCCAGAGTAAAAAAATGTAAGCTCAGCCCTCTATTGCCAAACATAACAGATGTCAGAGTACAAACTTAGCGCTGGCTGGAGCCACTGGCATTTTGTCTGGATAATATCGCAATGAATTCAGGCAACCAGATGTGTCTGTCTGGCATTTGTGAGCTGCTGTGTCAGTGGTGATGCCAGGGTTTAACATGGATCACTCCTAGAACTAGGCACAAGGGAGGAACATACAGATCAAGTTGTAAAAAGAAGTTCTGAAATGACAAAGGTATAAACTCTAAGCAGTTGCACCAGGAGCAGAGTGCTAAGCAACACACAAAATCATTTGCTCAGTTCCTTTTAAATGTTAGTAGTGAAATACATCATTCGAAAGCAGATGCCAAAGTGAAGAGATGATTTCTCTTGTTAGAATAATAGTTTCTTTCAAGAGCCCAATCCACAGGGAGTGCTACCTGGACTCCCCAGGCTTTACACTTCCTTACTAATGCTGCAATTGCCCTTTTCCTGCTACAAGGATGCCACTGTGAGGATTTTAACCAGCTTGACTAATTCTCTTAGCTTGCTGCTTCTCAGATAAGGCAATGAGAAGTTTACAGAAACATCCAGATTTTGAACACTGAGATCCTTTCATAATGTTGCATTTTAAGACGTGGGAGATTCCTACCTGGTACGTTTCTACAGGCTTTGTTTCCATGTTCAGATCCCAAACCTTGACAGTGAGGTAATCTCTTGTAAGCATGTATCTACCGCTGTGACTGAATTTGACATCTGACACTGAAGAGATAATTTCTGAAAAAAACGATCTGTTACTGGGGTCTTCTGGTTCTTCATAAACTGTTCAAAGAAAAAGAAGCAAGAGACAGAAATCAGAATTGTATAAAAAAACCCATGCTCTGTTGTACAATCTGAAGTGTGCATTTCTTGTGAAACATGTAATTCAATCTACCAAGGAACACAATACAGAATTAATTTTATGTCCAGCACTTAATTTATTCTTTTGACTTTATATAAAAATACAAACTGTAAGCTTTAAACACTACAATAATTAATGTTATAGCTATGGACTCGAAGAATGACTTTGGGAAATTATGCAAATGCACTGGTTAGTTGATTACAGATACCTATAGCAACGCAGTTCCTGCCTTCATCTTTTCTGCAGTCTGCATACCCTGTTTCCCAACATAACCAAAATCCAGGTGTCTCTGTCACATGAGAGGTGTGTACATGTGGTGTCACAACAGTCCTGGCATCCCTGGGAGATGTGGTTAGTCAAAGCCTGCCCTGCTTGCCAGAACCAGCTGGGCTGTCTCTGCAGGCTACTCACTGGCCATGTCTGAAGGCATCCGAGACTAACGACGAGAATTTTAAAAAGCAATTACAAACTGCGATTACCTCTTCCTGAGACGTGAGCATAAAATAGACAGGGTTTTACCATGTGGCTGCATGAACTACGTCGTTGATGTGCAATTGCTGACAGTTCTGGAAAGCACTGAACTCAGAGAATGTGACGCTCAGCAGTTCTGTGCGATCCGACAAGGCAGCAGGTCATGAAATGTTGCTTACACGATGTTCATACGTGAAAATCCAGCTCTTGTAGCTATGAGATTGGTCATCCCTGTTCAACCGTACATAAGAACGATACTGGATGACTCTAGCCCTACCTTACGGGTCTCTAGAGCAACTCTGTTGTCTTTCTGCAGGTATCTGTGCCCCTGTGATCCAACTGACCTCTGTGGTGAACTTCAGTAGAAAGTGAGGCTTTCAGGGTCTTTTAACTCTTGCAAAATCAGTAGCGTTTTGGGACCTATGCCTAGAATATTCTTTGAAAACTAGCAATTTAGTGAATGTCATTTTCAAGTTTCAAAAGCAGGTGGAGAAAAGCCTTGTGATGAAACATGAAAGCATGCTGGAAGTAGAAAAACTTTTTACTGTCAGTCAAAACAAAGTTTTTTGTATAGTCCACTAGAACATTTCTCTCTCAATTATTTTATCCACTACTATGATTCAGACTTTTGGAAGCAACAAGGTTAGTTTCCATTAGGTGAAATAATGTTCTGCTGAAAGTTAAGGGTGAGTATGTGGGTGAAGTATGTGGGGTAATGCAAAAAATTACGGGCAATTTTCTTTGGGGGTGGGCAGTGGAATGCAGCCAGGCGTGCACATGAGAATAAGGTCTATATTTAAACATGCACCACACATCTAAATGGTAATGAACTACTTCAAAAAGAGCAAAAAACTTTTCAGATAGACTGTAAACGAACAACTTTAAATAACTCTTTAAAATTTTGCCTAGACATTCTGCAAAGCAGGTATTTTGTAATTATCCTGTCAGATTTTCAAGAGAAGTCTGATAAGCACAAAGCAATTATCATTTCTCATACCTCTTCCCTTTAATCTGTCCAAACTATAGACTTGGCTGGCAAGAATTTCATCCTCCTAATTATGATGTGAAGCTGCTATTAAAGCCAAGAAAGAAAAAAACAAAACCCACTCTAACTGAACTACACCTTCATTTATAGCTTAGATATATTTTCTTGGCTCTATGCGGCTCATCCAACTACCAGTGATTAGAAGAGGAGCGATATTTGTACCTGAATATTCTGCATTTTGTTAATTAATGAGATTAAACCATTTTATTCTTTATCTGCCCCATTTATTGCTTTTCTATGCTTACTGTATTAAGTATTAGAAAGACTTAGATTAATTAACTGTGGAACTAACAGAGGCATGAAAGTCTTGTATCACTACAGAAAGAAAGATAGCAGTAGAAATGGTAGTAGCAGCAACTCTTTGGGGATAGTTCCTCTAGTCAGCATAACCAATACAGGAAAATTGCTACAGGAAATTAAGGAGCAGCTCCCAGTGAAAAGAAGAGAAAGCTTAGCAGCTACCAGCATATGCCTGAGCAACCAGAACAGGGCATTAGCCTCAGGAAATGAAGGTGAGAGAGAATGTTCTTGGGACTTGGCTATTTCTGGTTTAGCACCAACATAAGGTTATGCACATACTGCAAAAAAGCACAGTCTTCCTTTGGTTTGCCTAATACAAGTGGAGAAATTGCAGACAGAACAGCAGTGAAGTGACAGCCTTGTGACTTGGACTTCAGTTCAGGCAAGCTATTCAAATTCAGCCCTGACCCCTCCAAGCTGATAGGAAAAAAACATGGGTCTAGCCTATGGTTTCCAAAACAACATTTTCTGTTTATTACTGTTAAGACTTATCTTTTGGAGGCTGCTCTCACACCCAGGAGCCATCAGTACCTGAAATATGAGATTTCAAATCTAGCTTACTTCTCTGTATCTAAATCTCGTTAGATCTGAACTTTACTGACATTTGATTACAGATTCTATTATATTCTTTAATTAATTCATCATTAATTTCTTAATAACTAACACCTGCTGTAAAAAAGGGTATTTAACTATCATTACTATTGTTCTTGATAATGGTCACAGAGCTAATTATGAGAAAGACACAAAGTTACCTGTCTAGCTACCTAATGAACACGGGAATCACAAATGACGTGATGTGCTGAGTTCTCACGTGACACTTGCTCATACTTGACCTTGATGACAGGACTCTGGCATAGAGAAATATCATGGGATTACAGAAGAAAGCAGAGGATAGCATCTCTCTGAGTACAGCCAGTGTTTAAAGAGGAGCCTGCCACTGTTCCTGCCTCTTATGCCACCAGCAGATACTCGGGTAAACTGGGAAGTCTGCTTAGGAAAATAAAAATGCTCAATTCCTTTCTGCACAGCTTCCTGCTCACAAGTTAAAATCCACAGCAGCTTCTCACAGAAGTCCAGACTTTGTAGAGAAGGATGGGTTCGTTGAAGGATACTTGCCAGAGCGCTGTTTTTCTGAATCCTGAAGAAAATCTGTAGCATAAAAATATGCTGCTTCTTTCTTAAAAGGAAGTGCCATCTGCTGAAAAACAAACTCTTATCCCTCATAAAAAATATTCTTGTTTCCTTGTGAATTTCTCTGATTTAATGCAGAATGGAGACTTTCCTTTTCCAGTGGATAGGAAAGGCATCTCTAATGAGTGCCTTTATCATGCAGAAATAGATGCAGATGTCTAGAGTTAAAAAAAAATAAAAATGGCCAGGAACAGGAAGAGTAGGTGGAAAGGTCCATCCCACAGCTTCCCTCCCAGACACTGGCCAAAAGAAAGCAGATGCCTGCAGCAACAGCTAAAAGAAGTGTGGTGCACTAACACCTTGTGGCTCTCGTGTGCACTCTGGAGGTCACAGGCACTGCCACCTCAACTTCCCATTAATATGGGCCTGATTCCACACACCTGACGCTGATATTTATTGGACAAGATACCTCCAATAAAGAAAAACAAAATCCAACCCAAAGTAATTTTCAAGTTCAATTTTAAGTAAGTAGTTGGGCAGAGCTTTAATCATTGCAGAGTGTAAATTCTGGCATATGTGAACTTTAAAAAATATTAAAAATAATGCTAAAATTGTCTTATATGGTGGGTGCAGAGTCGCAATCTGATATAGCATACAAATTCCTGTATTCCTCCTGAAATCATCACAAGAAGGAAAACTTCAAGATGAACAGAAATCTGCTCCACAGATTTTGTAATAAATTCCATCAGTCATAAGATAAAATTCTAAACAGCTTTAAAGACTCATTCCCTCTAGCAGAAAACAACCACTGTTTTCTTTCCACTTAGGAACAAATAATGACTTACTAAAGCTTTTTTTTTTAAGAGGATACTGTTTATAGTTTGTATCTTGTCCTGAAAACTTCTGATTTTATAGCATTTGTTATCACTTAGATTTAAATCACCGGAAATCCTGCCCGGCGAAATAAATCTCTCCCTCCCTCCAAAGACAGCTAATGGACATAGAAAATCATCCAGTTCCTGTTCAAAGGTCACAGCTACAAAGTGATAAAGACAGCTTTGGCAACAGTGGAAACAGAGGCAGTGTGGTTACTGAGACAGAGAGGACTGTGGAGACCAGGGCCAACAAAGTTGGTGGAACATGACAGGGAAAACAATTTTTCATTTTTATTATGTAAGCAAGTAAACATTCTGCAGCTAGACTGAATTAAGAACTTATTACAGATAAACCTCTGGGTTACACTGATACATAAACAACAGGCGAACTTCAACTGGATCTGGAAATATCAGTGGTGGATCAGGTAATCCCTCACTGGGCTTTAATTTCATAAATGCAGAAAATGGGTTCAGTCCCACGCCAAATAATTTATCATTTAAACTAAGTCCCTATTTAATTCCAGACCCCAAATGAAAATGGCTGCAATACCTGATTAAAACATATTGGAAAACAGTACTTTGAAATGTAAGGAATTTCACTGGTCTTGACAGACTAGCCACAGGAACAATAGGAACAAGAAACAATATGCTTTCCTAATAGATGATAAATGAAAAATTTTAACCAAAATAACAAATTATTTAACTATACTCTAATATTTTTAGGTGGCAAATTAGCACTATTCCCTGGTCAGCTGTGATTTGCTCTATCACGTATCTTTCATCATTTAGCATAAAAAACCTAAACTAAATTTCATTTGAACTTCTATGAAAATACTAACACTCTTTTTTTTTTAAGTACATGACACTTCTTAGTAACGTTCAACACAGAAAGCAATTTTTTGGTGCCATTTAATTCAAGAAATTCTACATCTTGAGCTAAGCACAGTTCCGAGCTTATCTCTAATGTGGTAGAGCTCTCAAGAAGACATAAAAATGGGCAATAAAAATGACCAGAAGTACCAAATTACTTCCACGCAAAGAATGGGTATATAGATTGGGGTCTCTCAACCTAGCAGAGACTGAGGGGGCTGTAATTAAGAGTGGCATGGAGAGGATGAATAGGGAATGACAGTTCACTTTGTACACTGTCTCTTCCAATCAACAAGTAGGTGTCACCATGTGAAACTAGGAAAGGGTAAGCAGAGAGAAGATGGTTCTTCATACTATGCCTAATTAAGCTACTAAAGACTTTACTGAAAGAGACAGTGAATGGTCAAAAATATACACAGGTTCAAAAGCAACTGCACAACTTCACAGAAAGAAAAAACCCCAAACATCCATTTCTGCATGTTGAATGCAGTAATTCACTTCCACTAAGGTCCCTGAACCTCAACTTTCCAGCTGCAAACTGCAGAGGGTAAAGATTACACACTTGGTCTGGTCTTATATCTTCTGGTGATGTTACTACTGGCAATATCAGAGCCAGAACACTGGGCTAGAAGGACCTCTCTGGTCTGCCCAGGTATAGTCATTTTTATGCACTGTTTAAAATCTATTTTAGGATTTCATTCAAAAGAGTTCCTGAGTTCATTCTAAGTGAATCAACCCCAACTGCAAGCTCCCACTGAAATTCATGGTCTCTATGCCTTTTAGCTTCATTATTCACTATCATAATTTGATTTACCATTATTATTATTTACTCTATCTTTCACTATCTCTGAATGTTTTATTGTTTTGTATTAAGCCAATCCAGTCATACATTCATCTCCCTTGGAAATTCTCTTTCAATAACAGAATATTCTGCTAATGTGACAATTTTGCCTTCTTGGACTACACTGATTAATACGGTTATACACGAGAGGGAGTTTTTGAATCTGCTTTCATAAGCAATCTAAAATACAATTATTTGTGAGACACATTTGTTTAACATTTTATATTACCACAGCCTGCAGCTGCTTATCCCGCTTTAAACTAAAGAGAAGTACCTTTTTATATTTCAATTTTCTACTTGCTTTTATATAATTAAAAGGGCACCTCTTCATGCCCTGGTCACTTATAGATCATTTTCCTTCCTTTACTCAAAGCAAAGTTCTGACCCTACCTCCACACCACGAGGCTGAAATTTCACCTACCATACAGCATTCCTTTATCCAATGACCCAGTATTAGAACTAGGCTTCTCATCAATACCTCTAGAGAGCATGGCTTTTAAAAGTGGAGCCTCAAATCAATATTTAAGAATCTGTTTTACCATCTGCACTGAGTTGCCGCAGCTTGTCACAAATCACAAGGGAGGGTGCATTAGTGCTGAAAGGCAAAGCTGGATCAATAGCTAAAGATCAGTGGGTGGGAGATTCACTACAGAGTTGCTTAGATTAATATAACTTTGCCAGTGAGTTTGTTAATAAAGAGAAACGGTGCTAAAGAGAGAAAAGGAACTGAAAAAACACAAAGCAAATCTAGAAGATCAAGCCTCTTTAAACCTCGGTCTCACAAAGACTTAGGTGCATGTTTAGTGCCACGTGTTGTGAGCAATCCCAAGGAGTTAATGGGACATAAAACTACTACTGCTCTATAGCCAAACTGATGTGTAAGTCTTTCCGATCTTGATATATAAGAATAGTGATAAGTGGGTTTTTTCTCCCCCAGTGAAACAAGATCTTGAAAGCTGGTTTCATGAGACATTGAAAAGCAGTATTTGTTGCTATTAAAAAAATTAAGCAAACAAGACAGGAATTTTAATAGGCTGAATAATTAAATCAATCTTACAGCAATTATTTGCTTTATCTCTGCGTGGTTGGGGGAGAGGGGTTAATGAAACACCTCTTCAATCATAAATCATTTACCACTGCTTCAGGCTTTTCTCTTTCCTCCTCGAGTTTGATAGCTAGAAGTATATAAATCAGGTTTTTCTTCCTCAGATTTAATTTTAACGTATCTTGCACAACTGGAGGAAATACTATATAGACATAATTGCATTTCTGTAGAAACATTTTCAAATTTTCATTAGCCATGTTTTAAATGTCTTTATTATAAATTCATCCAAACTGAGCAGAATGGAAGCTTTGGAGCCCATGCTAAAGGCAATCTGTTACCAAATTTCAGTGGGATTCCTGCACAAGGAAGGATCCGTTCCAGGATCTAGTTTAGCGTGCATGAAATTGTAGTAACAGCCCTTCAGTGACAGTCATAATTACAAAATTATCAGGATACGGGCACATTTTTTCATTGGGGATATAAAATCAGCAATGCATATATGCCTTTGTAGTGCATGCTTAAAAATAAAGAATTAGGGTAAGGAGAACAAGCCTTCATCAAGCACGGGGTCGAATCATTTCAGAAGCTCAGATAAGTTTCACTCCTGTCGCACGAAACCTTGCAGATTTTGCCTGAAGTGGACATCACTTTGACAGGGCCCTTTCTGTGCACAAAGGGAGAGAGTGATGACTGTCTCTCTCTCAGATGATAACCTGACATGAGATCAGACGCAGAAATAAAAAGCGTATTTTAGATGTAAAGCTCAGACAGAAGAAAAACAAGTTGTCTCTTTTTCAGTCAGACAATAAGCATCATTCATTTGGAAAGGTCAATATTAATTAGCAAATCCAGCAGGGATAGTCTGTCACAGGCTTTTTTGTGCATCTGGTTGTTCTCTGCTGCAAATGAAAGATAATCCATATTCAGTCAGAGGTCTGAAAGCTGTCTTGTCTCTGAAATTCCAACCTGCTTTAAATAACTGGTAAATATAATTAATATAATTTTAAAAATTCAACATGTTTAAGTAGAATATCCTTGATTTCTCTCTTGGCTGCTTCCACAGTTCTGAATTTTTTAAAATCAAAGGTAATCTCAAAAAAGCCCAGTGGACAAACCAATTGAGTTACATGCCTGACTGACAGGACAGCGGTGTTTATCCTTGGGGAAAGGCTGGCATTTCTTTCCAGCCTGGATTTCAAATAAAAATGTGGAGAAGGACTCTCAGTGGAAAAACCACCCCCCTCATGTTTGGGTGGCATCTCTGAATCACAAACCAAACCAGGAATTCACTCTGCATTGCTCCGAAAACCATTTTATACTTTTAAGATCCTGATTGTCTAAGCCATGGGATTGGGATGCACCAGCTGAGATGTTCTGCTCCGTTCAGCGAGAGTCCAGGGAAGACGCTTGCTGGGATTGCCTGTCACCTCTAAAGGCTTCCTTGGTCAAAGGGAAGAGGGCTCTAAATGGCTCCTGCTACAGACCCAGAGGGCACGAGCTTGAGAAACCCGTCTGGAGGACAGAAAGCACCAACTCATGGTGACAGAGGCCAATGCTATATAACCCCAAAAATTTGTGGTTTTAAGATCACCATGGCACACAGAGCAGTAAACTTGAAACTGCAGCTCCTCTTTCCTTGAAGTATTTCGCTGTAAACTTTGCACATGGGTAATGGATAATTAGAAATAGGGTTTTAGTCTACAAATACACATTAAGAAATGAATACTAAAAAACCCTTAAAGCAACATACAGAATTTAAATAAATTACTACAGCTTCTGAAGTATGCAACAACTTTAAGATGTTAAGGGTATTACATGAAATATCAATACGAGTTATACTCTTGAGTGGCTTAAATTTCCATATTGCATAACTATACGGTTTATATTTACTATTTAATAATGGTTTTAATAATTCTGATGAACTACTGAAAAAGCTCTTCATCTTTTTTTCTGACTTCACATGCTCAAGCTCAGTTTTCTTTAGCTGACTGCTTTATTGTATGATTTGTTGACACAGCCATATGTACCCATCTAGCCTACAAGCTGTTTGGAAGAATGATATTAACTCGATGCACATTTATGAATATCTCTGAACATAATATTAGCAATAAAAAATAAAAACCAAATTAGCAACTATTTGTTAATTGAACAAATGCCGCTGTAAATATATTTTTAGTCAGGATGATCCTACTGAAACAGTATCCCTGTGCTTGTCTTCCTTCTCTCCTGAACCCCCTGCATAAAAATTTATGGAATTTCAGGTGGGGGTTAATTCTTTTATATCTTCAATGTTCCCAGCTGACTGCTCTAACAATGACACTTTTGCTGCTGTCACAGATTTCCATATACTGCCCTTTTTCTACACTGCACTGCCATGCATGTTGCTTGATGACATCTCAAAGGCAATCTTTGGGTGTTCTGGCAAGTACACTATTTAGGTGAAAGGTTCTATAATACTTAAATTAATTCCCTATTTGTTGCTGCTCGAGTCTGACTTTCATAAATGTTTTAAATCTTTACCTGTAACATCACGGACTGCAAGAACACCTTCCTCATTCCCACTCCTCTAATATTCTAAACAAGCAGGGATGTTCATCTCTTTGGCATCTCCTCTCCGGAACATTTTTGATGGCATCCTCTCCCACTACTTGCAAAGTCTGATAATAACATGGAACAGCATTATGTATGTGGCTGCTCTATGGTTACAGATTGGTCTTTCCCTGATATACATTTGCAATGGCTACGTAAGATTTTTTTGTGATCCTCACTCAGCCCTGCACAATCTGTTACACAGCTGTTATAAGAAGCAGTTTCAGGTAGCCTATTAGAGACACAACACATTTTATCACACCTTATCAGTATCTCAATGACCATTTAAAATTCAGCTACTGACCTGATATTCTTTCAATGCCTTATAAATACATTTGGTGGTCTGAGATAATTTTTCTAAGGTACAGATATCCCCATTACAACTCATCACACAAACTGGCAGCTCGCTATTAAATCTCAGCATAGGCATCAAGGATGAGTAAATATGGAAGTAGTCTCATCTCGTCCATGTCAAAGCCACAAGGATTTATAAGGGAAACCTTGTAGTCCTGCTGTCACTAATGCCAAAAAGAGATTTCGCCACTGAGCTTAGAAAACCAGAAATCTTCAAGACATTATAATTTATTACCATCTTGTGTTGGTTGACTTACACTACAGATATTAGTGTGTAATTTATTTTTACAGTATGGCACAGAAATTATTGACGGCACTCTCTAAACCTGTACAAATGGAAGGGCCCTTCCTCCAAGGGCTGCAATGGACTTTATCAGAGCTGCAGAGATTTGAATAAGTAAGTGGAAAAGGAGTAAATGCAAAAGTGCATAACATATGCTCATTATCCAGGTATTTCTGTAAGTTTTACATTGGATCTTTCATCCCTATGAATATGTACATCCATTACAATCTTGGAACAGCATCTGAAATACAGCACACAGTGATACTAGACTGTGCTGAGAAAGCAGGGATGCATGGCAGAACATGAGCATTTACAGCGACTCCAGCTGTAGTGTTTGGCTTGAGAAGTGAAGTCAGTTATGGGGAAAGACTGAAAGACAAGCCAAGCTAGGAGAGCAGGGTACTGATCATGCATATGCACCAGATGTAAATTTAGCAACTGTAAAGAGGAATCAGATGCACAGTCAAGGTACTAGAGAGACAATCATGCAAATAACTTGATTTTTGCAGACTGGATTTTGATATACCCTGTTAGGCTGCTAGGGGCCATATATAATTAACTTTGCTTGTCTCTGAGAGCTATACTGAAACCACTCCAATCAGTAGTACATGGGCCTGCTCCTTTTAACACTTTGGAAGTTCTACCATTGCTGTATCAATTTTGTACTGTACACACTCAGATTCTCAATGAGCTTGACTTGGCTTCAGTGCAGCAATGCTACATTAAATGGCTATTTTCTAACTCATAGATCTGGAAAATGGGGTTTAATCAATGACCATTAGACCTTGCGCTCCCTTCTGGCATAAAATGCCTTCTTTCATCCAGTGTTGCAATATTGTGGCTTTAATAAGTTCTGATTGGCATTTGGCATTGAGTTACAGGGGCATGGAGGCCTTATTAGCAGGAAGAAATGGAAGTATTACAGAACAACACAATTAAACGGGACAGGATAACTCACAGCATTGTGTCAGACTGTGTCATGCTTACATTTCACTTCATGGTATTGAATTTCCCCTACAAGTATAAGGAGATACAGCTAACAAAGCTAAAACACTTCTCTGCTTAGCAAATTGTCCTTGAATGTTATTTTCTATAATTGGAGACCACATCCTAAGAGGTTCTGAGCATGTGCATCTCTCCTTGCAGTCAAAAGGCCTAGTCCTAAGCTTTTTACTAGATTCACTTCAGTTTTAAGAACAGCATGTGTATGAAATCTGTGCACCACTTATGTCTCATTTAAATCTTCACATGCATTTTCCTCCCCTTTTGCCCCTACTAATAAGATCTGCCTACCTCAAACAGGTTCAAGTAGGCACTGAATGGCATAAAACCTCTTATGTGCTCTGGTACTAAAAGAATTTCTCTTGAACTTCCTTCCAATGTTTCAGCATCGCAAAAGAAACTGATGACCCAATTCTGTGAGAGGGAGGTGTCCTGGAAGCGCCCTAGTCCTGAAGGTGACCAAAGCAGAGCCACCACAGTTCATTCATGAGGTTCTCAGCTTCTCAACATGATGCCTTTGTCTGGGCACTGTCAGTCTCAAAAGATTAGGAACAAACAGGTTGTTTGCACAAGGCAAAGTGCCCAGGCTTGCCAGATTACTGGTGGGAAGAACCACCGTCTGTCTTCTCTAGACCATAAAGAGCTGATAGTAAGACAATATAAACATGCATTTTTCTTCAACTTTTACTTTGACAACAAAGACAGTCACATATTTTAAAATTTTACTTCCTTCTTCTTATGTATATTTCAGATATGAACTATCATGAATTGGTGGTTCATCTCAAAATTTCACAGGCTACATAAAATCACGTAGGAGAGATGTCAACTTCTATACTAACACAGTTTCCTTTTCTCTTCCCTCCCCTCCATCCCCAATAGTACTTATTGCATTTCCTCTGAGACTGTTCAGACACAATATTGAAAAAAATACATACAGGGAATACTGGGCTACATTTTTAAAAAGGATACTCAGATTTCCCAATCCAGAAAACGGATTCAAAATTTTGAAGGCAGTCTGACAATCAAAATTTACTTGCTGTAGCATTCAGAACAGTACTTGTGTATTCAAACCAGTATGCTCATCTTCTTAAATACTCCCTCATCCTCTTTGATTTTTTAGGAATCCTCTCTCTTTTGCTAAAGAGTTTGGGGTTTTTCACTGATCCCCGCAATAAGGACCTAAGGGCAACCAGTCACAGACATGACTGTAAGCAAGCTCATAGCCAGTATTTGCACAGGTGAAAAAAATTTTGTCTTTTTGCTGTTTTCTTTTCAAATGTGCCTGAAAGTGAGAAACTAATACACTGGGATATGCATCCATCTATGTGCTGTCTATGAATAGTAGGACTTTAATGACATCTGGGGCTCAGTGGAGCAAGGACTTACGCTTGGAATGTTTGTCACAGAGAGCCGACGCCCTCATGTCGCAGAGTCTCAGGGATCCCTTGCTGCTGCTGTAGACAAAGAGATTGCAGTGGTGGGGATGGAACTCAGAGGCTGTAATCACTTCCGTCAGATCCTCCATATTGGCTGGCTTTATATCTACAATGTCTGAATGGAAGTTTCATCAAGGAAAATGCAGTTGTCTGCAGGTAAACCGCGACTCTTACTTGAAGAAAGCATGCAGATGTACACACAGGTAATGCTTTTAAAGATACACTCATTTGTTTGCTAGTAGAGCAGTTTTAAATTTCCATGCCTGGCCCACTTACACGAAACCCAAAGAGCAATGTCAAACTCAAAGTCTGCACGGTTTTACTGCAGATGCCATTAGCAGGTCACCATTTGTCCACGCTGTGCAAAGACATCAAAGAAACAGTGTTGCAGGGATACAGAATTCTCACCTTCATTGAAACTAATAGAGAGCAGGTAGCTCTAGCTCCTGCACTTGCTATTGAAACCACTGCTCTATCCCAGATAATACTGACTGAGAGGAACAATGCACAGCTCAGATCTGCTCACTCCAGTAAGGCTCACTAGCTTTTATGATCATGCAACTTAATCTAAAAAATACATGTAGCTTAAGGTAGAAGACTCAAAAAACCAACCCAACTTTTTTTGCAAAGGCACATGTGGTAAACACAGAAGTATTTATGCAAATAATTTTGGGTGAATATATGCTAATACAATTTCCTTTAAAAAAAATTATGCACGGTATTAGGTTTGCTATTTGAATACTTACAAAGAAGTACCTGAAATGGCATTCTTAGATTTTTATGTAAATGATACCCACTTCCAAAATCAGTATGAATTCCTGTGACTAAGAATTGTACACCTGAAGCATTTAAGTGAACATCATCTGGAACAAAAATACATCAAATATTTGGTTTCCCAAGCACAAACTTGTCAGCTGGATCACCAAAGATTACCCACATGGTGCCTCTCAGCACTTATATCTCCACTCATACACATTACCTGCCTTAAAACCCAGGACCTACAGTGAGCCTATGTTTGGAGGAGAAGGCCAGTCTGTGGAAGGTTGCTTACAGAGAAAAGAATGAAAGTAAGAGTCTCATGAGGGGGCTGTAAGAAAGCAGAAGATGCATAAGCATAAAATATGGAAGAAGGACATATATGTAAAGCAGTACATTTAAATAAGATTGTGCATTTTCACATGGCCCTCAGCAATCTGCTACAGATAAGCCATCCAAATGTTAACAAATCCTTCGAACAAGAAGAGTAACATTACCCTATTTTACTGATGAGTTTGTGTGAGAAGCAATAAAGGATTTGCATAAGATCACATGGGAAATGCACGACAGAACAAACCCAGATCTACTGAGTCCCAGTGCAGGGCCCTAAACACAAATCATCTCAGTGCCTGGATTCCCTGAACATAAAATTTGAATCAGCTGACGTTCAAAATTTAAACATCTCAGAGGATAAGATAAATGAGAAAATCTGTTTTATTGATGGCAAGAGAAATCATATATCATGGTACTAAGCCTGTTTCTGTTCCCACTGTGACCACTTCCCAAATGGAAGACCAATCAAAGACCTTTGATTGATTTCTGTGGGAATGGGATACAGTCTATCACCACCTTTACACTCCATACTTTGATCTTTCCCAAAAATATAGATCTGGAACACTACAGTGAAATAGCACAAAAGATTCAGAGATAATTATCTTGATGACTGTGCATACATTACACTGTTGTGGGTTTTTTTCCCCATGTGGTTTAGAAAGGAAAATATCAGCAAAACTATTAATATCTTTTGACATTTAATAACAACTGGGAATGAATTAATGTTGCATTTTAACTGCATTCCTACTTACTTGTACTATCACATTTGCATCCATCTCCAAGAATCCATCATGATTAATAAAAGTGCAATGAATGTTAAGATGTAGAAATATTGATTTACCTCTATTATAAAGCATCACTAAATAATCCTGAAAATCAACAGAAAAAAAAACCCCACTTTATTCAGTTATGTGTATTTGGTGAATTTGTCTCAAGAAACACCTTTAAGTAAAAGCAATTGCTTTCAGGGACTGAATTGCTTTGTGAAGTTCAGAGAAATTATAGTTACTCAATAGAAGAATGTCACCTCTCAGCAGAGAGATGAATAATTGCTCAGTGATGAGAAAGATATAAAATATAAATGGAGTATGTGAAACAATCATGGTAAGTATCATTTTTCTAGATGCTGAAGACACTATTGATGAATTTCCATTCATTGTATTAAATGAATAAACCTATGCTGAATAATGAAATTAAATATTCCATCCTCCTGCCAGAAAAGCAGAAAATACTTGAAACAGACTGCATTTCCAGATGTGATCTAAATCTCCACTGAGAAAGAACCTCATTTGCCTACTGAAGATCACAGCAAAAATGAAAATTCATCATTTCACTAGATTTAGAAAAATTAAAATAACACTGTATTGAAGTAAACAACCAAGGGACTAGAGAGTTGCAGAAGAGATTTACCCCAAATGCATTTGTAATAATAGATGGAAAAACAGCCTTTGTTTTGACAGCTACAGAACCCAACATATCAAAAGAAGAATATGTCACACAAAAGAACATTTTCCTCCTCTCATGATTTTTGCCATCTATTTGAAAACAATCAAGTACAGCTTGACATGTGATGTGTGGGAACTGTATTTAAACTAGCATGACATGGTAAGGGCAAGCATCTCCCATGAGACATTTCTCATTTCTACTTTTCTGTCTTCCCTTTGAGTCTTTTCTTCCTTTTAAAAACAGCATTGCATGGCAGGAAAAAAAATAATAAAATAAAAAAAAATTGGACCAGACAGTGTGCTTCAGAAACAGAGCCTTTGGTGAACTTGAAAAGCATGAAACAGAGGGAATCTGGCAGAAACTGATTAAATGAAAATGCCACTGCTAAAGAGAAAACTATGGTAATGGCACAAATCTGTAGAGTTGTCTCCTACACTACTGCCTTCCCCTGCAATCGGATCTTGTGGAGGGGTGTGTAAAGTGGGGCACGGTCCTTCTCCCCCACTGCACTCGCCTCTGAAATACCAGTCACATCTGACTCTTGTGCCACACGTGATCTGCTTCGTTTTCAGAGTGTGGATGAAACACCTAGGACCAAAGCTACGTAAGACAGAAAGAACAGAGAGTTCAGTTCACCACTGGCAGTGCACTAGGATATAATTCTCCTGTCCTAAAAAAGTCAGTGTTTCTGTGCCTTAACAGGGTAGAAATTTCTCCTAAGAAAATTAAAAAGATCTTCATATTGCTTTGACTCCCACACATGCTTGACAAGAACAGGGCATTTCGATCCCTGGTAGATACTTGTGCTAAGGGAAGGTTGAACTGGCACCTTGCCAATGATGGGCTAGAATACACTGGCAGTCTTTTTATTCATTAACATTAAAACAAGGAATAGAAAATATCTTCTTGCTTGCAAAAAAGAGAAAACATACCTCCTCTTAACTATCTGCTGTCTTACATACCAGATCTGTCCTCCACTGCTTGGCTCCAAGGAACAGGATAAAGCTATGAAGAGGCCAGTAGACTTTATAGATGCTCTCCACAGCAAAATGGAAATGAAAGGTCGAGTACATTTGGCAGCTACAATGGTGAGGGGTGATGTTCTCACAGTGGGTTAGTAGAGCTACAAGACCAGGAAAGGCAATTTTGGGAAAGGCAACTAAGCTACTCTAAGGCAATGTAACCTTAACTTTGGCTGAGTGTCTACGCTGCCTTGCCCAAACTATTCAAGAACAGAAGTATAACAAAGGAGAGTGAGCAGAGCAGGGCCTGGCTGCGAGGAGGCTTTAGGGGAAGATCTGAGGGAGGGGGAAGGGGGAGAGAAGAAAAACTCTAAGAGAGGAAGGAGGAAAGAGCATAAGGAAAGGCATGATTAACAACCTGCAATGATATGCAGCGTGAGGAATGTGATCTGAGTACACAATTCAGTTCTACAGTATGTGTTTAGTTGTAATCCAGCATTTCGTGCTGCTGTTGCGCAGCTGATAGCAAAATGAGGATAACAGGAGGAAGAAAATTTGTTCCATTGCCTCTGGGCCACTGATCTAACAGAAATATTCCCCTCTGGGAGAAGTCACTCCAGAAAGTTCCTTTTATTGCAGGTTACAAGGTTGACCCTCACCTTGATCCAAAATTCATATTAATCAGACTTCTCCTCTTGATCAGCTAGAACATAAATGAGCATGCCTGCTTTATGCTCATGCCAAAACATGCATAATGAGAATGTGGAAAATACATCGGGTTCCTGCTGAGCAAAAAAGGTCCCAGAATAAGTTTCCTTGTATGATAATGGCAACATAGCAGCCTACTCAAAACAGATTAAATTCCCTTTGAAGTGAACAGTATGCATAAAGAAATAGCTGCTTCGTCTTCCTGAAACCATCAAGGAATTCTACAAGAAACTGAATTTTGTAGAGAACAAATTTGTAATTCACAAGCTCTGACATATAAAGGATTGAATACTCTATCATTATTTTGGAATAATTTTTTAATTACTTGTGGGTTCACTGCAAGAAGGAAATAATTTTTATGGTCAGAAGAAGGCTCGAGAAAAGAAAATTACTTGCCCCCCTGCCCACTTTATTCAACTGCAGTGGAGGAGGAAAGGCTTTCTTTAGAAAGCCAGACAAAATTTTCCATAGTAACTTCACAAGAAAAACAAAACTCTCATCTTTCTTATTTCAATATATGCTGATATGACACTTCATTTTTATCCCTGCGTGGGACTTAGGTTTTTGCAAATTTAAGCACTTTCAAAAAATAACCTTCAGCATAACATATCTTACCAAACCTGGCTGTTCCCTGTGTTTTCCACAGAGGTTTGTTCAGGCTGCTAATTTTGTCTGCATCTCACACCTACATTTCAGCCTAGCCCTAGAAGGATTCAGTGACTAGCAGCTGAAATCAATAGCAATTCATGGAAGCTGCCAGGGCTTCAGTTTAGAGTAATTGATTACTGTGGTCCTGCTGAGGCTCTACACTTTTAATATACGCATTTCTCTGAGTGGTTTCCCCTGTTAGTCATTTAGTGCACACTATTTTCATTACAAGGAGGGAACTGTGATGCTTACAAATCAAGCTCTACCAGTTTTACACTTCCTACACGATGGTTATATCATTCCTACACCATGTACCAGCTGAGAAAATGAATTCCAAATGGCTCCAGTCTTCTTCCAGGCTGGGTACATCAGGCCTCAGTATGCTTGACAACATCATGATGTGATTACCTCAATCTTATTACCAACAAAAGAAGCAAGCCCTAACTTTTAAATAACCATCAACTCACTCCTTTCTTCCCATTTCTTACAGAATCACTCTATGTTTTCACTGTTGAATGGCAATTCTATAATATGCATAACTTGACAGTATGGACAGCACTGGATAGGGTCCAGCTTCTGAATCTCTGTATTTCAGGTCTGTTGTCCAAGAGCCAACGGGTCCTGAAATGAACTGTCAATAGGTTAATAGATGTGGCCTTTTCTTCAAATTCCAGCGCTTTACCTTAGGCAAAGAGAGTATTTATATTCCAAGTACTCCTAATAGCCACAGTGTCAATGTTTTCCATCACACAGCATTTGCCCAGTGCTCCACTAAAAGCATGTACTACATGGGTTTTATTAGAAGCCAGAGAGTTGCAATTACATTTTCTGTATCATTTGACTCTTCTGAACCACAAAAGCAGGAACTGCGTTAGTGTGTGCTCCTCTCAGCTGTCTTGAACCTAATACCTGTTAATGCAAGGTATCGATCCAGACTACTTAAGTAGCACAACGTCAGCTCGATTCCATTTTTAATTCTGTAGTCTTTATAACACTGCTTCTTCAGACATCATACTGGAGTTCGGAACTCTGGGAACGGTCTCACACTGGTGCTGATTTGCTGAAAATACCAATTTAAATGACTTGATTTTGATTGGCAATAAAACGCCTTTATCAAAGGCGTTCCGACAGTGCCATTACGATAGTACAAAGGCTTCTACATTTTTCCTCATATCAGGATTATGAGATACAGAAAGAGTAAAAAAAAAAACACTATGGGGCCTGTTAGCTCTGTGTGGAAGGCCAAACCATAGCCAATTACGTTAGGTGGTGTGCAAACACAAAGTAAAGGGATTGCTCATGATATAAAGAACACGTACAAAGAGCGTACAGAGAAGAGATTAAGTAATGTTAACACAGTTCTGTGGACTTCTGAGGTTTCTTAAGTCAAGGATTACAGGCTAAACTAGATGAGAAAGAGCTGTTAGTGGAAGAAGGAAAGTCATGGTCATAGCTAAAGGGCTGCAGTAGCAATAAATTTTCCACCTATTCAGCCAGAACTAGCCACAAAAGAGAATTTGGCTGTGTTAGCTAAACAAGAGGCTGAGATCACGGAAGGACTGCATCCAGAGACAGGATGATATATTCAGGACATCCTCCTGTATTATTGGCAGTGCACTTTTATACAGTGTGGGTAACAAGGGGTCTGCATGCTGGAATGATGCTCCTCGGGCAATGGCCTCACATTTATCCTCAGCATACCACTATCAGCACAAGATGGCCCGTGCCTCCCCATTGCGTCTAGTACGTAATGCTCCAGTCAGAGTCATGCCTAATTTTGCTCTCTATTTCTGTCTTCTAACACCATAAAACTTAAAAAACACAAGGAGCAAAAAGGTGAACGCTCAGACCCTTTCCATGCATTTAGGAACCAAGATGTTACTGATTTATCTGGCAGCTGATAGAAACCAGAGTTGATGGGACGAGAGCACTTCAAGAACATAACCTAAATAGCAAACTTCTGAACCAAAGCTGAAACTCCTGGACTTTCTGTCTCACATTTCATTTGGAATTGGAGATACTTGGCAAGAAATTAAAAGTAGTAATAGAAACATTTTCCATTCATTAGGTTTAAAGCAAAGTAGAGTCAGTATCACTGATAACGTTTCACAGAGAATGAAACTGAGGCATGAAGTAGAAAAGGCTTGGCAAAGGTTAATTTAAGAGCCAGCAAGACCAATAGCTCTGGATTCTGATCTAGTGGTCTCTCTCCTCCCTACCTGCAGTTGTCCAGTCATGGGAGTATTTACTCGGCTCCCTTCTTGGTTAGTTGGTTTTGAGAGGTTGTTATTATTATTCTCATTCTTACATTTGTCTTTTACAACTTTCTCCCAGAATGTATACTAGTCCAAAGACTCATTCTGAATTTGAGAGATCTCATTCTGATTTTTGCCACATCAGAATTACTTTGCACTCCTATTATCTTGTTAGAATATAAAGAGAGAGCAGGAAGAAAGCCCTGAATCTCCATTACATAAATATTACTTGAAAAAAGAATCAACATATTTTAAATGTACTTAGTAAAATTTTAGGAAATTGCTTTTACTGCCATAAATTCAGTAAACATCAGACTTTGCTGGATGCAAGTTGCAGAAAAACAAATCTAATATATAAGAGAAACTGCCTATAGAGTAGCTGCAACATTTGACTAAGCATTGAAAGCAGAGAATTGTAGAGTAGCACTGCTAGAAAGAGACCATTTTCAATGGCACAAGTCACATTCAAACTTTATCATAGACAGGCCTGTTCATACACTTTGCAACCAATGATTTACCTAGAGAATAATGAATTTAGAAGTAGATACTGGAAAACTTTAATTTATTTAAGAACGGAATGTTTGGCTCGTTTTTTTTTAACAGAAAGTCTGCATTTTCATCTGCAGACACAGTCACATGCCTGCTTTAGTGACAACCATATGCAGATTCAAATTTTCAAGAGCAAAGACATAATTATCTGCATATACACAGCTGAAAGAAAAGTTAATTGGATGAATCAACAGAGGAAGACCTGCCTTTGTAAATGCACACCTGCAGTCACTCAGTCACTGAAAGATTGCAAAGTCATATTTAGTTCATATATTTGCATATGAATTGATTATGATTTGTCTGAAACTACTGTGGCATGCTTAACGTTACACTTGGAACACAAATACCAGAAGAGCCTCAGGTACATATAAATTATTAACAGAAGAGCCCTATTAAGTCCCCAGCTCAGTTTCTCTTAGGCAGTGCTGTTCTGCGTAGGATGGTTAAGTGGCACCACGTACTACATACAGCAAAGGTTCCAAGAAAAGAGTGATTCAACATTAATAAGGCAAGGATAATCTATAAACAAAAGCAATATAATCTCATCATTCACAAACCTTTTCTGAAACACATTAGATGCTTAACAGAAAACTGAGAGGGATCTCCTTAGTTTACTGAATAGAGTCCCTGGTAGTACAGAGAAATATGACATACAAAATTCCCCAAACTCTATCTTAAAAACAGCCAGGGATTTTTTTCCCACATAACTTGGAAATAAGAGATAAAATGTCTTTTTTTCTTCTTCTTTTTTTTTTTTTTTTTAATGAACAACCTATATGCTAACAGGTAATCCTATCAAGAAATTTCTTCTTGGTAATTACTAAAATCTCATGCAGCTGAGGAAGATCCATCTCTTAAACAAAAGCAGACACAGAAATTCCAGCTGGAGGGTATAGACACTTTAGAGCATTTTGGTGGCGATTTTTCTTTCCCAATATGCAACTTATTCTTTCATTTACATTTCAGAAAACCCCAATACAGTAGTATTTGTATCCCAGTAGACTGGAGTAATTCCATATTTTAACTGAATTTTCAATTCAAGTCACAAATGATGCATTTTTGCGAACTTTAGCTAGCTAGAAGTGTCTTTTAGAGCATAAAGCTCTCCCCTTCTCTGCATGCTTGTTATGGGAGTAGTGAGGTGAAACTATCTTTGAAAATAGCCAGGTACTTCTGAAAAATAGCTACTTTAAAAACACTAATAAAAGCATCTATTCAAATCACCTGTATTATATTACATAAGATACCTGATTAAAATCTTGTGGCAGGACTTATTATCTAAGTTGCTTAATTTATTTTAAAGGATTTACAAAAATGCCCATCAGCATGCAGTGAGTATGACAACAGTCAAAACAGACTTATTCTTAAAACTGGTGCTATAACTTCATGAAAGTTAATATGGCCTTTATTTACAGAGCATTTTTATTGCAAAGGCCCAAACCACTCCCAAATTCACGTGCAGTCCTTACCAATGTGTATTATGACAACAGAAAATAAAGCAATGTCTGCATTAATGAAAGTGTCCCAGCTATTTTAATAGTGAGAAAAGCTTCCAAGGTCTCAGGTTCTGACAGCTCACACAGACAGAACACAGCGGTACAGACTTCAAGCTTGACACAATACCTGAGATGGCCACGTGAGCATTCTTGCGACATCTGTCTTTGTATGGAATACTCTTCAAGCTAAAGATTTTTTAGCTAATGAGAAAAGCAAGTTATATTTTCTTCTTTTTTATGTTAATACTCTGAGAAAGATTGTGCTTTGCAAGGTTAATTTCAAGTCCAAACTCGCATGGGAATTAGAATAATTAGACTCATTTAAGAGAATTCTCCCCTCTGGCAGAGCTGATTAAATTATTTATACATTATCTTTTCATATAATTGTACCTAGAACTGTGTAAATGCGGTTTTTTTGTCTAACTTTCAATAAATTCATAATACACGTTTTTCAAGTTGGATACACCGACTGCACCTGTGACAACAGAGAATGGCTCATTTTCAAAATGCTTCAATGAGAAATTAATCCAGAGGGAAACAGAAGCATGCAATTTAAAAGCTTCCACAAT
The DNA here is from genome assembly GCA_013397755.1 of Cnemophilus loriae. Taxonomy (NCBI): domain Eukaryota; kingdom Metazoa; phylum Chordata; class Aves; order Passeriformes; family Corvidae; genus Cnemophilus; species Cnemophilus loriae. Next base: position 2,821,060 of record VZTF01007181.1, read on the forward strand.
GACAACACACTGATTAAAACTCATCAACTGAAGAAATAAAATTAGTAAGACAATAAATCTTGGACTGAATCCTGTTACCCATTTCCACAGGAATAACTTCACTGACTGCAGTCACATTACACTAAAATATGAGTGCTACTTAGATGAGGATCAGATCCATGATGTGACCCTTTATCTGTAATTTAATATTCTTTGCCATAGTTCCCAAGCCCCTCTCTGCTAAAGATCTCAGATTCTGGATAACACTTGAAAGTTCTAATGGAATAAACCACTAGGGTGAAAAAGGAAATCTGGTGGTTGCTGCTAACATTCATTTCAGCTCTATTAAGTCCTTCTTTCCTTTTTTTATAGCAATAAACTTGAGAAAGGTTGCGATAATGATATTTTAAAGGGCATTCCTGATATAAAATACTAACTTGTTTGCTACAGTCCCTATTAAAATGGAAAGCAATTGGTTCTACGGAGATCTGTAAAAAGACATCTTTGCACCTATTACAAAATTTTAAGTATCTCCTAGAGCTGCACTGCCTAGATCACCCTACAAAGACATGGATTCAGTGAAATCCCGGCTGTGTTCTTTAATGCACTATTAAGGAATTCTGAAATGGTTTTCATGGGCTCAGGATTTCACACTGTTCTTTACCATTTGCTACAACTCCAGTCAATTCTCTTTTTCCTTTTTGCATCTCACTATACATTTTCAAAAAACAAGAGTATTCTAATGCCTCTGGCTGTGTTCTTCCTTACCTCTGCAGAAACGAAATCAGGTATGGGTCTGAATTTGGGGACAGCTGCATTAGAGAAGACAGAGGGCTAGATAAAGAAATCCACTGAAAGAATAATGTAATCACATACTTATTCATTCAAGTTGCGTATGGACAGGAGTGATAAGTAAGAAAATTATGTATTCTGATTAACAAATTAATATTTCTATTAAACAATAAATCTGCAGTGCAGTAGTTATCCTAAGGCTATAGCTATGCTCCAATCACCTTAAATTAACTTCTTTAAAAGCAACTGCAGAAAAAAGAACAGACTGGTCATTGCCAAGAATGCAAAGGCCTCAGCTGTAATTAGTTTTTCACAGCCAGATTCAACTCTTCCAATTTATTTATTTTGGAGGATGGCTAGCTAGGGAATATTTCCATAATGCTATCCCATGCCCTGATGACACTGGTATCATACACTCCAGCCATGCACTGTTTGCTTTTGCTGCAATAGACATTTCACCTGTATGGCCAGGAGGATCTCACTCAGGGATTCAATGCTAAGATACTGCTTAACTAGCTCTGATATTGCTCCTCTGGCTATCAGTCATGCTTTGTCATCCAATTCTCTCTGACTGGCTGACAGTCAAACTCCTAAGATAGGAGTCAATTAAAGGTGATCAGAATAGTTAAAAGCAATTGTTTTTGACAGGGATCACAAAGTGTCCTCCGGCAAGAAGCAAAACCAAACAAAGTACTGAAAGACCACTTTTGCAAATTTATTCACCGTTTTCAGAGCTCCCTAAATCTGAACTTATAGATGCTTAAGAGATCGCCGAAAAGATGCTGAGACTTCTCTGTATTTCTTGAAAACAAATGATCTGTAAGGTCTTTATAGTGCCCACTCAGACAGCCTTAGTGCTGTAATTATCATCTAGTATCTGAATTACACAGCTAGTTATAAAGACTGTAATTTGCACAAGCTCACATTTAAACACTCAACTGTTCTTACTCTGAAAAGCTTAAAAGCTGTACTCAATTAAGATATTCTAAATAATGATGACCACATCAGAAATAATATTGTATCTGAACTGGATGTAGTTTTACCTCAACAGAAACAGAAGAACCAATTCAGTGCCTTTTTTAGAAGCTGTATCTACATTAGTGCCTACAAGACAAAGTCATCTAAGTGATTCTAGAAATGCAGTTCTCTCTTGGCACTTTGCACTGGGGACACACAGAACTTTTCTTACAAATGAGTCTATTGAGAGTTCATGAAAGGCTCCGTTTACTATCGGGATTCTATGCAGTTCAGAGAAGATGATAACTCAGTTACACATACTTACCTATTTACTAATTTCATCCCTTGACTGACACTAAAAACATTCATATGATTTTAATAAAAGAATCCCTACTGCGTTTTTCCTAACAGGGAGCCAAAAACACACAGCAAAGACTTATGCAGAGGGACAAGCTCAAGAAGCGGGGCCAAGAGAATCTCATGAGGTTTAATAATACCAAATACAAGGCCCTGCACCTGGGTCAGGGCAAACCCCAGTATCAACACAGGCTAGGGGATGATGGGATCGAGAGCAGCCCTGACCAGAAGGACTTGTGGATGCTGGTGGGTGAGAGGCTGGATGCTCTCACAGCCCAGACATCAACCGTGTCCTGGACTGCCTCCGAAGTAGTGTGGGCAGCAGGTCAAGGGAGGGGATTGTGCCCCACTACTCCACTCTGGTGAGACTCCACCTGTAGCACTGTGTCCAGTTCTGGAGACGATCTGAATCGCTCATACTTTCTGCTTACTTAATTAAAAGAACCTTTCCAGAAATAAGGGGCTATTTTTCATGATTTCAATTCCCTTAAGTACCTTTAAGCACCATCATATCTATGCAGGACAGCACTTTGCTGTGGTCCTGTCAGCAGCACTTTACGTTGGAAGTTTGTTCCTATCCTAAGCCTTAGTATACGACCTATGATCTGTTGCCACTCATAAGTAGCTTTGCTGACACAGAAATAATAAGCATTAGGAATAAAACCTATATAAGAACTACAGTACCTGCTGCCAATCTATTAATTACATCTTAGCAAAACTTATTACTGAACTACACCAGTGTAAATGATCCTGAAGCTATCAGGCAATTTGGTATCTGTACTTTCATAGGTAATTTCAAAATAATTTATTTTTAATAAGATGAAAAAATCTCAAATCCAAAAGTTAAAAGGCAAAGTCAATGGAACCTGCCNGTCCTGGACTGCCTCCGAAGTAGTGTGGGCAGCAGGTCAAGGGAGGGGATTGTGCCCCACTACTCCACTCTGGTGAGACTCCACCTGTAGCACTGTGTCCAGTTCTGGAGATGATCTGAATCGCTCATACTTTCTGCTTACTTAATTAAAAGAACCTTTCCAGAAATAAGGGGCTATTTTTCATGATTTCAATTCCCTTAAGTACCTTTAAGCACCATCATATCTATGCAGGACAGCACTTTGCTGTGGTCCTGTCAGCAGCACTTTACGTTGGAAGTTTGTTCCTATCCTAAGCCTTAGTATACGACCTACAATCTGTTGCCACTCATACGTAGCTTTGCTAACACAGAAATAATAAGCATTAGGAATAAAACCTATATAAGAACTACAGTACCTGCTGCCAATCTATTAATTACACCTTAGCAAAACTTATTACTAAACTACACCAGTGTAAATGATGCTGAAGCTATTAGGCAATTTGGTATCTGTAGTTTCATAGGCAATTTCAAAACAATTTATTTTTAATAAGATGAAAAAATCTCAAATCCAAAAGTTAAAAGGCAAAGTCAATGGAACCTGCCATTTTGCAGAGCTTTGAGAATTACCTCACTTTAAAACAACCTGAAACAGATCGTGAATTGTTGCTAAATGGGTAACAATGAATTTCCCTCTACTATAGTAATTTTTCGCATGAAATACTTTTCCATCGCTTCAGATAAGAGTAACATAAATAGAAAATTCTTGGGAAAGACAAGGGTCTACAAGGCTTAGGGACTACAACTCTTTTCCTAAATTCATCATCAAATGGTTAAATGCTAACATTGGCAAGGTAAACATTCATCTCTGTGACAATGAAGTTTTTGCTTCTTACTGCCTTCTGCAAGGTCAGAATTGTCATGTATTTTTTAAAAGACACTAAATTATTTTCCTCTGTCCATTAAAGCAAGCAATCCCTAGGAAAACTTCTCTTGGTACTCAGTGAAATTCCCTCTTACTGCATTCTGGCAGTTAAGAAATCTCTTAAGCAGGAGCAATGATACACTGATTTGTATATCTCCAAAACAAAACCATTTTCATAGCATTTCTACATTTCTGTTACCAGTTTTAGAGGATTTGTCTCTCCTGAAAAGTCTGCCACTTCAGCTCATACAGAATTAGAGTACGGATGGAAGTAATGGAAAGCAGGGTGTCTCTGGGCAACATTCAGATTCTGAGTTGAAATTCCAGGAAACCTATTTGGCTCTCACAGTCTTTGTTTAACTGAGCATAAAGTGGTGCTAAGACTGACTAACCTCAGAATTTTATTACAATTATTTAAAAATATTCTTATTACAAAATATTTAATTGTATAAAGTATGTCAAGTACTTCAATAATTCAGAGGATCTTTATCATGATCAGTTTACAGTGCAGTGATCAGCAGAAGAGAAATGGCAATGCAGCAAAGAATCTAACAGTTAAATATTGATACTTGGCATGAACTTCATGTATTCACAAGTTTCATGCAATAAAATTTATTCTTTTTCAGTTTTTATCCTATTTCCTCTACATACTGTTCTTCCCCATGGCTTTGCAGGGCACTGGAGCCCTCAGTCAGCATTTCCAGCAGTTTACCTCAGAGTACAATTCACCGTTTTTCAAAATGCACAGAAAATCTTCAGTTGACAGTACTCACGTGTGAGTCAGATATGAAAATCTTTGCATTTGCCACAGTCAGCTCTTAGTAGAAGACTCTTTTACTAGAAGGCCAGTATTCTCTTCTGAAAAAGTGTAGTCTAATAAGGGAATCACATCAACCCAGAATCTAATCAGCTCGTTGAAACAGCTTTTTCCCCCCTCAGTTGTTCACATAGGAGTGTTTTAATGAGAAAGGCAAAGCAACCATTTCTCAAGAGTTAGAATAAGAGAGCTCTCCAAACCATGGGATCAGTGTACACGGCACCTCTGCAATCCTCTAACTTACAGACCTGATTTTAGCTTTGCAGACGTCTTCATTCTCCTTTAATGGAGAGAGAGAGAGACAGACACAATGCATGTGGAAGAGGGAGACACTCTAGGAAGTAAAGAACAAAAAAAAAGAACACAAATTTAAGGAAAAGCTACTCAAACGTTGCTAGTAGCAACTTGGCTGGAATATGACTCCACGGTGTAACATTCACCTTTTAAACACCTGATAGAGATCAACACACTCTTCTCGACAGAACAGGAAGTGCTGACATGTATTACACAGAGCTCTCAAAAGAGAAATAAGGTGTACCACCTCCCAAACAGAAGGTGTGTTCTGTAAGAAAACAGTGCTGTGGGTGGGGTGGCAGCAGTTTCTCACACAGTATAGACATGGTTTTGGGAGCACAGAAAACGCATCCTTGTGCACACAGCTTGTGCACAGTCATCCTGGCTCAGGCATTTTTATAGAAACAGCCTTATCTCACTCAAGGGTATAAACTCACTCCACAAATACCAAGACAGTACTGCAGATCTGCCTTCAGTTTAGCTTTCACATACTTAGCACTGAGGCAGGTACAGGGATTTCATAAGGCTGGCTATCTCCCCCACCCTGGGCTGCTCCCAGAGCTCTGTATTTGCCTATATATGCACTACATTCAGATGCGCAGTGGGCTGCCTCAGACTTGGTCTTCAATCAATGTACCACGTTATTTTGGGTTTTTTTATTTTTTTCCTGTTGTTTACTTCTTAAGTAAATTCATTTTCCCAAGATATAGTGCCTAACAATCTGACTATCCAAGATATGCCTCAAATACCAGAATACATTAGACTATAAGAAGGCCCTATGGTGATTTGCTAATTAGCTTAACCCTTTTGGGACACAGAAGAAGGAATTTTTTATTAAAACAGGATAACCCTGGACTATATTGATCTGACTGAGAAATGAGTATTTTAGTCAAGATGAGTCTCAAGATGAGCACATGCTGGAAACAGCGATGTTGTTTCCATAGCAATGCCATGACAGCCTCTAGAGTGAAATAGTGTGCTACCAGGAAATGAAGGGAGTTCAAGTGCTATCAGCTACATAGTTCTGTGAGCAATCCAAATACATTCTCATAAAGAATATTTAGTGCAGCTAGATAGTCCAAAGATTGCTGCTAATGGCAAGTACGCCTTATCAGTATGCTCCTGGCACTCCTTTTATCTCACTCACTTCACCCAAGATGACTATCTAAAGGCTTAAACCATGGGCAACACTGTTAAACCATTTCAAACCAAACATTAACAGATTCAGCAACCCTTACTTTACTTCTTTTCCAGTGCAGAATATCATCCATAATTAAGGTCACTGACTCTTGCTCTCCATAACATAACCAAACACATTAAACCTTTTACTGAAGAAGATCCTAGTTTGTGCTATTATTTACCAGACTAACCTTCCCCCTTCCTTTTCTCTCACCTCCTCCTCTTCCTTGTCTCCTCCTGCCCCAATGATACTGAGCAGATCTGCTTGCAAGTGGGAATCAATGTACAGAAGTCTTGCATACTCCTCATTAAAATTTCCATAGGCACAGCATAAACTCACTTGTCTGCTTTTCCCCCCAGTTAGTGCTTACGCTAATACAAAAGCAAACCAGGAAAGCACTAGTTGTATTTTATCTGCCTAAGGCTTTACCTAAGGTAAATATTCTGGTCAAATTCTGCAAAGCTGATTTAAAATATTTTCCAAAGACTACAGAAAGAGAATTAATTTAAGATCTCCATTGCTCTGTATTTTCAAAGAAATGAAAAATTATCAGCGATTTGAAAAACTGCTAAAATGATGGTTATAACCAAACTGTTTTCAAATTAAATTCTACAGGGCAAAGTACTTTAGTTGTAAAATACCTAAACACACTGCTGCTGGTTCAGTCTTTCTCCAGCATTTCCCATGCAATTTGTAAAGATGTTCAGACATGAAGTGAATGTCCAGAAACACTACCACTGTATTTGTTGTTTGTGTCATTGTCACAACCAGCCTCTCGGGTAAACAGATTGTAGGTCATTATACATAGCAGTGCTGCCTCTGAGGGAAAATTGAAAGACAAATACTCATCCCTGCCAGACCCCTTATTAACAAAAGCCACTTGAAACCAAAATGTTTTCTATTTATTGTTTTAAACATGCATTTCAAGGAATCAAGCCTTGAATGTAAAACAGCAAGATGCTTCATTTCCCTTTTGCATTCAGTAAAAAGATGTGAAACAAGCATTTTTAAAACAGCCTCAGCCTCCTCCTGCCTATCCTTGTAAATGTGTTACAGAAGGCACCAAGCCCAGCAACATTCATTTATAATTTAAACTGTTTGCTTGGGAGATTTTTTTCACCTTAATATGTCTAGTCTTAATTGCAACTGGCACAGCCAGTGATTTTACCAGAAACTCATCTACTTCCAGGAGATTTTTATGTCAGTTGGTTTTCTGTAGGACAGAAATGCAGTTTCAGGGACGGATGTTGCTATTCAGGGAAAAACACGTCCCTGCAATTTTACAAGATGTACAGGGCTCTATATGGACAGAAAGATTCCTGTCCATACTCATCCCCTTCTCTCAGTTACCATGGCCTCCCAGATAATTTCCCAATATGAGCAATATTCTGTAACTATCTCACCTTCTCTTGGAATACCTATGTCAAAATTTCTGTTTATCAAAGAATTAGGTAAAAGTAATCTGCCTGATGACCTGGTTTTGACAACTGAGTACAGACAGGTAGAGCTTATATTGTCTGAAACAGCAGTGGATACAGCCTCTTTAACTCAGCCTGCTGTCCTGAATACATACAGGTATCCAGCCACAAAAGCCAACCTGCTGCCACCATGGGCACCTTAGCAAGAACATTTTGCCCCTAGAATTGATTATCCCATTACCTAGTGTTATCTCCTATCACTGCCTAAACTCTCTCATCACAGTCCTCACAGATTTTCATTCAAGTGCAAAGGAAGCAGCAATATCTGTATCCCAATCCAAGACAGAAATCCAAGTATCCCAAAGCCACTGTCTCAGATACAGGAAAAGTTTCCTATCCTAAAACTCAAAAACACACTCTTAATTTCCCTCTCATCATCATTCTTAGAACATATTCAGAAAATGACTGTGTCATTATAAATTTTATCATGTTTGAAGAGCTAAATCAATGAATCAATCAGAAACCTTAAAACACACTTTATCAGTAAATACTCAGAAACAGGAGTGGGCTAATGCTTGAAACAGAGTCCACACAGCTATTAATTTACGGCTGATATTTCTATCAGTAAGCTCTTAGTGTGACAAATGACATTAAAAACTCATGTTGTCCTCATGAACTACAATAACTATTTACTTGTTTTTTGAAACTTTTCAGGAACATTTGTCTTGGCAATCCACAGTTCATAAAATACCTTTTAATACAATAAAAGGAATTGCCAAAGGCAAAGCCCTATCTTGCATAAGCATTCTGGAATGTGATCTGCTGATCATACACAGGCATACAGAGACCACTGTGCTTGGTCTGATCCACTGCTCTGCCTTAGAAGAAAGAGGAGGATACGCAGTAGAGGAGAACACACAGTAGAGTCACACGTAAAAGTGTCCAGGACAGAGAGAAGTCTGGAGGGTGAAGCTGCTGTGAGGAGGACACTGTCAGAGCCACACTGCTACTCCAGGTGTGCTGGCAAATAATTTTGCTCTATCTTACTAAAGAATGGAAGTACAGTTGCTTGGATATCAAGGCAGACATAGCTGGACTTTGAAGTACCACATATAAATTGTTCCTAAATAAACAGTCATATTAAAGAGGGCACCTATTTAGCTTGCTTAATCTACACAGGTGAAAGACAGAAAAACAATATGAGTTTGGAAACAAATTGAGGAGATATTCACTACAATCCCCAGGGTAAGGGCATCTGTCACTTGACCCTGCAAAGGTAATTTTTTAAGGTCATTAAGTGTTGTTTGATTTAAAGATCATTGTTTCCTGTGACATTAGCAAAGTATGGGTTAAGCTTCAAAGATGACCTGGCCCACAAAGGAAGAAATACAACCACCAGAGACAGGGAGAACACCCCATCACACTGGTGCCTTCTCTTAGGAAATCTACCCCAACAGGACAACTTCACTTTGACATAATATTCCCTCATATAAACCCACAGAGACATATTCTTCTAACTCCTTTTGATACACTCAAAAAGAAATCGCCAAAGAAATACGACATTCTGACCCGGCCCCATAACCTATTTCTCTTCTTACCAGTCTATTTATGTTCTGCAAAACACAGAGAATCACTTTTCTTTGCTACATTCTGTTTTGCTTCCCCTCCAAGACACCCTGGTGTAGTGCAAGGGGCAGCCTCGCAGATGGCCGGAATGACTCCACAACGGAGCTTTCAGGATAACACCAGCACTTGAAACAGCAATGCCTGCATTAATCACAGACATAGCTCACACAAAGCACCTGAGCCTCACCCCCAAACTGTGCACATCTCAGGCATTAGGGTTCTGGGAAGCAGGATGATGGAGACTGGGGGGCAAGGTCAGCGTAAGGACTGACCTTGCAGCAAAACAAGGTGCAGTAGCTCAGCACGAAATGTCTTCTGGAAATAATAGTACAGAGTATTCTAGTCAGGTGGATAGTTACCATTCAGCTAGCATTTGTTTCCTATTCAAATGTCTTTAACCAACACCACTATTTTTCATATAAAATTCCCAGATTTTTGCAGTCTCTTAGCTGTCTCTTACAATATCTGAGCATTTTCTGTTACAAATACTGCAGGGATTCTGGTAGGTAAAGATATATTTTAAAACCCGCAGGAAAATATTTTAAAATAGCTCTCTAAAGCCCTACTAATAACACGAACACTGAGCGAGGAATCACAATAAAGGATACTGAAGCTCCTATCTGTGATAGCTAAATGCCAGAGGTTAATCCTGAGATCATCCGCTGACATGTACGTCTCACAGTCACTGTTGACGGATATTGAGTTGACGTGATAGGTGTGACCATTAGCAAAGATTCTCCGGGGAGTGACTTCTACCATCAAATCCATGGGTTTCAATACAGGCACCTGCCAAAAAAAAAACAAACCACAAACCAGAAAGGGAGTAAGGCTAAAATACTCTTTTGCTAGGATGACAAGAATTCCAATAGAGAGAAAGCATTCAAATATCATCATTGTGATATTATAAAACTTCTTGACGGTGTACACATTTCCCCACGGATTAATTGCTGGGCAAGGCCTTCCTTGCCAAGAAGGAAGGGAGAGACAAGCGAGCCAGGCAGAGCAATGGAAAGCCTGGACTGTGGGAAGGAAGGGACTGGAACTGACCACACAACAGGTCAGTCCCTCTGCAGGAGCTACTGTCCCACACACGCAGGAGGCTCTAGCAAGCACTGAAGCACTAGTATTTCGCTGAAGGGTTTGCCATTAGTTGTAAATCACTTAACTGTATCTGTTTTGCTACTTGATGTCTCTCTTTCAAAAAACTCAAGTGGTGAAAAGGCTTTAATCTCATCACAACATAAACAAAGGCTTGCAAAACAAAGCCAACATGACATACTGTACATAAACATGTACCCCTGAAAAGCCAATAGCACAGATTATCACTCGTCAATGTGCCCTCGTTATTTCCCTGTGTGTCACTTCAAAGTCATGCTTCAATAAGTAGACACTCAATTTATTCCCTATCAATAAAGCATTAAACACTGTAAAGCTGTGGTCCACGACTGAGACTATTCAATGTTGTTGAACATGCATCAGAAACAATCTATCATACATCAATCCACAAGGTAGTTTAAAGAGGAACACAGAGTGGTTAAAAATTTGAGTTTTGCTTTCTACTAAAGGTAGCAAACAAAACTCAACCTCTGAATGAAACAATCACAGAATATGTCAAGTTGGAAGCGACCCACAAGGACAGAGTTCAACTGCCCCCCTGAACAGCACTATCCACCATCCCCAAGAGTCACACCATGTGCCTGAGAGCAGTGTCCAAACGTTTCTTGAACTCTGTAAGGCTTGGAGCTGTGATCACTTCCCTGGGGAGCCTGTTCCAGTGCCCAACCACCCTCTGGGTGAAGAACCTTTTTCTAATATCCAACCTAAACCTCCCCTGACACAAGTGCAGGCCATTCCCTGGGGTCCTGTCACTGTCAGTCCAGAGAAGAGATCAGTGCCTGCCCCTCCTCTTCCCCTCCAGAGGATGCTGAATTCTCAGACTATAAGCAATTTGGAATAGATTTGCCTGCCTAATCATACAGAATAGATAAATATTCTACTAAGGTAGTCATATTTACACTTTGGAAGCATATTTTCCCAATAGACAATACTGGCTTGTTTTGGAGATGGAGGTTATTGGTTTGTTTTCAATAATAAAGACATACTAGTGTTTATACAACATAGCCTTCCAGTTCTAACCTTTAGCCACTTCCTTTGCCAAAATAACTGGAGTGAATTCAGCCAAAAAAGTCTGAGAGCAAAAACCTACATTAACATGTGGATGATGGGTCTCCTCTCCAAGAAACAAATGACAGGAGAAAAGAAAATGGCTTCAAGTTGCACTGGGAAGGTTTATATTGGATATGAGGAAAAATTCATTCACCGAAATTTTTGTCAAGCACTGGAAGGGGCTGCCCAGGGAAGTGGTTGAGTCACCATACCTGGAGATATTTAAAAGATGTGTAGAAGTAGCACCTGGGACATGGTTTATTGAATACGGCAGTGCTGGGTTCATGGTTGAACTTGATGATCTTAAAGGTCTTTTCCAAACTAAACAATTCTATGATCACACATGCTTATATGAGTTCCATAATTGCATCTTTTCAGCAATGCAGAATCTCAGGTTTACCAGAGCACAGACTACTGCAAATCCTACTCTTAAAATAATTGTTCTATAAAACTGAAAAAAAGATGAAACTGAAATTTAGTTTACTGTCTTTAACTCAGTTGCTCTGAATGTGGCAAGAACCCTGTTCAAAACTTATTACAAGTAAAATGCTTCCAGCACACGAGGTTAAAGAACCTTTTATGAAAGCACATTAAGTCATACTAAGAGAATTTTATCGGGAACAATAAAACCAACATGAACTCTCAGAAATATTCATTTTGGTCAGTATATCATAAAGCATTTGTGACTTGAAAATATGTGGCAGATTCAATACAGTTATCGGTCAGCTAAAGCTTCAGTAAGAATAATCGTATAAATGCTTACCATTAGGTACATATTTAAATCTTTTACTGAGTTAGCACTTCCTTTTTCATACAGAAACAACTGAATTTTGGACATGGACAGAAGCTTACCTGCAGTGATGTTACTGTAGAAAGATCTTTAAGCTTTCCTTCTTCATCTTTTAAGTTGTACCCCTCTGGTCTCTTATCTCTTTCAGTAATTTTCCACAATTTGATTGTTTTATCTTTAAAAGAAAAGAAGCAACTGTCAGCATAGGAATTCTGAATGCAGTTACTCACCTTTCACAATATATTCCTTAAAGAAGTTTCTATACCATGGTTTAGACAAGTCCTATGCTGAAATAGTGTGGGTCACTTCATTCTGCACATCCAGAAAATGTTGCCAACAGACAAAATACTCATAAAGCACATCCCATATCATCACAACGAGTCAGGGGTTCCTGACAGCTGACAGACTGTGTGGAGCATGTACAGCACATGCTGCTCGTGTACCCAACCTGGCAGTTTGCAGGTGGAACAAACCCAAACTACTCAATGCTCACTGCTGAAGCTCAGTTTAACAATTTGACTTGGCAAGAAAGTAATCTCAATATTAAAACCAGTTTGGCATTAATGCCAGTTTGCTAGGTTACTTATAAACAGCACAAGAACAGCATCGAGTACACAGCCAGACCAACGACCCCCTCCTGGCCCACTGTGGGAATGGGCAGTGGTGCATTGGTGTAATGTCAGGAGCTCCCACAAATGAAAGGCTGTGTTAAAAACCAGGCATTTCTCCCTCCTAATGAGAAGCAGCTGAGAAACAACTGAGGAAAAAGAAAAAACCCAACCAAACTAAGAGAAATGTGTTGTGATGGCAAGAGAGAGAAGTCAGGAGAAAAAATATATTAATCTTGCATGGAACGGAATAAAATCTAGACTCTTCCTTTTTCACGATGGGTGAAGCACATAATGATAGAGTAATGACATCTCTCAGTTGGCAAAGAGCCTCTGAAAACAACAAACATGTTTTAAACATTTCACACTGCATTTGTCTGGTTTTTTGGGGTTTCTTTTCGTAGAAGCTGAAGCTACAGATTTCCTTATGCCGACTGTCCACTCCCACTGCGGTTGTGCTCCTAACCCGCCAACCCTAACACCTCCTAGACTGAAAAACCAATGCGAACTCTTCTCCTGCAAAAAATCTGTCCCTGAGATTCTAATGGTTTCGCTCATCTGCTTGTGCACCAGCCAAAGTCTTTCCAAAGCTTCTGCCCTTCAGCTGCCACCATAGATGTAATAACCTCAGTTACTGCATAATTTCTGATTTCATCCCACTTTCTTCTTTCACCTTTCTGTCCCCAAGTACACAGCAGAGCATAATAATTTCCCCAGTGTGGATGATCCAAACACTATTTTCAAATGCTAGTACAAATCACTTTAAAGACAGGATATACAAAAAACATGAATTGATTTACGTTTCTATAGTAACTTTGAACTTTTTTTCCTTCAAAATCAATCCCTCCATTACTTGTTTTTTTATTATTATGTATCTGTTAATGATATTGATATGCTAATATAAAAGCAAAAAAAAAATCACAATACAATTACAGTCAATCTACAGAACAAGAGGTTAGTTCAATCTGCAACTAAAAAGCTCCATTTAAATATTCAATAAACTTCATTTGTATTGTAGATCATGTTAATTAATTACTAAAAATACACATAGGTCATGTGGATATTTTGGTCATGTGGATCCATCACTTGGATATTTTATTACATGTAAATAGTGTAATTAATCACTAAAAATACACATAGGTCACGTCATGCACTTGGGTATTTTATTACATGTAAATAGTGCATTCCTGCTGATCTAGTAAAAAAATTATAAATACAGCAATTGTAAAATGAATTATAAGAAAAAATACAAACATTTTTCCATTGTTAAATTTGACTGCTATTAATAAATCTACTTCTTTCCTGAGTGAAAACTGTTTTATTAGCAGGTAAGGTTATCGTGTATTGGTTTTCTTCTCCTTTATCCACCTCTGGGCTTTAAATACTCCTCAGAAGTTTTAAGTATGTGAACATTTTGCAAAATATAGAAAAAATAGAAACATCTCTGTGAGGTTAAGCATTCAGTCTCAAGGGTGTTGTGAAGTTAAAATTAATTAATGTCTGGTAAGCAGTCTGAAATCCTAAAATGACAGAATCTGTATGGGCCAAATTCTGATCTACCCCATGTAGCTCACATTGAAAGTGGCCCAAATATATTCTGGTACAGAAGATACCAATGAATCATCATAAGTTATTATTATACTATAAAATCAGTTCATTTTACAGTGCAAACTACAAATTTGCTAACTGCAAGCGCTGTAAATCCACAGTGGGATTTGAAAGCCTTGGTGATTTCCTTCTGTCTCCATTAATTAAGATGCCACAATCAAAGCTTAGCTGATAACTTGTTGATAATGTGAACTGGAAAGGAACCAAGACTGCTTCTGAGAGAGATGACCTGTGCAGAAACAACTTCAGACAAAAGTCCTCCTGAGAATGACAGAAACAGATTTGGGCAGGTGCAGACCTGCCAAGTCTCATATATTGAGGGTTAGATTTAGACCAACTCTCTGCTCATGTTCCTGAACAGCAGGAACAGGATGCTCCTTCCAGCACATTCGGTGGACACTGTTCACCTGAGCACATGGAAAGAAAGGATGCTGCTTCATAGTTCTCATTTTTCTGCAAAAAACCATGCATTAGAACCTAAATTACCAGAGAGCAAAATATCGAAACTTGCATTAAAATAGCAGGCTTGGAATTTAGTAAACAAAAAACAGTACTCAAGATATTTCTGCAACCTGTCCAACACGAGCATGTGTGACAGGTAATGCCTTCAAGTTAGGAAACATATTATTATCCCTTTTTATAGGCATGGAATTGATATACATTGTCAAAGGCTTCTCCTAGGTAATCTGTAAGACAGTGAATAATTCAATGTGGGCCGTCTGTACCCTGAAGTTAAAACCATCTTTAAGAATATGCCAGCAGGTGAATCTTCAGACTTCAACCTTGCTGTGCCAGGAAGCTAGGAATCCTCCTCGGCACACACAAATGTTTTGCAATTCAAAGCCAAAATCCGAAGCCTGTGCCAGTGGAACCATTTCTGTTGTCCTCACCATGAAGAGGTCTGCTGGGATGCTCCAGAACTAAGGGGAAGAAACAGAGGCTGAAGTATTTTTCCAGGTCCTAGGCTTGCTCAATGTTGGTTGAAACTGGATTAACCAGAGCAGCACTAGGACCGATTATTTCTTCCTTTCTCCCCCTCTCATGACAGTATGCACCAGAGAACTCATGCAAAAGTCTATTATCTGTAACTGTAAAACCTGAAAATCTGAGGACTTGGCTGTATTCCTCTGTGTTCCTAAAAACAAACTTTAAAATGAAAAGGGAGAGGTTTACTTTTAATAATCTGCTTTTGTATCGCATGCTTGGAAGAAGCTGTTCTTAGTTATCTGAAGAAGGAGGGGTATTTTGACCAAGGGAGAAGAGTAGAAATAAACTCCCAAACTTCATAAGGTGACTAATCATTAAATAAGCATAAATCACCTGCCTGTAACAGATATGTTTCATTCTGAGTACTAACAGCGCCCCCTAAAATTCAAACACAACTTTAAGTGAAGCAAAAACCTATGTATTTTAATGTGAAGCAATCACTTTGCCCTAAAGCGTCAATTCACAAAGATGAGATTACACTACTTTTTATCAGCAATTCCCAATTACACTCAAAACTTTTACAACAAAAAAAATCTTTTCTGATTACCATTACATCTAAAATTTAAAACCAGGTATTTTACCTCATGCGTCATCTGCAGTAATAAATTTTGTGGGTGTCTAAATGCTTCCTAAATGACACCTGTGCATGTCAGATTACATTCAATTTTTCCCCCTTATTTCATATCCGAATATCCCCTCTTAGTAATAATACTGCCTTCTTTCATCAATGGGCCTTAGACATGTTAGAAATATGAGTCAGTTATCAATATCCTATTATTATTCCTACTGTCTTCCCAAGATTTGTGTACCTCTTTAAAACTTAAATAAACTATTCTGATAATAATGAATGAAAAGAAAAAGAAATTAATCTCTCTCACCTACATTCATTTACACATCTACAAATAATAAAAGTTATGACAAATACAGCAGAAAAAATCCTAAATCTCCCATGAAACACAAGGTGCTGAGTAAGGTGATGCCTTTGTCATAAGATCTATTTCAGGATAGCACTGCATATTAACAGAAAATTGGATAGCTCCCTAAATGTCTATGAATAATCAACTGGAAAAACCTCATGATTCTATGAATAAAATATACAAAAAAATAATATCAGAGGCAGTATGACAGTCTTGGTAAACTCTGAAAGAGGAAATTACTAAAACAGTAGATTAAAACAAGCAAATATATACAGTCAGCCCTAAAACACATAGGGCAAATACTGATATGTCCTGCATACTCTCATCAGTCTCACCATTTGTTGATAGAAGTGAGTGAGCTGCATTTTGCTGTGGTAACCACTTGATCTTGTTTATTTTTTCTTCTATCTCCAAGCTCTTCAAATAATCAAATTCAGGTTCATGGCTCTGGAAAGTGCTGTAAACATTGTACTCCCCCTGATTGTAAGGCTCATTTTTACTCTGTGGAGAACAAGAACGACAAAAATGTGGTTTATGACTGCAATGTATCTTCATCTCTTAGGAAAGGTGTATAAGAAGCCTTATAAATATAAAAATATTGAAAATATAATTTAATTTCTTATTTAAAACATGATATTGACAGATTTGTTTCAACAAGAATGAAATTTCCTGTGAGTATTGAAACACTTAATATTAGAATTTTTGAAGAAATGCCCATTATTCAGGAAAGATTTCTACACAAGACACTGCAGATGAATGGAATTTATGAGTGGAACATGAAGGTAAGTGAAGGTATTGTCTTAAATGGAATGGGGTTCCATCACCAGGCAAAAGCTATTAAAACAAGGCAGAAGTAAAACAAAAATAACCTTCTTTTTTCTTATATCAGAATTCTGGAGCTTTGAAGTATTTTTGTTCAGGACAGCAAACTTACGAGTCAAAAATCCTTACCCTTTTTCACTTCTTCTCTAAACATGCGAAACTGTTTTACTGAATCTTGAGATTATAAGCAAGTTTGTTAATTCAATTCAATTAAAGTATTAAAAATAAAGCTAGGTTTTATCAGGCTATTAAGGACTACACTGGTAACTCACATACCTCAGGTTCCCTTTGGAATATAACAACTCGACCCCCCTTGTCACCAGTAGCCAGCAGTTCTCCAGTGTGGTTGAACTCAACTGTAGAAATAATATCAGCTGGTAGAAGAAAGAGAAAAAAGGCAGATTTTAGACTGCTGCTACAACAGAATGTCACTAGAAATATCAGGCACTCCACAAAAAAGGCAACAAATGAGGGATTTGAAGGAATACAGATGAATTCACTAATGCAAACAGGCTGCATGCCATTACAATCTAATGAAACAAGTGCAAACATTAACGAGGCAAACTTGTGTTTCCAGTACATCTGCAGTTTGGGGGAGGAAAAGCTCTCTGGAGAGGTTATGCTTCAAGAAGAGCCATCTTGGGTGGCTATAAAGCTTTTTTTCAGTACTGGCAAAGAACAAAACTGGCCTCCTGCTATATGCTCCAGCAAGGACCAATATCAGTCCTCTTGCATTATTTATTCTATGATCTTTCTGGTGATTTTAACATAACCCCCTAGCACTAGTTTTCTCAAATATGTATTTGAGCCAAGAGTGCAAAAGCAAAGTACGTGTAGCCTGTCCTACCACTGAAGAACGAAGGCAAAACCAGAACTGTTCACCGTGCAGTGCTGGCAAGAGCCCATCCTAATCACTGTTTTCAGAAAATCACTTCAGCACCGTAAAAATGTGTCATCAGAAGACAAAAAGAATCTCAGCCTCTCCTTCCCTGATTTTCAACAACTGCCTTTCCCTAAGCAATTTCGTCAGTTTAAACAAGAAACCTCATCAAAACCTGAGGCCAGTCTTGAGCACAAATTACTACACATCAGGATGAGAGGGAGAAAGAGGCTGTAGGAGCTAAAGAACTGGTTCTTCTGTTTGAATGACAGTACATGCTAGAATCATAATCCACAGTTAATCCTACACTATTAGCATAATTTAAATTAAAATGCCTAGTGCAATAGTAAATTAAGAAACCATCATATATACCATCACAGGCAAATGCAGGGTATTACTCAGGGATTGCATGTATGAATCCTCTATAATGATCAGTATTCACTCATCAGAAACATGGGCCAGATTTTAGAAGCATCAGTAGTCAGCAGCTCCCCTTTAGGCATAAGAAGCTGCAGTTCCCAAACACGTTCATCATCCATCGTGTTACAGTGAGAACAATGAAGTGACAGTGGGCTAAGCTCTTTTGAAAACCTAGCCGCAAATGAGTTCACAAAAATTCAAAGGAACTGAAATAACAAGTGGATGTACCATTTACTTGATACATTTTATGAATTGAAAACATCTGTTCCTATTATTATTTTAATAAACTAGCAGTTTGGTGTTAGAAAGCTTCTGTTGCCAGTAGCTCTCATCAGCAAGACAGCTATCCAAAAGCCAGATTCTTACTCAAACATTATAAACTATTTACCGTCCAAAAAAGGAACACTTTGCTCCAATCACAGTAAAGAAAAATATCTTTTCAGTTTTTAAACAAATCTTTACCATCAAATTCTTCTAAATCAAACCTCCCTTTTTTCCCTCCACTACTCCATATATAAAGGAGGAAAGGGGAATCATAAATGGATGTGTAGACTTTGAGAAAAATGGCACAGGAAGACTTAGAGTATTTTGGGTCTGAATCCAAAGCTTTCTCAAAGATAATGGTACTTGATTTTTATGTGGACTTCCACAGACTGCACATTTCGCAGGTAATAACTACAAAATCCCGAGACTTACCAAAGTATAGGAAAAGGACAGAGACTCTGGTTATGTTTCATGATGCCCTGGGCCTTGGGATGGATTGAGTTTGATCTCAAAAAAAAAGCTTTTATTTTTTTTTTTTAATCTAAAAATCCAATCAACTTTTCTGGCATGTGAAGTTCATTCAGACTGCTTTCAATGGAAGAACACTTTTTGGCTATTTCCTCCTTACCCTGCAGAATTCAGACAAATAGTAGATGTGGTGATGTGGTCACCTGCTAAGATCATGATACCTGCGTGATTTTACTCATTCAAAGCTGCATCTCACCCCAATCACACAGGCACAACTGCAGAAGCCTCATGGTGACACTCCTTTTAAACTGAGCCTTATCTTAAGCATGCAATGGGCAAGAAGGGCCAATGCAGAAGGAGGAATGTAGCACTAAAATATGTGTGGATGTGTGTGTATGAGTCATGTACATAAGACTTTCTCAACAGGTCACAAAAGATTAAGATAAAGTAACTGCAAAAGGAATGAACGGCATCTGGACACATATTTGTGAATACACTTGCCAGTGGCCTGGAATACTTCCACAGCATCACAAAATATTCTTCTCTACAGTGACAGTGGTCATAAAATATATTGCACTTTACAGAGTGCATCAGTCAATGCCCAGTAAAGTCCACAGCAGTATCTGCACAGCCTTCAATAATAACTGAACCAGGATTGTAATAAAACAGCTCTGCATTTTCTTATTATACTGCGTTTGCCATTATAATATCATGCACAGTTAAATTATTATTGTTTAAAGAAAAGGACTGTGGGCAGTGTGCAACAATGTTGTTCTGAGGCAAAATTCTCAACCCCTCCAAAGGTGTTTCTTCCAGATACATCTCTCCTTTCTAATAGAAAAACTAATCCTAAGGTGGAAATTACCTACCATTTCTAAATTAACTTGTTCTGAAAAACAGCAGATCCAATATTACAACCTTAGAGGCTATGCAGCTTGTTGGTAAAAAATTATCCTTGAATTGGAAAATCAGTTTTATTGATCCTGTAAATAACAGCTGAAAACAACAGCTATCTGTCCCCTGCGCACACACTGCTGTCCGCCCCGCCCCAAACGTATGCAGTATCTGTTCAGCACGTGAACATCAGTTATGCTGTTTTCTTACAAAGGGTTAGCCAGGCTGGCTCCTCCTAAAACAGAGGAGGTAAGGACAGAATCAATCAACAAAGCTCTTCATACTCTTCTGCAGGACATTCCCCCACATATTTATTAATGCTGTAGCAACATTAGCCACTACTGTCCCAATCCTACAGATTCGCCCACTGCAGAGTGGCCCCCTGAGTGCACAGAGCAATTAACTCCCAGATTTCAGCCTCTCCAGGATATATAAGTGCACCACAATGGAAAAGCTGATGAATTTGCATGTACAGTAAGCCCTTGGCAAGGGATGGCAGAGATGAAAGACTCCTTCCAGTCTTTTTCTACACTACACCTTCCATATCTCTGCTGGCAGTGCCAAGCTTTGCACTGACTATTAGGATTATCAGAGACAGAGATAATCGACATATTAAGAATAATTATGGGTAACCTCAATGCCAAACGCTTACAATCAAACTGTAAATCCCATCTTTTACCCAACATTAATCTTCCTACTCCAATTTTAAATTTTCCATTTTTTCTATGCAGAAATGTATATAGATTTGGATTTAAAAGTCAAGATAGTCAATGTTTTCCCTCAATATACAGATGCTGACTGAGAAAAGCAGACCCAAAACTTTCCAAAGATGAAAATAACCCAGGGGCATAAACACCTGATTATCTGGTCCACATCCAGCCACAGCAAATTGTCCCAGTATGTAAAATGCATTACAGACTTGAATCCTGAGATTTATTTTACATATTCACAGAAAGACATCACATTACTCTACACAGAAAGATATCACACTACTTTACAGCTTAAACTGTCAAGAAGTTTTTCCTGATCCAGCCTGAAGTATTTCATTCACTGAGTCCTAGTCACCCTTGCCCTTTCATACCTCACTAATTCCTCTGCAGATTCACAACTTACACTCCTTAAATGTTCTTAATGGCTATGCTGTTAATGGCTGCTGCCTAGCTAGATATATTCAGGTTTTGTGATAGATCTAAGTCTATCACTGTACATCTGGGCACATCAAGATAAATCAAGCTGATTGTACTGTTCTTTCCACAACTTCATGAGTATTGTTCCAGCACGGATGCAGGCAAACGAACCTTCCAGCAGCCCTCCCTCAGGCTGAGTGCAGGGATGAAGCAAAGGTTGGTACATGTAGCCCAAGTTCATTTTGGCCTTTTTTTCACACTATTACATACTTTCCTATACTTTCCTTCTAGCCTCTCACAGCTTTATTTAATGGAATAAGGTATTAAAAACCATACAGAACAAAAATAGGTCCAAATACCTCTACAATAAATTAGAAAAGCCTTATCTATGTAATCAATCCTCCCAGCATTTTGGGGCACTCAAGTGTAATGGCATGTGATTTTCCACCTAATATGCACTCAGTGAAGCTAAGTCTGAACATACTTACACATCCTCATGCAGTCTTTTGGTCAGAAACTTCAAGCAACTCTAAGAAAAGCTCAACTGTAATTTTCACTTGTTATTTTTACTAAAAATCCCTACCTTTCTGGAACCTTTCATCTGGTCACCCTGGTATATTTTGTTTTGCTTCAGAAGATCAGGTAGATAAAGAAAATTTTGTAATTATTTCATCCAGCACAGAAATGCAGCTTTTTGAACAGCACAGCAAGTTTCGAGGGCAATCATCATGCAACAGTACAGGGAAAAGAAGATCAGAGAATTTAATCTTCAACTGAATTCCAGTGTAATCCTGATAGAGAATTAAAGGATTTGGAATGGGCCAGAACACTGGAATTAACAACAGCACTCTTCTCTATAAAAACTGTGAAATCCTACCAGCCAGAACAGGTCAGAACTTCTCATTAATATCACACCCACCACAGTCAGCACTGCAACACTGCCGGCCTGAGCTGACTGAATCAGCATCTGGGTCAGGTTTGTGTTGTGTGTGTTCCCAGTGGCTAGCAGGCAATCTTGTAGTCTATGTTATTTCAACCAAGTTCTGACCTGGCCTAACCTTGATTTGCGAAATCCAGTAAGATCACAGCACAATCTGGCATGGCTGCAAGCAATGTTCAGTCATACTGATACAGAAGTCCCTGAGGAGCATAATCTGGAAGAAACAACAAAGAAGCTTGCAACAAAGAGAACCATAAAACAAAAGGACAAGCGGTGAATAAAAGAGGAGCAGTATTACAGTATCTCAAATGAAGGGAAGGCCAGTACAAAGAGCTGTGCTGTCAGAATTTAGCCTAGACTAAGAAAGAAAAAAAAGTTGGGAAAGAAAAAAATAAATGGAAAGAAAAAGCCTGCTATCTTTTTTAAAGCCTAAGTTTCAAAGGTTTCCTCAAACAGCTAGAAAATAAAGTATGCAAAACCTCAAAGGTATGAAGGTCAGATGAGTCCTTCTTTTCTGAAACAGCTGGCAGAGAGATCCTTGACAACTGAACAATTTCCTGCTTGAAGCAGCAGTCTCTGCGCATTCACTTTGGGCCACAGCGGTGTTATTCACCATCTTGGATCCAGGGATTGCAGGACATCAGAAAGCATCCTCAAAATTCAAGTAAGCACAATGCAAACTCTCCCACATCACACCATCCACCGCGGCTGGGTCAGATACTTAACACTGACAACCAACACACCAGAAAGCCAACTCCATTCTTGGGCAGACAAGACACAGCATCGAAGAATCACAACCATCAGGGTTGGAAGAGACCTTTAAGATCATCAAGTCTAACCATCAACCCAGCACTACCACTGTAAATCCCTAAACCACTGAACCACATCACGCAGATACAGTTTCACTGACCTACACACAAACTGCCTGATCACCTCTCCAAGGCACCAAAACAACACAGGTTATGAGCACAAGCTGGGTGGCCAGGTGAGGAAAATGAGAAAAAGGAGAGCGCAAGGATGCATGAGATGGCAAGAGAAGGAGAGAGCATGCAAATGTTAAAAAGAGCATGAGGAAGGGTGCAAAAGAGCACGCTTGAGAAAGTACATGCACACACAAGAGCTTAAGAAAGCATGAAAGAGTACAAGGAAATGCTGCAACAGAAAAGTAGTTTGAAAAGAAGGATCTATCTGCCCATTTGCCCCTAGGATAATTTGTCATCCTGGCAAATCTTTAATTTTGCTTTTTTTCACATCTATTATGGCATTAAAGTCTGATGAGTTTGTGCTGAAAAATGGCAAATGTTTGCTCCGTGTCAGATGTAGGGACAATGCAAAACACAACAGGAAGCTGATTTTGGCCAAGGCAAACTTTGAACACAGATGCTGCTAACAGTGGAAAAGCTTCAGGGATCACTGAAACAAGGTGATCAATTCAAATGAAATCCAGAGATGGGTGTCTACTAAACTTCATGAAGTTATTTTGTTAACTGGCACCTTGCCTAGCTTCTTTGCTAACACAAGCAAATATATCAAGGGCAAAAACCAAACGGCCCTGTTTAATCTTGCCATGCAAGACCAAGGTTTATCAGGCTAAATATCACCTTTCTTCCTGAGCACAACCTCTTCCTGACATGAAATCCAAAACCACACAGTTGAATGCTGGACAGGTCTTGAAAGACTCCTTGAAACATGACCACTTCAGCTAGGGATGGTAGTAAATAAAAGTTAAAAAAACTCAAAGAATGGAAGTAACAATTTTTTTTTTTTTTTTTTTACTTCAAGTCCTAGCAAGCATTGAGCTAATCTTTCCCTTTTCTTCATCTTTAATCTCCAGTTTTTGGATTTTAGAAATGCTACACACACACACACCTCGACGGCCTGCATCAGGCCTAGGTGACCATGAGACCAGCACGAGACTGCTGAGTTTCTCAAGTCTGTGCATCCCTATCTTCAGGGACCAAAGAAAACACCTTCCCATGCAGAACATCTGAACACACATTCAATGCTCACTCAAAGAGAAAATTTACTTCAAACAGAATTTAAAAAAAAAAAAAAAACAACCCAAGATTTTTACCCCCTCTACTTATGGACAATGTGATTTATTCTATCTAGCCTGGAGATTTAATAGAGTTGGGTTTTTCCTCCACTATTTTTGTACGTGTTTATTTTAAGAGCCTAGAATTTTTTTCAACAGCTTTTTAATCACATGCTAATTTCTAGCTGTATTTCTCAAATTAGAAAAATCAACTATTAGAGCACAGCCAATGCAGAAAAGAACTGCTTACAGGACAAATATGTAAAATAGATTATCTGTGTTCACTGTTCTGTGCTAAAACAACACTGTATGCTGAATGCAAGTCACTGAGATTCAGTGTTTCCTAAACTGACCCTTCCACATAGGTATTCTTCATTCAAAAGCTCAAAGCCCTTATTTCAGAGGTTCTGGCACCCATTTCCCACCTGCAGAGTACAAGGCCTCCAGGAAAAGAGGCCCCAGAGACTTGACCTTCCACCCACTGAGGTAAATGCAAAGTTTCCCACCACTTGAGTAGTAAACAAGGTCAAGGAACATTTGTCAGATGTAGCATAGCTGAAAATTAGGACACATTTCTCAAAAATTTGGCTACAGTTTACATGCACTTCAGTGTCTTCATGTTCAAGGTGACCCACTTAGACCAGCAAGGTTGCAAAGACAGAATGGCTAATTAACATTATTAATATTATCCTTGCTGAAGTCACTCAGTGCACTGCTTTGTGCCTTCTTAATCTGAATCTTCTTCATCTGAAACACTCAATGGACTGATAAAAAGCCTGCCACAATTCCTTTTAATACCTATTTAGGGCCCCCCAATAGTGGCAGCCTCTCCGTGCTGTGAGCCTGCAGCCCTCCCCGAGCACTAACAGGACACGCAGGGGCTGCTCCAGCCCCGCTTCCAGCAGGTACCTCAGCCACTGGGGATGGCCAAAGCTGGGAACACTGATCCCTCCATCCTGTTCAGCCTGAACAAGCTGAAAAAAAAAGGACAGAAAGCCTTTCACTCTCAGTAAATCTAAGCCATTTGGTAACACTGCTTGTATCTATTCTTACAAGCAATGCTTAAAACTAAGAAAACACTCCAGATCAATATCTATTTTGGCATAAAGATATGCAGAGAAAGCTTCTAAATTTCACGTTCCCTCAAATCTTCTTCACAGCTTACACAGTGTAACACATGCTAGTCATTTACTCTTCTGAGATTTCTGCGGGGGTAGAAAAAAAACGAAAAACAAAAAATGCAGCCAGATTTTTCTTTCTTTCTTTGCTGACAGATGAGACCCTCATCTAAGCTACGGACTCAGTAACAGGCTTGAAACACTCCACTTGATAAGCATGAGCACATTTAGAAAATGTGCCAGTCCACTCCTCTTACCAATCCACGCTCAAGGACAAAAGAGAAAAAATTGCCATGGGCATCACACCATGCATTTCCAGTTTCCAGAGAGGGGTTTAAGCTGGTACCCACAGAAGGAAGCCTGCCTGAGCTGGGAGCTGCTGCTCAGCTCCATGTTACTTCCCACCGAGGAGCTGCACAGCCTGGCTGCCAGCTACAGACAGATTAGAAATGGTGCTGCCAAGTGTTAAAAATGCTAGGCAACCGGGTTTTATTGAGAGCACAGAAAGACCTTGAACCTCGCCCTTCATTTTGGAGCAAATATAAGCCAAATATGGAAAGCATACAAATTATTAATATACGCTAATTTTACTTTTATTGTCAGAAGTGATTATGCTTGTGCATAATAATTGCAATTATCTACAATAAGAAAACATCAAGTTTTGTTAAAAGCCTATTATAAAACACGGACAAAAAAAATCCCACCCATATTTAGAATTTTAAAGGAGAATCTTTAATTTAAAATATATCAAAGACGAATGAAAAATCATCCAAAATTTAAAACACAATTCTCAATAACCAGATTCAATATGAATGTTATTTCCATATATTACATACAAACTTCAATAGAATTTCACTGCCAGCTGGTTCTGAACTTTTTTTTCCCCCTCCTCCTTAACTGAGCAATTAAATTCCAGAAGCAAAGCTCTCAGTAATTCTGTCACAGCAGTTCTAATGTTCAAAGCACTTTCCGGGCATTAAACTCCACAGCAACCCGAGGAAGTCAGCAAAGAAATGTCAGCATTCCCATTTTACACAAAGGAAAAAAATGAAACAGATCCTCCAGAGTTTTTATCCAAGATCAGAGAAGCAGTTTTGATTATACACATACTAAGGGACAGATAATCCATGCTGTGGCTTAGCAAAACATTTCTGTTTAATAAAGCTCTTAATCTCTTGTCTAGAGACTTAAATGTTCCTATATTCAGCTCAAATGAGTATGCATGTTGCTAAATGAATATACTGGTGGAGTCCCAACAAACAAAGCCTCACAACAGCATGCACTTAGGGAGAAAGAGACCAGTGAGCAGGCTTTTGGGTGAAGTGAGGGGGATATAATCTTAAAAATCATGAAGGGCTGGAGCTAGAAGCTGGACTAGAGCCAGAGTCTTCAAGCATAGAGGGATGACAAGACAGGCAGAGACACAATAGCCCTATCTATGCTAGCAAATGAAGAGCTCCAGGATGTTCCTGGGTTTTGCAGTGCTATGATTCACACTTTTAAAATGATAAGGAGAGGACCTCGAGAGGCTTCTGGCTGTAATAAATTGCTCTCCCCCAAACACCACTCTGGCATGGCTCAGAGGCTACAAGGCAGGGCCACTTCTCAACAGGCAGCACACACATGGCCACCATGGTTTGGAAGCTGCAGAGTGTCACCCTCATGGGCATGGGCCTCTCTGTGGCAGCTGGTCCCAGTGCTCCCAAACATCCAGTCTGCCCAGGCAGATGTACTTAGCGAGTGCAGCACATAGGAATCAGCGTGGCACACACACAGCAGCATTCACACTCTGCTGTGCTCGACTGTGTCAGGGTTTCCTCCTGCAACTGGCAGAGGCTGTGCTTTTCCAGCATGCAGGGGGCTCTGGAGCCTGTAGAACTAGCACAAGGAAAACAAACTGTGTTTGCTTTTCTCAGTCGTAACCCAAGAGGGTGGATTGCAGTGTTTAAATCTTCTCATCAGAGACTCCGACTACAGGATCTAAATAAACTATATTCAGTACTGTGAGCAACATACAGCTCTAACTTATACATCACTGGACATCTCTGTGATTCCCAGCAGTGGACCAGCAAGCAAAGGTCACACACAGGGCCTGCTGCCTGTCATGGGAGCTCCATGCCAAGCCATGTAGATACTCATCTAACATTAGCATCTGTTTGCTTGGCAGGCTCCAAAGGCAATTCAGCTGACAACTCTGAATTTGCCTCTGGGTCTGTCACAAGATCATGTAACTCTGGGACTTCTGGGAATGCCTAACAGTTCTTTGATGAAGATCATGCATATTATAATATATTAGCTCCATTCTAAGCATCCCTCGAAATCAGTGTTTGTGACCTCCCAGAATTATTCAGGTAGTGTGGCTGGTTTAAAAGTGTGTAAACTAAAGCAAAGTTCAAAGATCGTGCAAGTAGCTCTAGTCTGCACCAAGATCTCTTCAGCAAGTTTACAGGATGATCTCAAGAAGATAAAAATCAGATTTTTTGGTGTTAATATGGGTTGCTGTTACTAATGGAACACCAAGGACTGCTCCCAAGCTTGTCTAAAATGAACAGGATAACTGTATCAGCTTTACTACCACCCCACTGCTTAAAGGTTTGATATGTATGTGAAAATGATACTTTAAAAAGGCTTACACAACTTTATATTGGTGTAAAAGCTTGTTTCATGAGATTCAGTTCATTAAAGGCCCGAAGTCTTTAGTTTTTACCTATCTATATATATATATAAATACACACACATGTATGTATCCGACTGAATAAATGTGAGGACAGATGGGATTACCCACGTGCTTAAAATTAAAAGCATGCTAAATCACCCTACTATGTCAGGAAATAGATGAACTCTTGGCCCTGAAACATTGAATTCTAGATAGGTGCAATGTGAAAAACTCAATGTTAAATTTGCCCTCAAGTTTTAATGTATCGTATTTCTATAATTACTCATTAAAAAAAATTACTTAAAGAGCAGAAGACATTAAAAATCAATGCACCTTTCCCCAGTCTCTGTCTGATAGAGAAACTTCAAACACTGTTAACAGCCTCAGGAAACAAAACATCCCTGTTTTGGGATATTCCCAATGGATATCAATTACATAACAGGACTAGAGCAGCATATATTACAAATGCTATGGACAATGTCTAAAACAGGAACTGCTTGCGGATCTTTTTGTTTTCTATTCCTCTTGTTTTTTTTTTAACTTCCAAATGTAGCAGCACTCAGGAAATCCAGTCATTATGTAAAACAGCCCTAAAAGCTCTTTCCAGTGTAATAATGCAATATTGCAAGTGAGAACTCAGACCACTCCCCCTGTGTTTACAGCTATGGAACACAGACTTCAAAGCTTCAAACCTATGTTTTAACACTGAGCAAAATCAGTCCTTCTTCATCAAAAGGTTAAATGCAAAATGTAACTTTTTCACTCTATCTCTGAAACTGAAAAGTCAAAAACAAAATCATCTGGAAAAATAAATATCACTAATCAGATTTCCGTCTCCTGTACAAAGACAGACCTAGAGGAATTTCCTTAGGAGGCTCCCCAAATCAGGGGGGCTTCAAAGCAAATGGTGGTGGCTCACAAATCTGCAGGCACCTTCCCCAAGGCCATGCCTCCTGAAGCCATATTGCTTGAGAGCTGCTGATTTGCAGCCCACACAGATAACATTTAGACACCTAAGCCCTTGATAGAAGTGCAAGGCTTCCAACCTCCCCTAATATCCTTGAAGCTGTGCCTCGCAATCATCGTTGGTTGTTAAAATGCAGTCCACAGTAATTACTGCTGTGCTCTCAAAGCAGAGCAGCCTTTGCTGCAATACAGCAGTTGCGAGACATGAGGCCAACTGAAGCCTCAAGTCTATTTTAATCCCACTATAATTATAAATTATGGATATGTAGTTGAGATGCTTCTGAATTTTTGTTTGCATGAGGGTGTGTTTATGCATTGCAGTGGAACACTGCAGAGGAATATCTGAGCTTGAACTGACTGAACTGGCATCAGAGCCAATGTAACAACAGCACGACGCTGTGCCTGAGACATCGCTGCTGTCAGGACTCACTGCCGTGTTCAGAGCTAACAACAAAACACACCTTTTCACCATCCTCCATTAGGCAATGTTGACAGATCCATTAAATACACAATGAAGAGAAAAGGTGTTGACAGGTTTCTCCAAGGCAAAACAGAGAAGAAACACACTGCTTAGTTGTTCAAAGGACCGTGATAAGGGAAAAGTATTACTACCCAAGTCAGAACCAAAGAGTAGACGCTGGAAAATTTGCCAAAGACTGGTTGAGTGGAGAGAGATGTTGTCTCCCCCATGCCTGCACCAGCGTGCAGCTGCCATCAGGCCTCACGCTGCAGTGAAGGAAACAGATGCAGGCCCTGGCACCACTTCCTAACCCTGGAAGAAGTTGGCTCTCTACAACAATGTTTTTATTTTATGTTGCTATCTCTTAGTGATGCAATATTTATAAGTAACAAAAACTCCTCTTTTTATTTCAGAAAGCAACACCATCACTGTACTTTTCTACGAATACCACCTCAGATCAAATACCTGGTGTTTTTAGTTTAATAGCCTCCTATGCACCTGCATAATTAGCAACTAATTCTTTGGAGAAAGATGTTTGCCTCTACGCATGCTCTGCACTAACTGGAGAGTACACTGTAAAGCAGCACCATATTGAGTAGATTGTAGGTACTGAGTACATTTTCCACCACAAACAATAAGGAGTATTTCTGTAATCGGCCCTGCAGAGGGATCTAGATAGATTGGAGCATTGTGCTGTGATGAATGGGATGGAATTTCTGAAGCCAAAATGTCAGATTCTGCACGAAGGACCGAGTAACGCCAGGCACAAGTACAAATGAGGAGAGGAGCAGCTGGAGACCAGCCCTGCAGGAAGGGTCTGGGGGTGCTGGCCAACAGCATCTCAATGTGAGCCAGCAGCAGCCACAGCAGCCCCGAGGGCAAACCCCATCCTGGGGTGCATCAAACACAGCACAACCAGCCAGTCAAAGCAGGTGAGTGTCCTGCTGTGCTCGGTGCTGGGGTGGCCTCACCTGGAGTGCTGTGCTGGGCCCCACAGTGCAAGAAGGGTGTTCAGGCCTCTGAATGCACCCAGAGGAGGGTAACAAAGCTGATGAAAGGGCTGGAAAGATTGTCCTGTGAGGAGTGGCTGAGGACTCCGGGCTTGTCTACTTTGGAGAAAAGGAGAGCAACGAGGTGACCTCGTTGCTCTCTGCAGCTTCCTGAGGAGACAAGTGGAGAGAGAAGTGCTGACCTCTTCTCCCTGGTATCCTGTGACAGGACATGTGGGAATGGATCAAAGCTGCATCAGGGCAGGCTCAGACTGGACAATAGGGAACATTTCTTGACTAAGAGGGTGGTCAAATATCAAAACAGGCTTCCCAGAGAGGTGGCAGATGCCCCAAGCCTGTCAGTGATTAAGAGGCAATGCCCTTAACAACATTCTCTACCTTTCGGTCAGCCCTGAATCACTCAGGCAGTTGGACTACATGGTCATTGCGGATCCCTTCCAACTGAAGTAGTGTATTCTATTTTAATTATTTCACTATGGTCTTCTGCAGATCACAGCTGTCATGTACTTTTTTCCCCCAAACACTAAAAAGAGCCTAGACATGAAGAAAGAGACGTATCACATTATCATTTTGCTTCACAGATAAAATACAAAGACGGAAGAAAGAAAATGATTTCTTCAGGATGCTGTCATTCAGAGAGGATCAAGTCATCCTCCTAAATCTTAGTCTGATGCTTTAGAGTATACAACAAATTATTGTCTGTTAGCTGTTCACAAGAGTGTTCTTGAACCTCCTCAATCTTCAATCAAAATGTGGACTTACATTATTAGAGTGAACTTCAACTGGAATCGACAGGAAATTGTTTAAATAATGCATCACGCCAAATTTTGAATGTGCTTCCTGAATACTCAGACAAGGTGTTCACTGCATGAAAGGGAAAAATATAAATTTTACCTTAAAATAAAAAAAAAACCATCATGGGTCCTGCCTCAGAGTCTTACGAAGAGAACTAGCTCTTATTTCATTCTTCCATGCTTAGAATGGAGGCCTGAAGAAAGCAGCCAAGGCCTGAAAATTCTATACACCTGTCTCTCTTCTTAAGTCCTATAAACTCCTGGATTACTTAAGGCAAAAAATCCTTGCAGAAAGACGTGAAGAAATACAGGGACACTAGTTTAGGCTAAATTAACATACCAGAGGGAAGCACCAGCCAGAGGTTTAAAAGTGCAATCTAACACTCCCTAAAAGGACTGCAGAACCTGACCTGTACCCAAGTACACTGACATAGGGAAGCTGAAACAGGCAGCAAAGCTTCTTTTTCCAGTAATTTTGCACATAATTTTGAGCTCCTTTCAATAGAAGAGACTCTTTTATCTGCCCACTTCCATCATACTGCTGATTGTATACCCTGGGAAACTGTCTGCAATAAACATCTGTCCATCAAGCAGTCACTAAAATATTCCTTTTTCAGAAACTAGACAAATGAGAATCACTATCATAAAGGCCCTATTATGAGAAAAGAAATTTATTGTTGTACTAATGTTTCTCCTGATGATGTGAGATAAAGAGTCTTTCAAAAGATGTCAGAGTAGTACCTGGCCTGTTGGAGCTAAAAGCATACTGATGGCTTCAGGAAGTCAGAATCAAACCATAGAAAAATCTGTATTTTCCTGGTAAAGGAAAGCAGGACACTATGAAGCACAGAGAAAAAATTCCAACTCTGGATTTTTTTTTCTTAGTAACTGACAAGATTTACTAGCCAGCTGGTAAAATAATGAAGGAAAGAGGCCAGCAAAACTATACAAAGCTAAGAGAAACTGCCTTGTACTAATTAGAAACAATGTGCAGCCTGATGACACTTTATAGACTTCAATTACCATACTCTGCAGGAAGGAGCTTTCAAACATCTGTATGATGATTATTCTCCACTGGGATGTCATTTACAGTGCAAAGTATTAAAAACAGGGCCAAAAAATCAATTATAATCTTTGTAAATGAGCATATTCTTTATCTAAAGGATTTGAACTTGAATGTGGAAATTGGCTTTAAAAAGAGAGACAGAATCTGATTTGACAATGAAAAACAGGCAGCAGCACCTCCCCCCCTTCTGATTTGCACAAAATTAAACTTAAGGATCATTAGGATAATAATTTGTATATAAAGTGCTAGAACAAAATATTATTTGAAGTCAAGCCTAACAAAGCAATGACTAACCACATGTCAGATTCAAGAGAGGCTTTCATTATTAAAGTTTTTAGGTAAACATCCAGAAATACAGTCCATTGACCAAGATTACTTGGATGATTAAAGATATGCACACACTAGACAGGAAGACAAAATCAGATTTTTTACTGTTCTAAACAATTATTTTCATATTTACATAGAAAAACACAAAAATTCAAAAGTAATAGGGAAAGTACAAAGCAACCAATACCCAGTGAAAGTGCTATTTCGACTGGTCCCTATTTTATACATTAGAGTTGAGAATTAAGGATTTTAGCCTATAATCAAAGGAAACCAAAATAATGTGGAAAAACGTAAATTACCAGACAAAAACATAAAAATTTAAAGTTTACCATGGTAAATTAAAAAGGGAAACACTCACAAACAAATAAAAAAGGTTGTTTCAATGGATTGAAGGTTTTCTTTTCTGATTTACTGATTTTCAGACATGTCATTTATCTCAGAGAATATGCTTAGAAGGTACGTGGAAGTAATGATGAGTTTTATTTAAGAGCAATGGCCAACTGCAGAAAATGGCCAGAAAATCTACCAGCCATTTAATCAGAATTTTTAATCCAGGTAGAAAATCTGGCAGCGTTCACCTGCACCACAAGTATTTTGTACAGAAAGTAAGATGAGTATAACTATTCTCTTGGAGGCAAAACTTAATTGTCTTTGTAGGGGCAGATTAATGACCTACAAATAAAAGGCCGTACTTCAAGAATATCTTAAAGCATGAACTAATGGAGAGTGCAGACACTTGCTGAGTATTGCCAAAAGCATGCCATTCCTGTGCTCTAAAGGTTGTCTCCTGGTAATTAAGGAGGTACTAACCTAAGGTGTTGCATTTGACCTTTAAAGCCCTAAACAATCTGAAAATCTAGCCAAGAGGCCAGGCTTTCTGTGCTCTTTACCCCTCTTTCCTTTTTCCTTTTGCTTTTGCAGCAATGATTAGAGAGAAGCTGTCAGTCCCCCTCAGCCACTGTGTCATTTGGTCAGACAGGACCTGGACCTATTAAACTCTCATTCAAACTTCACAGCTCATTTCTCCTGGTGGGTACCTGAGGAGAAACTAAGAGGATACCCTGGAAGAGCTGTTTTATGAAGCTACCTCTCCGTTTTGTAGTAAGTTACTTGGCAGATGAGCAACTTTAAAATGCTAGTGGGATTTTTATGGTTAAGGCAGTTCAGAACAGGATGAGATGCCAATCAGCTGTGTATAATCAAAGATAAGAGGATGGAGGATGCTTTCACGATGCCTGGGCCTCTTCACTGACATGGAACCTCATGGCTGTCACTGGTGTTCCGGAAAAAGGAACTGCACAACCTATTTAATATCATGTGCTCCACAGAATTAAAATAAAGTCTCAATTTCACAAGAAAATTCAAGATAACTAGGTTAATGCAGGATGTCTGCAGCAGAATTTCAGCTGCACAGCAGTCTCAAGCTATTTTAAGCAGCAGCAACTACTTACTTAAGTAGAATCAGCAAGAGGCCACATTCCCTATTGTTTGGGAATAACAAAGCTGGAACACCTCTAACAGGCTACCTAGGGATTACTTCAGCTAAATGCAGCTTTGTTATCAAAAAAGAAAAGAATTTTTTTCAGCCTGACAGCACCATAAAAACTCTTGTTCATAGTGAATGACACATGAACAGAGACTGGTGTTTATAATTTTCTGCTGGTTAAAGACTCATTCTTGCTCCCATTGAACTAAATGAGGCAAAACTGCCATTGATTTCAATCAGATTGTCAGTAGACCTTAAAGACACTAACCATCAGCACTTATTAATATGGAATTATCAGCAGAAAACATATTGACTAGTTGATCTAAATACTTTATCTTCATTCATCAAAACACTTAATCCAAATGAACAGAGACAGAAAACTGAACCCAGACCAAAGGTCAGGCTGAACTTACAAATTGCAATGACTGCTGATACACATTACCAGCAGCAGCAGCAGCAGCATAATGTGTATTGTGCCCAATCAAACCAATGGACAGAATATTAAATGGGAAACACACAGCATGCACACACCCCCACACACCCACATTGCTCTCCCAGCAGTTCAAATTCTGCCTCAATCACAAAAATCCTCCTTTTCACATAAAACATGAAAAAACCATAAACAATTCATAAAACTGTCTCCTTATTTGTCCAAGCTTTTAATTATAAAAGCCAAAAATCAACTTTTGTCACTATAAATGCTACAATTCTTGTAAAAAGCTCTCAAACTCTGTTGGTATTATTTTAACTTCAGAGAAATAATTTATGTACTATAAAGGAGAAAAAGAGTGGTAAAAAAATCTGAATTTAATTATATGAATGGTATTCTGTATACACTTAATTGCATAGCAGTAACACAACCACTTTCATTACTCTTTATAGCTTCAGATGCCCATTAGCACAATCCCCAAGGTTCCTTATGAATAATTAGATTAGAAGAAGGGGACTCTGATGAAACGCAATAGGATGCGATGCTTATGAAACAGCACATCTTGAATCCAGATGCTGACATGACAACATCATGAAGAGCTAATTTGCACATCCAAATTAATACCATCATGATGATAATATAAAAGAAAGATATGCATATGAAACGAGCTACAGAAAATAACGTCAAAAAGAATTGAGGCACTTATATTACAAAAATACATCTTTTTGACATTTTAACTCAGTTGGAAAGGTGTAAATAGACTAAATGTCACATTCATGAGCATGGAGACACTTAAACAGACTTACTAGAATTTAATCCACTATTTGGCAACACATGGGCAAGCTGTTTAATAAATAGTTATACCCATCAAACATGTGCAGCACTCACATAAACAGGTGAATAAATTTCATTACATTCTATAACACATCTGTTTCTGTTTGATACACTGAATGTTTTTTGTATTGTTTGGTGCTTCTTAGGTATACACCATCAACTAAACCAGCAGTGATGTATTTTTGAAGGATCTCTGCATGAGGCCAAAAAGACAGAAACAAACAGGATTTAAAAATATTTTAAAGCGAGTTGGATATTTCTGCAGCTGTCCTGAGTTGAATGTCTGTGTATTTACATGTCCAAATGGTTAAGAAAGATCTCCCTTAAATACACTTAACAGA
Organism: Cnemophilus loriae; assembly: GCA_013397755.1. NCBI lineage: Eukaryota > Metazoa > Chordata > Aves > Passeriformes > Corvidae > Cnemophilus > Cnemophilus loriae. Next base: position 2,856,666 of record VZTF01007181.1, read on the forward strand.
AAATAATGGCATTTCTGTGGAAAGGCGAATAGGTCCACTTCCACTTCTGTGTCTCTGCTTCATGTACAGATTAAAACACAAGAGCACGTTACAAGGCAGACTCTGCCATTTGCTCCTCAGACACTGGTGTCAAAGACGGCTCCTCTCCCCACATTTTACAGCTTGTAATGTACACGGATCCTGTTTGCCCTACACATTTAAGAATGTGTTCTGGCAAGGCTAGCACATTAGTCTAAAGGATTTTCAGCTTTTAAGAAAAGTTCACATCAAGATGATGGGATCTCACTAGAGTGAAGAAACATTATCTTAAACTCAGAAGAAATAATAAGATTACTGAAAAATATGGCGGAAACAGAAGGATAAAAGTAGATAGATGGGACCACAAGCAAGAAGCATAAAACCAGAGACATATTATAGGTATGATAAAACAACAATTTGAAACATAATGACTGGAAACTTTCTTATGATGCAAGGGTAAGGAAAATCTCACTGGATTAAAAAAACATACATAAGGCTAATAATAACAGTGTTCTTCACTAAACATTTAGGAATCTACTGCAAAGTATCACTGAAACAAGGAGATCAGTAGGATTCAAGTGATATATATACACTCATGCATTTATCCACAAAAAAAAAATATGACAATAATGACAATAACTGAAAATAACTTATGACAAAATTTTACTAACTGGCAGGCATATAAAAGAGAAAGGTATATCAAGAAAAAATAAAAAAAAACCCCACAAACCCAAGACAATTACGTATCTTCACAACAATCATCTCAACACTGTGGAAAAGTAAACGTTTTTCTGGACAAATGATACCCACTTAGAATGGGATAGTAACAGGGGAAGAACAGCAAATCTTTCCACTTTGTATTTGCGTAGTTATGAGGAAGAATGCATTATTTTTTTACATAATGTTACACCTACTACATGCACAACAAAAATTACAGGTACTTCATTATTCACTCTCACAAAACACTTCCTTTTAAAAGTCTGAAGTGCCAGCTTCTTCATTACCACATCCTTACAGTCTTTGCTTACTGAGATTGATCCAACACTGTTTAAATCACTAGGAGTTCCTTCCAGGGACTTCAAGGGAAACAGTATCAGGACCAAAACCTATGAGTAGAATACGTTAACAAAACCAAAAATCAAATAACCAGCAAGACACAGAGGCAACATGCAGTGAGGAAACGTATGTGAAGCATAAGTGAAAGCTTTTATTGGTATATGAAAGCATTTTCATGAGCTCTTGCCACTGTAACTCTGATGCTTTCTGTATTTATCTGCCTTTTTTTTTGTCACCCCTTGCTGTGCACTGTGTAAGTTATAAAATTCTGATGGCATGTTCATTTTAATCACCTATAAGGCATCATACACTACTGTGGCACTGAAGAGAAAAAATAACATGAGGCCTTTTATTTTGAGAACACACAACTAACTGCTCTTAGTCATGACGTATGTTCTACTCATCGAAATAAAAGTCTTAAATCAATGCAGTCCTTCCTTTCAAAGGTGAAATATTAAGAAGCACATTTATTTTAAATTCTCCTATGCATCATCCTAAAGCTGATGTTGTTGACATTCTCCAAATGCATAAATTCACAAAATACCATGCCTAAAGCCAAGCTGGCACACCAGTTTGTTCCCCTCACAGTGTGCCTGCCACAGTTTGTGCTTTGCAGCAGCACTGAGACCCATTTCTGGATTTACACGGTGCAAATGGATGACATTCTAGTTCCCTTTACCCCTCATCTGCTTTCCTACAAATCTTCATTTTCTGCACAAAGGTTGGAAGTTCTGCTCCAAAATATGCTACTCCTGAAACACTGTCAGATGATTTAGGGTGGTTTTGGCAGACACTGGTTTCTACGTACATCAGCCTAGGTCTGTGCAGTAATTTCTATGCTGCTAAGATCTAATTAAGTCCATGTACAATTTCATACATGTTTTATTGCTAACTTTTCTTGTGGAATGGTCTCACATGAAATGCATGATACAGTATTGGACCTCATTAAATCAGGAGATACACACAATCTATCAAAAACCTAAAGAACACAGATATTAACTCAGGATGTCATCTCAAAACAGAACACCAATTCCTGGCAGGAGAAAATTTAGGCAGGCAGTTTCTGCAAAATATTTTAATATTTACTTTACTAGACACCAAAAAATTATAATGGGTAACAAAGGGTAAAATAGTTCTGGAACAGGCCCTAAGCTTTTCAGTGTTTTCTGACTGCAGTCAGAGAACTGATGACAGATCACAACTACCCTGGCAGCTGCCATGGCTTGGCAGGGCTGGGACACCACATGGCATGGATGTAACATGTATTGTCTTAATATAGTAGTTCTAAACATAAACGTTTTAAAGATATTTAAACATATTAGTAGGACAACAAGAAGACAACAGAAGGTTAGTTTTACTATTACCTCTGCTACATCCCTGCTGTATTCTCTTCTTACATTAGTCTAGCAAATTTGTAGAAAAACATTTATGCAGGTTTGTTTTAATATAAAGAAATTATGTACAGATAAGATTTGCAATAAAGCTCGTCATTTATCCCTTCTTGCTAGTCTCTTTATTACCCTCATTAATATTGCTTTTCTGTCTACAGACCTGTGCCTCCAAGCGCTTCCTCAATTTCTCTCACCTGAATAGGACTGTGGGACTTATCTCAAGGGTAATATTAAGTTATGTTCACGTATTTCCAAGGTTATGTACACATCCAGCCTCTGACTTTCAGTGATCATAACTGGAGCTTTAACTGTCCTTCTCTGGGAATCAACTAAATGCATAATTTGTCTGGACTTGTGATAACACTTCAGTCTATTTAAGTGCATTCACAGTGCTTGGTAGCATAACTCGTTATTAAAAGAAACTCTTGGGAATCTATACAGTTAAACCTTCACTGAAGGCCCCGTATCTTCACAGCCACTTAGATTTTATACTTGCCTAAACATCACAAACATTAAAGAGAGATGTGTATTAAAGACTGCGTCTTTAGGCTGTCATAATATCCTGCTCTGAAATAAAAATGAATGAACTCTAATTAAAAAAGTACCCAGACAAAAAATGAACTACTAGCAGTGGGGAAAGATAATTATTGTTCCCCCCTGTTCAAAGCAAAAAAACCCAACCACAACAATAACAAAGTAAGAAAAAGCATACAAGAAGAGCCATCTCTCAAGTCTTTAGCTAGATCTGGAATCTGGGAAATAAAAAACGTGCCAGTTGACGAATTACAAGCTTAATTACATCTGGGATAAGACATTTTAGAGCCCAAAGGAAAAATGATTTGCTGAATGTCAGCATGCTCAGATGCCCACCAGCGAGCAGTCCCTCCTCTATTCCAGGGTTTCAGTGAAGACAACATACATGTCAACCACAGTAGAAGAAACACAAACTAATGAAACCGTGTGTAAGCTGTAATTACACTGTCTCAGTGAATGGCACTTGGGGTATTGCGAACAGATTGTACATGTTACTTCACACAGGGCCTAATGAAGCGTTCCCTGTTCTACAAACTTCACCTCTTGATTTAATTAACCTTCATACCTATACCCGCACTACCTACCAATCATAAATGTTGGAAACCCCTTAAATCCACCACGGTGCTTTCGAGCTCCATTAGAAAAGTAACAAAGGTTTGGTTTGTGTTCAGTTTGGCAGCTCAAAAGTAAACAGCAAGGAAATTTAAAGGTTCTTAGAAAATAAAAACTCATATGGTAAACTTGGCGCTAAATCACCAGTCCTAAACATAACATCTAATCCTTTAAATGAAATTGCAATGAAGTGGAATTGATTCATTCACAACAATAAAAAGTAACTAATAGTGTACTACAAGAAAAATAAACATGAAAATAAGGTAGGAGAGCCAACTTTACAGAAGACCTCTAGATAACACGGTGAAAAGTGTTTTGCAGAAACAATTAGATGGCTAACTCACATCTTAGGTTTGTAGGCATGGCTTTGCCAAATACAAATATATAAATATAAAAAACGACATCATTTTCACTGACTTTTAAAAATGGAAAGAACACTCATCATTGTTGTCCCAAATCAAATAATCATTTCACAGACCACAGCAGTTAATCTTTTACAGGTTTAGGACAGACCAGGCTGCTTACAGACACCCTCCAGGCCTCCCATTAGCCTTCATCTTCATGTTTGCCAGATCACAATTTTCCTCCTGTATAAATTCTTGCTCAGACTTGAGCACTCAAGGACAGATCTCTACAAATGCAACGGGGAGCTCTATCTATTCTCCTAGTAGGAACAAACCCAAGAGGAAGGGAAGCAGCAAACCCTCATTTTCTCTGCTAATGAAGGGCAGCACTTTCTGCTGCTCTGTATTTTGCAGGAACAAAGAGAAAGAATTGCACCTCAGAGAGGCACCTCAATGACACAGGAGCTACCAGGGCTGCTCCTGGCAGGCAGGACTCAGCCGAGTTTCCTTCATAAAGACTCAGTAGCTGTGTAAACGACAAAGCAAAATTGACACACTTTCTCTGCTTCCCTTCACCCAGGATTAAAGTTTGCCTAAGATATTTAAAATTTTACTCCATTAAAAAATCAAGCTGAAATTACTTAATGCACAAATTAGAAAAACACTCAGAACTGATTTAGAGAATACAGGCTGCATTGGAGAAATATTAGTAAATTCTACACAACAACAAAGAGCAAGTGAAAGCTGCAGAGATAATTTATGTGACTCTCCAAAGTCATTTTAATAGTACCTCCCATAAAAAATTAATCTGCAAAAGTTAGCAAGCATGACACAGAGGAGGAGAACCAGTGGACTGGATAGAAGTTGGCTGAGGGATAAAAGAGAAAGTTTGCCAGGCACAGAAAATGAGGGCTCTCCTTGCATTTTAAAATTCAGTCTTCCATTTTTATATCCAGCTCTAAAGACCTACATTACAAGCAAAAAGAAGTACAAAGACCTCCCTAAAAGCCTATGAAGCAACACGATTGCTGCTTTAAAAAGAACAAAACCAAAACCACATAGAATTAAGCAGAAAAAACCTCAACAAAACGCAACAACATTTATGGTTACATTTGTCACTCCAGAAGAGAGATTTCAAGGAGGAAGCAGAAACCTGTGTAATAGAGGCCATAAAGCAGGATTTTAAATTAACTGAGAATTCAGCCAACCTTGACAACTTAAACAGAAGGTACCAGGTCTGTCCTTTTCCTTCACTGGAGCTATGCTATTCATGAGAATCTCAACCAATGTCAATGTCATTTTGGCATAAAGGATAATAAGTGTATTTATGATATACCCCTCCAAGGCAGCATGTGAGATAATTTGAAAGTTAAAATATACCATAATACACGAAAATATTTAATATATTTTAAACCTGCACTTACTATTTTTCACTTTAGTAGAAAATTTGCAGCTATTGTAAAGCAATATAGTGCTTTGCCTTGTACCATTTTATTGAACAACTAAATAAACAAGTATGTTGCTCAATAATGTAACAAGAGGAGTAGCTAAGCACATTTGCTTACCTCCCTACACTGCAGCTACTTACTCAAAGGCAATCCTTCACCTTTTTATTCTCTCCCTGACTCAGTTCTTGGGGCCTGGCTGCATGGTAGTAATTTGAACTTCAAGGTACCAAGATGGAAAGAAATATTGTAATGCTACGAAGTGCCACACTCCAATGAGGCCAGGAACACAGAGCATGACAAATGACAGTGCAATTGGTGTGGAATGGTTGGGGGAGAATTTGATACAGGGTAGACTTGGAGCTGCTATGGTGGTAGCACAGATCCTGTTGGCAGATTATCCATCACTACCAGGCTGGAGTCTCAGTTGACAGCAGGGATGCTGAAAGTCCCAACTGAGCTTTGCCTCTCATCTGGTAGAAAGCAAAATTAGAAGCAATGCCTTTAAACTCCCCTGGTCCAAGCCTGAAACTAAAGGCTCTCAGCTTGCAACGTGCCTCGTCACAGGCAGAGTGTCCACTCGACTCCTGCCATTTTCTTCCCTTCTTCTACAGCATTACCAAACGAGGTGGACAGTCACATGTCACCTCCCCAGGGTGCTCTGCATAGGCTTAGGAATTCACTAAGAATCTGAATTCACATCTATAGCTCAGGATACTCCACAGATTCACTCAGAGTTTGAGTGCACATCAACCAGTATTAAATCAGAACTGGGAGACTTTAGGCCAAGGCATTTATGACTTGCATACTGAAGCACTCTGGGACCCTGTATTTCAAATCAGAAGCTGCATCACATTTTTTTAGAAACCCCTATGTGCCATGTGGTACAGGCACTCCAAATTTTTTGAGGTTTACACAGCTAGCACTGACCCATTAACTGTGTACACACCAAAGAGGACCAAAAAATGATACATTATTGAGGATTTAGGAATGCTGGAAGCCACAGGGCAGCAGGTAAATCTTTTGGGGATGTCTCCTTGCACTCTCTTATCCTCCTTGCACAACTGAATCACAAACACCTCTCACAGTACTTCATGTGAAGGTCAGTGCTACCCAACTGAGAAGGCAAGGCTGCAGCTGCCACCTTACACACCAAGACTCTTCACCAGACGTTCACAGCTCCAAGGGCAGTATGAGCAGCCTGGCTGTGTGGCAGAGGTTGCCACAGAATCCTTCACTGCTGCAGTCTGTACACTAACACAACTATGAATAGTCCTGGAAGACCTAAAAAAATCAAGGAAATGGTCAAAACACGGTGAAAAGCATTTTTGTTTAAACTGTTATTTCCAGTATTAAAAAAGTAGCTATAGCTTTTATAAACATCAACATGAAGATGGAATTTCCTTATGGTGAACACTTTCCCATCTGGAATGGTGAAAGAGTAAAACATAGTTTTAAAACATAATCCTGGATTTGTAAGAATTGTTAATGAAAATGTAGAGAACTAAGCTCACGGCAATTTTAACACCCTCAGATTCTGGTAACTGCAAGGAGCTGTCCTGGGCAGATCACTGCGTTTGTTAACATAAAAGTAGGGTAAGTTTTAAGCAAGGACAGCAGCCTCTCTTATTCCTTACAAAACAAAACTCTATATGAACAACATGCCAGAATGCATGTAGCACAAAAAAGAGCACAGGCTTTTGGGTTTATAATCAGTCTGCATTTCAAAGTCCAAAGCTGTGAACTAATTTATGGCCCCAGTTCACTTGTACTTGGTACTATGGCAAAACTTAAAGCCAACACAGATGATACGTGGCTTCACAGGAAGGGCTTTTCACAGACCTAAGTAAAAAGCCTTTTTTCCACCCTAACCAATACTATTATAGCTCTTACTCAATAATTAAACCTAGATTCCTCCTTGCTGTTGTTGGCAACAATCAGATGTAATAGAAACCACAGCTGTTTTGTTTTTCCTGGGACTCTGAAAAATTAGGCGTTGGTGAATGAAAGGAGTCCTCTATTTCTTGTGTACCATAAAAATAAATAAACCTTGATCTGCAAAATCCAAAGCTGTATTATGTGCACTGCTTCAGACTGCAGCTGAATGGAGGCATTTTACTCTGGTCTCTCTGGTCTTCAATTTCAGAATACAGTACAGAACAGAATAAAGCCACAGACTTGGAAAAGCTATTTATAGTGCACATGCCCCAAGGAGATATAACTAATAACTAATTCATTTCACATCACACATTTGAATGCAATATGAAAACTTCCCAGTTTCTTATCAGCGCAGGAAAAAAGACTCCACTGTGGCTTTCTTTAAAATAATTAAGGATTCTTTACCAAAACATTTTAATAAAACTACATCACCACAGCAGTCTTTTCTTTCCCTGCCTTATAGCTATTTTATTAACAGGTCCATACCTATTAGGTTTTGGTAAAAGCGCTGATAAAAGTTTTGATAAAATGATGCTCATTTTCCTAGGTAACACATATGTTTATCAAATAGTTTCTACAAGCTGGATTAAAATCCAATATATTTTTGGTCATATCAGTAGGAAACAAATGGAAAAATCTGCAGTAGAATTCAGTGAGCTATGTAACTGTAATATCTGCATATGATGAGGTTTTGGGTTGGGCTAGTTTTTTGCTGTAGAGAAAACAGATCAGCTAAGTATTATTCCATGGACTAGATTGCTGAATATTTTATTACAAATGATTAAGAATTAAACAACAGACAAGAAATATAAGGATTTGTAGTACTTGAGAGACATCAATAAGCACGTTGAGCAGAAACAAAGCAGCAAGCTGACACAATGCTCAGTGCAACGAGGGCCTTCTCGTTTCTTCACACCCACAATTTTTGTTTTCTTTTTCTTTTCTTCCACATACTAGCACCAGGTGTTAGAACAGCTTGACTCAAGGAGAGTGTCCCAAGAACAGTGTGGTTTCAGCCAGTTCTGGTGCCAAGAAGGTTTCAGAAATAAGACGGCAGGGGAGGCTGCAAGGAGCCCCAGCTGGTGCTCCACAGGAGCTACTATTGCCATGGGACTCTGATAACTCTAACAGAAGAGTAAGGACCCTTGGAAACAAAAAGGAATTTAAAAAGTCAAAAAACCCCCCACCAATACCACAGACTATCCTATGGCTCAGACTTAGCAATGACCCACTATTCAGCCTGGGCCTTCTGTTACTTCTTAATTAAACGGCAAGTTTTTGTTAACAGGTTTTATGCTTAAAATAGAATTAATTGATATATAGAACAACGTGAATGAACTCCACTAATTTGTAAATTCAGTGCCCCTATGGCACCCAGTTTTTACTGAGTGGCATGACCACACCCCAATTTTACTTTTACCACAGCAGAAGCAGCATGAAAATTATTTGTAACACACAGTAAACACAGACTGTAACTAGATATTGTGATCTTACACAGCCTTTTATTGATGTTGTAGGATTAGTGAAAATGCTGGTAAACAACACTGAAGAATACATCCATAGACATCCTAATGATTTAAACATAACTGCCTTTCTCTTCAGTAGTCTTAACAGACACAAAAGTAGTTACCTTGTACAGGGAATGCTCGTTTGCAAATTTATCAGTCATGAAGGTCAATGGGTAAAATTTGAATAAACATGTTCTAAGTCTCTAATTAAATTAACTGAAAGAATGCAGATCACCTTCAATAATCCTTTTAGAGTTTGGGCTGTTTTCCTTTCAGCAGAATATTCTGATAGCATTAGAAAGTATAGCTCAGTGACCCCTGAACCCCCATTTCCAGAATCAGACCTTTTATAGAAAGGATACACCACTTCATGTGTGTGCATTGATTTCATTTAGGAAATGGAGAGAAGCTGACCTGAGGTTTTTTTCAGTTTTAGATTGAGAGAGAGCTTCTGGTTTGGTGGAGTTTTTTTGTTCTGTTTTCACTTCTGTTGTCTGCTCATTTCACAATTTTTACTTTATTACATGTTTATTCATCACATGCTTTAGTCTGAATCTTTGTAATATTCAGAACAGAAATATGTCCCCATTGCAGAGCAATCGAGCAACAATACATTAGCTAGGATTATTAAAGCAAGCAAGGGAAATTATACTGGCAAATATTCGACCACAAAAAGTTGCAAAGTGTAGTTATAAGAAGGCTTAAAAATAACTACTATGCAAAAGAGCATCAGTTGCTTAGTTTGCCATATTTTAGCCTGATCTAGAGCATGTCCAGACTAGCTGCAACACACAACATGCAAAGACTCTACACAACTTCAGAAGGCATTTCTGAAGGCAGAAATCAGCTTAGTTGCTTAGATTCCTAAATATATTAAGAGTATATCAGCTATTGAAACCAATTGCTTTGAAACTTCACTTTTGAAATTTCACTTGTGAAATTTTGTTCACGCAGTATTTAAAACTTTGAAGAGCACAAGTGCTATCTAGTCATCATATCAATTCTTTAATCATGACTTCTCCCATCAGGTGGCAGATAACTTCTTTATATGTTAATATTTAAACTAATCTTTATTAATTGCTGCCCCAATGTAAACTCACTAATGGCTTCATTATATTGAAAGGTGAAGAAATAAAACCCTAACAGAAATCACTAAAATCAAATACAATAATACAATTTAATATAAATAATACTATATTGGATATAAGCTTTTCTCTGTTTTCTTCAAAGGTCCAGAATTATCTACTTTCCCCAAGAAATTCCAAGTATTTCACTTTTAACTTTTAAAACAAAGGAGCAGTGCAAAGCATGTGAACTGCCGGAAATGTAAATTCATGAATTATCAAATCTGTATATTTTAATGGCAAAAACCATAGCACTGCATATGAAAGACATGTGACAGCACACTGGGTTTTTGGAATCTTTAAATGTATAGTATAACACCGAGTCAGCACCTTCTCTGTAACACAGGAAAGTGAAAATGTCTTTTGGAAAGAGCAAGAAGAGAGGGCTAAGCAGTGATCTCACGAAGTGTATTTATAACCACTGCCCTGCACGGGAATGTGGTTACTGATCATTCTGTCTCCTGATGATGTACCAATACAGGATGCTGATGTGCCAGTACATCACCTTGTCAGGAGCAGCTTGAGCAGCATTAAACAGCAGCACAGTGAGCTCGTGCTCAGTGGTGTTACCATGCTGAGCGTACATAAAGTTGCCATCAGTGTTCTGGTGCTGAAGAACCAGCCCCTGAGCTGCTATCCATGGTTGTTCTGCTTCCAGATGGGCATGCAAGGAGAGGAAACAAACCACTACAAAAGCAAACACCACAACACACAGTGTTATATTCACTGCTCGAATAGAGCAAGGCAGAATAACACCAACAAAAAAATTCTCTCCTTTACATTCTAAGGTCTGTCTCAGTGTGTGCGTATTACCTTAGAAAAACCAAGCCTCTCCCAAACCAACCTAGACATTTCTTCCAACGCGCACCTGAAATCAGCATCCTCTCCTACTTGCTTTCCATGATACTTATCCACACTGCAGAAGTGGAGCTAAAAACATGATCCACATAACATCCCATTCATTCAGCTGGAGCATCTTTAGCTTCATTTTAAAAACTTAGTTATGTATGAAGACCTTTCAAATAAAGGGAAACCTTATGGATCAAGCTCTGAAAAACAATCACAGAAGAAACTCACTTGTCATTGATACTTTTCAAGATACCTTTCTATAATTTAATTAATTCATTGAGTGACTACTAAGCTAACGGAAAATCAGTCTGTGATTATACAGCCAAATGCAAAAGCAGATGACAAAAAACTTGAGCAAATTTCCAACTTCTCACTGCTTAACTTCATTAAACATGTTTCTCATTTAACAGTAGCAGCGTCCCTGGGTCTCAGGTACTTCTAAATTCTGCAATTAGTGACTATTAAAACCCTTTCAATTATTAGCTGTATTTTAAAACCATCTTCAGCATTTCACTACTGTTGCAGTATTACCTATGCTAACAGAAATTCTTCATGCTCTAGTTTTGGTGCATTGTGAGGTTCAGGAGAGTCTAAGCCATCCTCTCTTCTCCCATTTATCAGGGGCTGGAGGATAGCCTGTCCACATCCGGCACGTCCAGACCAGGCATTAAACTCCAGAGCCTCATGCCAAAGCATATGGTTAGCTTTCATTTTCTTGCCAGCTCCCAGATATTTCCAATGTAGTTCCCACTTTTTCTCTAGAGAAGTAACCTTTCTCAAGGCCTTTTCTGTTCTGAAATTATTTTATTGGCAGTCAGAAATTTCCTAAGAACTGCAAATAAAGACAGAAGCACAATATTTTATAACTTACCCATCGTAAAATAAAAAAAAAAACACCATCAGAATTTCCTAGAACTAAGAAAATTAATTTACCTCACTCACATTCTAATGGAAGGTGTCCTTGCCCATGGCAAGAGGGTTGGAACTAGATGATCTTTAGGGTCCCTTCCAACCCAAACTATTCTGTGGTTCTGTGATTCAAATGTTTGACTTGCCCAGATGTTGAACAGATAAATACAAAATAGATACAAGCACTTATCACAAAAACCTGGCAGTGGACAAGATAAGGAAGCATTTGACACAGATCACTACAGCCAGCTACACGTCATCATAGACTGCATCACAACCCAGGAAAAAAAAGATTTACTCATCTTCCTGTCCACTAGTGATACACATAGAAAATTTACCAATTATCTGTGTGCCCAAGGTGTGACCTGTTGCTACCAGCTGGAAAGACAGACAGATTCTTTAATTATTTCCTGTATAGTACAAATTAAACAGGAAAATTATTGAAACCTTTCGTTAACCTCTCAGCAAGTACATATATTTCAAAACAATTACAGTCAAAAGAAAAATCATCTATAGACCAATTTTGCAAAGCTGTACACCAGAGGCACCCATTCTTTAAATCTAATATTCTTTTGCCAGACAACAGAACACAGACATTATGCAGCAATTCCAAGACATATGTAACTCACAAATTGAGCAGGACCTTTTATCGTGGTCAGCTGAGGGTTCAGTCTGTGCTTGGTCTGGGACCTCCCTCAGCAAGACATGGACATTCACAGGGGGCCAAATGCATCAACCATTTTGAGCACCTATTCACTGGAGAGCCCAGATTCTCTCTCAAGTACTTAGTGCACTAGGAAGAAGCCACTGGAAGGATTTGTCCTCCGGGCACAACACCAAAATAAGGTGCATTTGAAGGTGGAGGCAGCGAACAGCTGCAGCCCAACAAGGAGCACAAAAGAACCAAGAAGATACACACAGAAAGCATCCCCCCTCTCTTTGGGCAAAAGAAAAGACAGCTTTGAAGTCTCCCAACTCAATATCTAAACTATATAAAAATCAAAATTGTAATAGTCCATGCAATTGGACTCATATTCAATCAATGTCATGCTCAGATAAGACATTTAAAAAGCTCCACTTAATCAGTCTTATGCTATGGACAAAACAAATAGAGTGATATACTCTATTGGATACCAAAGTCTTAAAATGTGAACCAACAGTACCACTCCAAAAACATCTTTAAATTGGTAACATTCTACATTATGACAGTTATGTCCCTGTAGTTCAGGAAAGGCACAGGTAGGAGATAGAATATTTTCCCATCTAAAACAAAAAAGCAAAGAGAATTTCTGACCTCAGAAAGCAGCCAATTGGCACTGAGATTGCTTGCTCATTCCAACAGCTAGTTGAGATACCAGAGCAGATACAGAAACCTAATTATTAAATATCATTCAGAATAGTACTTACTGATCTATTTTTTGCTTTGGATAATACAGCTGTAATTTTATACCTAAAATCTATGCTTTGTTAGAACATAGTCTGTTTCCATTTTATGACTGCTGAGCATACAAAGTAAAACGATACTATGTGTCAAAAAGGAAGCTTTGATTTAGGTTTGCACTTTTCTTTTCCATGCGCGGTAAAACCAAATAAAGTTGTGTTGCCAACAATCCCATTGTCTTGCCACTGAAGGCAGGTTTGTGAATCTCAGGAGAGGCTAAGTTTCCCACCAAGCTGCAGACTCGTAAGGAGCTGTCAATATCAAATGCCAGAGCCAGGCCAGAAGTCTCTTTCAATTAATTTTTTTGAGAGCACTGGTGAAAAGATAGTCCACAAGAGTGGGGACAAATTGTAGTGCCACAACTACCCCAAAAGCAACAGAATCAAGAGTCAAATGACATCAAAAACGGTTAGTATACATGACTGTACCTTGGTCTATCATTTGGAAGATATAATTTATCAGTGCAAGCAGTGCAGCTTGTCTACTATATTTAGGGCTAAACCCAGATGGATTCAGTCAAGGAAATCTGAGGATTCTAGATGCCACCAGAGTCGCCTTGCGCACAAGCTTCCTTATAGCTTTCCCTAAAAAACAAAGAAATTCAAGACAAAAATGGTGAAAACTTTCCTCATCTAAGGATAATTTTTCAAGCAGGAACAAAACTGCTGACCCTGTAAGCAAGCAAGCACCTTGTTCTCCCAATCACTTTCAATAACAGAAAAACACTTCCTCAGTGGACATTCCCAGACTTACAGATGTGAGTTACAAGCTGCGGCCCAGATCTTTCTAGCTCTTATATTCACCTACATCAGTGCAATGAGCTGAGACGCAAGAGTTTCCTCTCTCACCCTCATAACCCCAAAGAAGTAGAAACTAAGTTTAGAATTACCAGCCCTGATCTAAGTCACTGAAATAATTAAGTACCTTGAAAATTCCTTAATGTGAAACCCATTGTATAGCTGTTGAAAGGATTCAACTCAGATTAATCAATTTACCCTCCATCAACAGTTCAACAGAATGCCTGTTGAAGCATTTCGAAGAAGCATTAGCTGCTTCAGTCAATAAAATTTAAACTGGAGCCCACAAAATCACTCTACAGGATCTAGAGAACAGGTGCTCTTTCCCTTTTAAAGCTAAGATCTTCCTAATGAGAAAGAAAAAAGTGGTAAGGGAAAAAAAAAAGAACAAAACACACAAGCATATAAATAAAATGCTCTATTTCATAGAAATAAACTGTATTTCCATCATATGAATATAAGGAGAGGAAATTAAGGAATCAGATTTTATATTAATATTGGTATTCAAACCAAAGCAGTCCAAAGTATCAGCCTCATTCCAGGTCTGTATAACATCAAAGAGAAAAACCTTATGGACCCATGAAGAAATAACTTCTCAATTTTAATTTGCATCTTTCATATTTCAAAAGCCTTTCTTTTCTAGGAATTACATCAGAAAGGAAACACATGCAAGCACTGAGTAGGAAAAAATTAATATCTATTATACATTCTAGGTTGATTTCAATGCTTATTTACACATGCTTATACTTAAATTTGCAGACCTTTGAAATTCAGAAAGACGAAGTGCTGTATCGAAGCCGTTCTTTTTATTAAGGCATTTGTCATTATGTGAATCTAGTCCAGACAGCAGCAATCCATTCAAGGTAGTTACTCAGGTAGTTACTCAGTTATTTGCATGCACCACACTCTCATGAGAGTTTCCTTTCTACTTATGTTTGCACTATTAAAAGCAGTACTTTTAATAAATAGTGACTCTGAATCAAGCCCACAGTATTCTTTTGGTGGACATGAGGCAAGTTCTTTGGGTATGCAGACATCACATCTCTAATACATAATTTCCAAAATCAGTGGAGGTGCAATACTTACACCAGCAAGGGACTGGTGTGTATCACCACTTGCAGATTCAGGATAAGCAGTGAAGAACCATCAGTCTGTGTCTGCAACACGCCAATGTTTAGCAGAGCAACACAGAGCAAGCCGTGGCTTTGAACAACCGATCAGAGCACCGAGTATTCTTCACATAACCAAATTTAAGGACACTTCCCATCCCTCACATTGCACTTCCCTTAAAAAGGCAGAGCTCTGCTAAATGAAATCCCACTCTTTATGACGTGCCTTGTAAGCTGGGTGGCAAGCAGACATGGGGAATTATTAGCCACGGGCAACGTCTAGGTGAAGTCATATAGGAATATATATGCACTTTAGGGGTGAGCCAAAAACCAACCAAAAGAAATATCTTGCATAAATGTTCTTGAAAAAGGATTAAAATGCAAAGGCCACTGCAGAAATTGCTTTCAAGAACTTCAATACTCTTGTCTGCTTTCTGGCTTAAGAATTTTAGATGCTTAACAGTTTTTAAATGATATAATCGATTTTTCTTGAATCAAAACCAAATTAAGTTATTTCTAGATCATCTATGCCACCACTGAAAGAACTAATCTAAGCATTTATTTGCAGCAAACAATTATACAAGAACTCTGACAAGTCATATTTCTATTATTTCTCTGGAAGCCATTTGTTGAGGTTTTCCACATTTACAATTCAAACCATCATCCCTTTATAAAGTCACTATATCCCTGATATCAAGTGAAACTTCAGACCAGGGACAGTAATTGTCACTTAAATACTGGCAGCGTGTTTATGAACATTTTGATTTCATAATCACCTTCAGGATGTCTTCCATGGTGTTTTAATATGCAGAATGGTTACAAACTAGCCTTACTTTTCCTAAGTGCCCTCCATACATTTCAAATGCATGCCACCAAAAGGCTATGTCCACGAAAAACAAACTCTCATTCTCTGCTCTCTCTCCTGTATCTACAAATTTATTTATAGCTGAAAAATCAAAATAAAATATCCCATGTTTATCAGAATGTAAAAGTATCTGTCATACTCTAATGCTATAATGCCATAATAACTGCTGGTCAGTTGTAGATATTTTGCAACTTTGCATATAGTTTTTTAAAGTAAGTTAAAAACACTAATAAACAATAAAAAAGCTCATATAACAACAAAAATCTCAACTGAAAATATCAGATGATAAAATATCAGTGAACTCTGTCATTACAATCACACTTGTAAAAAGAGGGCATGCTTAAAAACCATCTCCTGGATGTGTGGTTTTTATGTACTCATGCATCCAGTGGCAACAAACAAATGTGAAACACCACATATGTTGAATTTGACCATCCAAACCCATAAACTCAAAATATATTTGCTGATCCACCCAGACTTTTCTAGGGTTTTCACTTCACTGAAAAATGTAGGAGATTGTCCCATGAATATTTTTTTTAGATTTGACATAAAGAAATATTAATAATTGACCTAAAAAGACTTTAGCCTGTTTAGCTAAACAGTCAATGAGGAACAATCCATACTCTACTTACTAGGATAGAGGAATCCCAGTGCAATAAATTAACACTTACTGCTTATTATAAGCAAAGAAGAGTTTTACCCTTCCTTATAGTTTGAGGTGACATGATTGGCTTAAGCTCTGCTGTTTTTACGTTTGTTTTGGTTTTGCTTCGGGGTTTTTTGGTACTATCTTGGAAGTCAGATTTTTCATTGTTTGTTGAGTTGTGCAAATCTTCATCTTGATATCCTGCGAAATCATGTACCACATGCTTAGAAACCTGTGTTTCCTGAACATCATTATGGCTTTACTATTCTGCTTTACTATTCTGGTGGCAGCATAATGAGGTTTACCTGGGTGTTCAGTGACAGTGAGGAACGCAAACATTGAAACTGAGCTATTATGGATGTCTAAAAGCTCATGGTCTCTACCAGCACCACTTAAAGCCTCTCCAAGATTCAACTTCATCCCTTAGTTACTATTCTCAGTCAAACCCCTGGTAAGTAGGAGGTGGTTTTGTCCACAGCAAGAGCAGAGATATCATTGTTCACTGCCAGCTTTTTAGTCCACAGTGGGACATTATTAGCTGCATACAGAAATGAAGGGGTAGCATGTAAGGCTCTGGGACAGCAACCAAAAGCTGTCATGACACTTCTTGGGAGGAAAAGGCAACAGCTTCTTCAGAATATCCTGCTATCCACAGGGAAAGGACTGTGCCCCTCTATTGTACAGAGCACACAGAAAAAACCCATTCCTAGAGAAAATCCCTTCTCTGTCTAGTTATTTCCATATTCAAATATGTATTTCCACTTACTTATCAGGTGTACTGTCTACATCTTGATGGACTTTTAGTATGTAGCACTGTCTTTTACAAATGTCATTATTAAACTAAAATCTGAAAGTTTCATTTTTTATTTAGGCATGAGTTCAGCAGTAAGTTGCTTTGTACGAAACAAGTTCTGTCTTTTATTTGTCTTGCTGATACAATAGCAGCCTGGGTGGGTAGGAGAACTACCTTGCCTTCAAGCCAAGAAGCTTAAAACCTTCAGAATACCAGCAAAAGTCTGCCCTCCTTTTCTGAATAGTTCATCTATCAGAATATACCTCTCTCTATCTTGTCTTTCTTTTATCCTTGGAGCAATGCCAGCTACATGTCAGCATCATTAGAACTTTAAGATCCTTATAGATTATCTAGCAGTTGTCCAGAATTTTCGGATTAGCCAAACAGCAACACTAAAATTGAGCAGACAAGCAGCAGTCCGATAATTCTCTACGAGCAAACAATACCCTGTCAGAAACATACTACCATGTAGTAACACAATGAAAACAATCAAACATGGAAACAGAATTTTAAAAACCTAATTATTTTTTAGCTAGGAATTACTGATACATTCGGGTGATAAAACAATATAGAGAAATTAGTTCAGTCATCCAATTTTTACCATCATCCTGGAAAAGAACTAGTACCTTTTACCATCATTACTAGCATTCAGTTACACATCACAATATATACATAAACATAGATTGTGATATTTTCTTGAAACTCAAATTCTGCCATTCTCCCAACCTCTCCAGATTCTTAAAGCCAAAAATACCTGCTCTTTTGATACAGCTCTAGCCTATGTGACCAATTTCTTATTCTGGGCTGAATCATTACAAAAGCCAGCTGATTGGTTAAAAATAAAAAAAGAATGGTGAATACCATAGCAACCGGCTTGCAGCCTTGCTAACGTTCAGGAAGGATTTTTTACTTGAACAAGAGCTACAAGTGAAAATACCAGGCCAAAATCAGATCTGGCATAATATCAACAACACAACAGAAACACAGAAGTTACTTGACCCCTCCCCAGTTAATACCTTTTGTACAGCAGCAAATCTTCAGGTTCTTATTAAAATACAGTTCAGACAGCAAACTTGTACTTTTTTTGCCATTAAAATCAGGGGAAGAGCCTTACTCTGGGTTCCTGAAAATAGTGGCCTTGTTTTCTATTAAGGAAATGATGAACTACGGGGTATTATATTTATTAATATGTTTTCTGTATCTGGCAATGGCCAAAAAATGCTTAAGGTCTTTTGACCCCAAACTCATGCAGTCTTACAGGAACTTTATGTTCCCAAGAAGCTCCTACATCAGAGACCACAGATTAACAAAATATACTTTTTGGAGGTGATTCCATTATATTGGTAAATTGTTTATGTTCTGTACATGTTGAAAATGGCCACATTTCTGTTTTGTCTCAGATCTCTGATGTATAATAATTCAGACATGAGATCAGCCTAATTTTAACCATACATCTGTGCTTGATCTGTACATATCTCAAGATATGTCTGCATTTATAATATATATATATAATAGGGATGAATACAGGCTTTGTTAAACACTCAGAAAGCATGCATGCCCTTTATCTTCCAAAACATACTTACTTTATTCCAAAGTCACACTTTTATTTACTTTACATTCCATAAAACAGTGAAAAAAATGCTAATTTGGCTCCACAAACAGTAGATGTCCAAAGTAGAAAGAAGTAAAAACAGGACAAAGAGAGCCCAAGAAACTTAGCAAAGCTACATTCGAAGTTTTAGTTGCCCTTGATTTTAAAACACGTGAGTTTCCAATACTTCCCTTGCTCATCAGATAAGAATGCTTGATGAGCTGATCATCACAGAGTGATCACTCTTACCCATTTCTCATACTCTCAGAATGGGGTTTTATGGTTAGCTTGTTTTGATTTACCTTTTTTTTGTTTACAAGGGATGAAGCAAGGAATTTTTTTTCACTTGCGTTGCTATCCAGCAATTCACATCACCTGCTTTCTGAAAAAATACGAAATGGTACTCTGTGGTTACTATTACTCATGCAAGCACACTTTTTCCAAAAAAGAACTATACATAAATGTATGCTGGAAATACTGACATGCTCCTGCAAGTATGGCCCTAGACCAGATTTTCTTCTCGTGCCAGTAATTCTATTCAACTTATGTCAATGACAATCTATTCTGTTCCCTGAAACTGTAAATTTTCTATGACGAGTTTACAATTTAAGTCAGAATCCAAAGAATAAAGAGGAAAAGCCATAAAAATGGTTATTCACTCTGCATACTTAAAAGTACATGCTCACTCTTGCCTATATAAATCAGAAAAATGTGGATCAAGGGCAGTAACTTATTATAACAAAAAAGGTCAAACTCAAGGACGACCGGGATACAAAACTGTCAGTGACCTCAGCTCTGAAACAATTCCTCCATGCTCAAACTGTCATGAAATCCATGACAAAGATGCAGCAGCGATCCAGTGACTGAAGCACACAGTAAGGCCTAAACTAGCACTTGAGAGTAACCACCCTAACAATGGCTCCAGGTGTTTCCAAAGCTTTGGCAGAGGGCAACACAGATGCTCAGAATGTCGAAGAGAATGCCGATATTCTGTCACCCTTCATCTGCCTAGCAGAAAGGCACCATTTGAGCCTAAATTCTTCCACTGTTCTTATTACAATTTATTATGACAAAATTATTATTATTATGACAAAATAATTATTTAATAGGATTATCAGAAATTTTAAAACTAACTTGAACCACCAGTTTCTTTATTTAAAAAAAAGTAAGCTGCTTAGGAATAAAGATCTGCATGTCAGCCCAACTGATGGGTGTCTGGAAGCAACTCATCCACGTGAAGGAAACTCTGGTAACACTGTGGAAACTGCTCCTCCTACTAAACAGTACTACTGATACATCTAGGGCCCAGGAAAAAATTACGGAAGTATCAAACACAAAAGAAGGCATCTTAGCACAATCACAGTACAGTCAGACAAAAAGTAATCTTCATTATTACAATTCAGTTATAGGAAAACATCTAAACCATTAAACGGATGTGCAGCACGCCAAGTCTTATGCTGTTACAACCTTTTAATGTAGAGCCTCATTCTTTCCCGTAACAGTTAGGTTTCTGAGCTCATCAGTGAGTTGACCTAGGCAGTTAAAGGTGTTCTGCAAACTAAAGATATTTGCTTGGTTAGTCTCAGAAGAAGATGTGTTAAACCAGGAATTTAAAACAGACAAGTCTATCCAAACACCTTGTCAAAGATCCCTGCCTTATACACAAAACCAGCAGCCCTGTAGAAATATGTAATATTGCTCTCTCTGAGAAGTTTTTCACCCTACTATGAAAATTATAAACCCCGGCAATGAAGTGAGCTAATTTGCCAAAGGACACCTGTAGAATCTGTAGCTAAATAAGAATGAAGACTCTTTGTTTTAGATCAGTGAAAAGCGTCCATCTACACATCTATCACTAGTATAGAAGACAGAGTCAGTATCACTTCATTCAACTTTCTGTAGTCCAAAACAGTCCAAAAATAGAAACAAAACAGCGTGTGCAATACAGTTAATGTGTGAGACACAGAAAAAGGAGAAACAAACAAAGAGAAAAAATGCTTTACTTTTATTGTAGGTATTTAGGGTTTATATTATCTTTGGGACATCTCAGACTATAAATAACAACATTCAGAACGTGCACCATCTACATGCACCACTTCCTCTAAGACACAGCTGTTTTGAAAACATTTTATTCACTGCTTGTGAAGTGACAAAATACAATCAATGAACTGTAGACACCTTTATCACATTTGCTTTTTGTAAATGCCAAGGTCCACTATCATAAAGGATTCCTGTAACCAGCCATCTGGGATGAAAACAAAAATAAGTGCCAGGCATCCCTACCTCCCAGTCCATCTCCAGAATCAACCTCATAGATGCTCTCCCCTTCCATATTGTCTTTAGGATGCAGCAGAAAGCAAGATCTTCCTCAAGTGATTTGCTCAGGCTCCAGAAGGAAGCTGAATCCACCCACTCTGCAGCCAGCAGGTGATATCTTTCAAATAAAAACATAAGAACAAAGCTATTGAGCCACCTCTGGTATACAACAGATTCATTTAATTTCATTTAATTTCTCCCCTAAACCCTCAACTTTTCAAGACTGTGCGTCAGTTAGTTCTACATCCAACACTGCAGCTCCTTATAGCAATACAGTCTCTTCAGTGGGTATCTGAGCTCCTTTTCCCTTGTAAATTCAATGGTGATTCATAGTTCAAACCCTCCACCCAATATAAAGCGGTTACAGCAGTCCAAATTGAGGACTCTGTCAAGGTGGAAAGCCTCAGCACAGATCCATGCTCATTCCTATGGCCTGACAGGACTAGGAGCAATATACTGCATACCCACACGATTAGCTCTTCTGTGGCACACTGTGAGTATTGTGACACCAAATTACACGCAGTTTGCAAACAGCTACACAGACTGAAAACACACAGATCACGTGGGTTCACCTTCTTACGACTCTTACAGTTATTTTACATACAGGTAGCGAGAGAGCACCTCAGTTTAGCAATGGATTTGATTTGCAGATGAGTGTAAAGAAGAAAAGTGTAAAGATGGGTGTAGACAAAAGAATACACCCACCTCATGGTTTATTTAAGAGAAGGACAATAAGCAAAATTTCTTTTCCTTAAACTGAGCTTAAATATTAATACTTAAATACTACTTAATATTTAAATACTACTTAAATACTGGCTGTTTTACTATTACTGTCCTGTGTAGCTGGTTTTTACCACCACCTTCTCTTTCTGAATAAAAGAGAAATAACTGTCAATTAATTAAAAGAAGAACTAATAATTCAGGAAACGTCCTCACATTAGTGCTTCTGAGAGGCAAAAAGAGACAAAAAGCAATCAGAACAGCATGGTGTTACTAGATTAGTTTTGCAGCAAGTGGAGAACTGTCATGTGTCAGATGCTCATGATCTAGACAGCAAAGCAAGAATGAGCTCCAACACTCATCTAGTGTAAGATTTGCAGTATGATTCTTTTTAAAACAAAGGAAAACAGAAACCAAAATGCATCTGAAAAGAGCTCTCTGCCACAAATGAACTCGGACAGGCCAAGAACAGAAAACAATGAGAGAACAATGATCAAGTACATGAATGATGTGATACATAAAACTGTTCAGTTATCATTAGTAACTTTCAGCTAGTCATGGAGCAATATATTAACTGTTTCCTTGCCAGTTTCAAATGAGCAATTAACAACTAATTTCTATTTGTAAGTCTGTGGCCTTCTCTTTTGCTTTTCCATGTCACTAGGAAAGCATTCAAACTGTCCCATGAGACTGCGTCTTATTGAAAGTGTGGAAAAGGAGAAAAAAAACTGTATTAACATGAACTGCCCTGCATTCAACATGAATTCCCTTCGTCAACTTCCTATCAACAAGAAAGCCATTAATACTATAAACAAATCTGTATTCAGACATCAGATAAAAGAAAATCAATAGTTCAAGTACTATGTCATTTTGTTGATAAAAAGAAGAGCGTACCTAGAAGTCTCACACCAGATGACCTCTATTTCTTCAGCTTCTTCAAGCATCTCTCTCAGCAGCTGCATGTTTTTGTTGATTTTCCGCTGGTTGAGCTAGCGTAGGTGCATGCCATGTAATAGAACACGCATGGCACTGTAAAACACTGAGCAGAATTCCAACTGAGTGAAAACTGTAGCACAGCCATCTTATGCTGCTGATGCCTCTTCTCAAACTTGAATCGGCAATTCAAGGTGTTCTTCTAAATCCGCCTGCATGTTTTTCAGAAGGTGGGCTACTGCAGTTTGCCAAAGAGCAGAGACTCAGAAAGGATCCACCATAACGCTGACTTTCAGTGATGAAGTATCCATTGCAAAAAATTTGGTAAAAAAAAATAATCCATACTCTTAATTTTAAAAATATGAAAATACTTACCAAATAAATAAATGGAACACAACAGTAACAGTATCAAGCTCTGGCTGTGTATTTACACTTGAAATATGTATGCTCCAAATGCTGATTTAGGATACTCAGAACATTAACAATCATAGTTCCTGTTTATAAAAGCAAATGCCCTCAAGCAATGAATATTGGATTCCCACGATCAAAGGTCTGTTGTCAATGTCACAGGATTTAGTACTACTTTTTCTAGACAAACAGGTCAGATAAACAATTAACCATAATTTTAACAAGTCAACCACAGCTCTTCAAATGTAAGCACTTTTCTTGCAAGTTTGGTTTTGGAAAGGTCACCTTATTCTGCTCAGATCTGGGTTTTTATGATGAATGCTACAGTCCTCCTGCACAGTAGTACAGAAACATGTATGTATAAAGTAACTGACCAAAGGACTGTCACTTTGTTGTGCACTGTCTAGAAACGAAACATTACATTTTTACCAGGGCCTTATGCATGCATATGTGGAGAAAAAATAATGTGTGCCCAGCATAAACGCCTACTTCTACATCTACTTAGACACAGCTTTTGCATAGCCTAACGTGTTCACTTATCTGTAAATAAAAATGTGTGTCCTTATGAAAAATCCATCAAGTGTCTCATTTTTGTCTTATACTGATTAACTAAATGAAGTCTGCAAGCCTTTATCAAAACCTGTAGGTGTAGAAAGTACTAAATTGCAAGACAACATAAGGGTTGATTACTAAAATTAAGTATCAGCAGTGAAAAATACAAGCATTTCAGTGCAAGATTGCTAAGATAGTAAGTGGAACCAAACTCTCCAATGCCTAGTTAGAAGAAAATCTGCTTTTAAATAATTTATTATTTTATATACATTTCATTGTGAAACAAATTAATTCTTCTGTTCTTTATTACATGCTTGCTGTCTCTTCCCACTTGGCATCTGTATCAATATCGCTTTTAATAGCATTTCACTCATAGCTGAACCTTTGGGGGGTGGAGGGGAGGCACTGTTAGTAGATTCAAAACCCCCTATTGTTCTGTTCTCTGGCTATGCAAACTTTTAATCAAAAACTGAAAGCAAAATGGTGCAACAGTACTGAAACCTAGAGCTGCTCAAATGTAATTACAGCAATGGAGTAACCACAGAGGTGGAATTCTTAGTAAAGAATTGCTTCATGCTTGGCTGTGTGTTTACTCCTTATACAACAGAGAGAAAAACCTAAAATGTTTCAAGTCAGCCCTTCCACAAAGGAAAAATTCCACAGTAGAGAAGCACAGAAGAATGAGGTATGAGTAAAGTTGTTTTAAAACAGAATGCAGCAACAAGCTTGATACTTTTAAATTACAAAGCATTTGAAACCTACATTACAGGACTCCTTTGGTCATGTAGTTCCATTGTTTGGAAGTTTCTTGATCATCTTGCTCATTCAAATCCTTCTCCCTACTAAGATCATACAGGTATGTCCCATTTTCCACCATCAAAACAGAGAATAAAGCCACATGTGACCCAACCATCATTTAGTGCTGTCATCTGGTCCTTGATGAAAATGCTATCATGAGAGGGAAAAAAAAACCCCAATGAACACGTTTACTTAAGTCTTAGGGAAGTCTTAGGGAAAACACCTCTGGTGGTGAGGGAACATGACACAGAAGGAGGCTCAGGAAGAGTCTCAGCAAGACCAGTTGTTCACAAGCTCTGCCTGAGTGTAGCTCACAGAACCATCCACGTCAGAGCAAGGCAGCGGGTGGTGGAAAGATGAAGCCGGGAATGCATAACTACTCGCACGATTTATATTTTTTCTCTCAGAGTGGTTAAAAAAGCCTCAGTGCTGTTTTAACCCAAGCCAAGGAGTTATGGTCCCAAGCACACGTGCGGACGAAAGAGCAATAGATAATTGCTATCATTAGTCGCCTTCTTCAGACCAGAGCCTGGCTCCAAGTGCTGTACAGTGGGGAGCAGAGAAATTGCATATGCATCCAAGAAAGCCCAATCAAATGTAAATGACTGCAGTCCCTTGAAATGATGTGGTTCGCCCTCCAGCTGCAGATATTGGATTTTGCAGCATTAATCCCCACTAATGTAATGTAATACTACCACTGGAGTATATGTACATTTTGATAACGACACAAGAAGAAGCACAAATTGTGTTACAAAAATCAGAGTATGATAAGAATATTTATATTTGCACACGTTAAACCTTCAGGGAACTTGACAAGTTTAATCCTCCAATTAAAGTCAGAAAGACCACAGTTTTCTAGACTTCACATCAAATGCTGAGATAACAAACATGCCAGAATTAAAATGCAAAGGGAAGACTCAAGTCACAGAATCACCGAATCTTTGAATGGTATGGATTGGAAGGGACTTTGAAGATCATCTAGTTCCAACTACTTGCCATGCCCAGAGATACGTTCTACCAGACCAGGCTGCTCAGGGCCCTATCCCTGTCTCTGAATGCTTCCAGGGATAAGGCAACCACAACTACTAGGGGCAACCTGTTTCAGTGTCTCACCACCCCCACAGAGAACAATTTCTTCCTAATATTCAACCTAAACCTTCTCTCTTTCATTTTAAGGCCATTACCCCTTGTCCTGTCAATATATACCCTTGCCAGAAGTCCCTCTCCAGCTCTCTTGCAGCTCCTTTCAAGTACGGGAAGGACACAATGAGGTCAGAGCCTTCTTTTTTTCTGGCTGAACAACTTCAATTTGCCCAGCCTTTCCTCACAGGAGAGCCACTCCAGCCCTCTGATCATCTTTGGGTGCCTAAGTCACCACAGAAGGGCACTTCTCTGTTAACTCAAAGACCCCAGCAGTCTCAAATGCACGTTGTGGGTGCACCTTTTCCAACAGAATTATTCACAACGGATTCCTGCATAAGCCCAAACTTCTAGGCTGCAGCTAGACAGGCATTCCTCAGGTGTACACTGTCAACTCCTGCCCATAAATCTCAGAGGGTGGTGCCACATCTGCTCCTGAAAAGGTTATGTTTCTCAAAGTTTACCATCAAATGGATCTACAACGAATTATCAGTGATCTCTCTTTAGTAGTCCTGTGTCTCTGCAGGCAGCCAACCTCACACAAGGAGTCCTGCTAAGCTAGTTATTTTTGCTTTCTCTTCATTTCACTCATTTGTTGTAGGAATTTATTCAAAGTTAATGAATCAGTCCAAAATTCTTCATACATATTTCAGTGTTTTTTAAAAAAAGAAATCTACATTTTAGAAATGGGCATAAATCTTGTATTCAGTCAGGCATGACCATGCTTGAGTTGTCCTGCAGTAATACACTACCAACAAGTCTTCCTGACTACCAGACTTGATAATCATAATTCCTTCCTAACAAGGCTTTCAGTGAGACTTTTTTATTATTCAGAGAAAGTCTGAGTTGAATTGATTCACTGTATTTCACCACAAAGCTGCATTTTTTTGAGGTATCTCCATATGGAAATCTCAATGAAGCCAAAAGGAAGTTTGTTATAGACATGGGCATTTAAAATGCTGACAAAATCCTCACTTTCCAATACATTAAAATAAGCTGACACTCAAAATTTTGCAAAATATGGTCAAGTGCTAACCAGTTTGCTGGGAACAGCCATGAAAGGAGATCTGAGTATTCTAATCCTGCAAAATACAGTTCAGGGAGGCGATAAAGATCATTACCAACAGATGAATTTCACAACTTCCTTCCTCAAAAATAACCATCTGAATTGGCAAGAAGAGTGATTTCTGAGGTACTTCATTTCCACACACATTTTCCTTCATAAAGTTTGTATTTCAAATTCCTACCTGTTTTACTGCTCCCATCACACAGTACTTTGCTTTCTAACTGCTTTTCTTTACATACATGTGACCACTGTGAGAAAGTTATTTCATGCACTGATGTGCAAAAGGGTTGGCAATTCAGCCATGGTTTTAGCAGAACAGAGCACCACAAAACCTTTGCTACACTACTCCCTTGTGGGCCAGTGCCATAAGCTACAGTGTGGCTGTGCACTGCAAAACAAGACTTCTCATCAAGCTAACACAATATTCTCTGTTATCTTAGAAAAATAATCTTGCAATTTGGTTTCTTTGCTAACAGCAGAAACGGTGCCTATGACATGTGCAGAAACAGTGCAGGCCAAGCTAGCATTTTTTAAAGCCACCTGATGATGTTGACAGTGATCTGGAAACATAAACTACGTATTATGGTTTCTGTTCTAGGCATACTAATTCAATAACAGAGGACAGGATATTATATAAGAAATATTTTCTTTAAAGATGCGTCTAAGAAGCCAATTTCTCCAACTTGAGATTTATTATGAAGTCAGTAGGAATCTGTGTATTGCTGCAAAGATTCATGAAAGAATGAATTTGACATTTACACAAATTGATTTCTGCATGCAGTGAAGCTCTACTACTGTTATCAACACAAAAGCACAGCTTAAAAGCAAAACCCAACATGACAACACACAAAGAGCACCATAAAAACACCCCCAGAACACACCTCCTTGATAAAGTGAATTTTCAGTTCAGTCTAAATATAGTCTTCAGTTTAAAAAGATCATGTGTTTCACATTAGAGGCAATGTTAATAAAACAGAGATTTTTCTATGTCTCGTAGGACTGTCTGTTTCCAAAGAAGAGAAGCTATATTTCATTCTGAAATCCACATTCCTATTGCAATTAGCAATGGCTCTAGAAGCATATAGTAAAAAAAAAAGGACTAATCAAGATACTATTCAAAACATGATTTGACAGAAACTGTACAGGAAATCTGAATTTAAAAAATCTACGTCATAACAAGAAAGAACAAGTGAAATAAAAAACCCACCATCTTAATTACTAGCATAGTTTTACTTAGTAGTTTGCAACACAAAACCAATTTGCTTTCCTTAAGTTTTAGCTAAAGGTCTAAATGAAGCATGCAATACATACAGAGTATTTTCTCATTTGTTTTAACATTAATTTTCAAGACAGCATTGAAAAGCTGAATTTATACCCAGCTGTAGTTTTTATAACCAACCAAGAGAAATTTAGTTTGTATGCTAGAGCAACTGTGGAAATCAATTCTTAATCTATGACCTTGCTTACCACAGCTTGAAGCCTTGCAATAAATAAATGCCTTGAGCCACACATAAGAAACATTTAGTGAATCAGAGACAAATAACACAAATCTATATGTGTATATATAGTATTAGAAAGGTCATATAAAATACAATATAGGCTTTTTGCTTGCTCTAACATAATAATGTTTGAAAGGCAGGACCGGGTAATTGCCTGCATTAATATCCAGGTGGTGAACAGCCACTAGAACCTATTTTCTTTTCAAATTACAATGTTCATCCTTCTAGACGACTTCTTGTAGCTCACCTTTTTTTCAGTGTGGAAAATGCTAGAATGCCTAGAAATCTCTGAAAAATATCTATTTTCTTTGTCCTAGCACATGCAAAGTCTTTCTCTAAAGCACATTTAAGCTTCTTTGTGAACACTGTTCAGTATTTCATCACTAACAACAGGAAAACAAATGCCAGAGCTCATGTGTTAACCTGCACTTAGTCACAATTACCCTCTTTTATAAGCTGAATCTCTCAAATCCTCACCCCATATGTTATTACTTATTTCTCACTGGAGTATAAGCTAAAAGAAGAAGAACCTATAGTAATGTCTCCTTATTAATACTTCACCATTAAAATTCACAAAAAAATCCTGTAAACAAATCTGTACCTCCTTAAAAACACACCTTCCATTCTTGATGTATTTGACTGACTGTAGATTTTAAAATCAAGTAGTACAACATAGCGCTAGTTCAGCTAATTTCCCTCTCGATTGTCTCCTTCCTGAAAGACTGAAATTCAAATGTGACTGTGACTGACAGTTCTTTTGAGATTAGCATGGCATTATTAGTTTGCACAGCAGGTGACCAAAGTAACTGCTGGAAAGGTTTCCCTTATTTTAACCCTAAAGGATGCAATCTAATATGAAAAGAAATAATTTGGAGGCTCACAATTACCCTTGAATTGGAATTGTACAAAGAAACCAAAGCTGAAAGAAGACTTGGTTTCTTTAAATTAGAGTTGCCGTCAAGGTAGATAATTACGTGTTTTCTAATGTTACATTTTCACAGATCCTGTAACACTCGATATTCAGAAGAAAAGCTAGACTCACACTGAAATTATCAGGCTCATCCTACTTCGTTCTACCTGTGAGCATAGGCACACCTAATTAACATCCACAAAATAACTCAGGAGACTTCTAAACTTCTGTCCTCAATGTATGGATTTATTCCAGTCTAAATGCAACTTTTACAAATATGATACCAAGTACATATTGGTCAGAACTGATGCCTAGAAATAGACAAACTTTCCAGAGGAATACAATTGTTTTCATAATGAAAAATAAGCTGTGTTTGACCCTACCCAAGAAGAGACTGCTCTTACCAACAGCTAAAGAAGAGCAGGAGGAAGTACAATCTCATGCATGCTTTTCTCGAAAGCAGGAATTTCAGCTTGGCAATGACCTAGCTGGATGGACACACTCGCACTCCGAACTGAAGCCCCTCAGGTAACAGCAGTATTCTGCAGATACAAAAGCACGTGCAGTTCTCAACTTCCCAAATATTTTGTGAACGACACTAACCAGAGCTCTCCACGGTGGTTTGTGGGAACGGGCAGCTCTCAGCACGGCCGCTGCAGAAGTGGGGAAGCCCACGCAGCCTTCCTGGGCAGCCACCAGCTGCACAGCCTGCGGCCCCTCGCTAACCTGAGACCCTCAGCACTGAGCACCTTTACTGCCAACGCCCTGCCCAGCTCCGCCTGCTATGTCCTATCACGCATTTTAAATTAGTCTGCAAGTCACGGTCTTAAAGGCAGTTTCTTCTAACTGCAGGAGAGTTGCTTGGTGTATTAATTTGCGCTGGCAGAAACTACTTCCCCACTAACAAAACAACAAATTTAAATTACAATGTGTAGCTGTGTCATTATGTAACCAATGCCCCTTACAAAACAAGTTAAGATTTAATATTTGTGAAACAAAGCAAAGTATTCACTGATGGCTTTGTATCAGCATAAATGACTAATTACTTTAATTAGGAAGCTCAAAAGATTATGAACTTGATTTATTATAAACACAGGGGCTTGCCCTCTTATAAAAATGACTTGCTCTGCAGTCCGAGACATTTATTGATTTACGGCACTACTTGTAATTCTCTTATTTTTAAATCTAATAGTGTGTGAAAAATGAATTAAAAGTAAACTGGAGAAATACACATTCCCAATATAATTTTACTCAATTCCACAGCAATATTCACTCATTACGTATGTTCCAGTATTTCACTAACAGTAAAAATACAAAACTATTTTGAAAAACTTGCAGTGAGTAAAAGATTCATTTGGTGAAGATAAGAGAAAGAGTGATTTTTGGTTTTCTCCTACATGGACCTCTCATTATTTAGTGATATCTGACATCTGTTGCTAAGACCAGCTGAACTCAATTCAAATCTGGTTTAGCTAGGAATAACTGAGAGAGTCATAAAAAATCTCTGAGGATAGATTATGAATCAATTATGGTTTAGAATTCCATGAGAGAGAGAGAGAGAGAGAGAGGGAGAGAGAGCGCGAGACTGAGTCTGCCTGGAATGTGGTAGTAGACAAGAAAATAACACCTTTGCAGAAAAGCCACTTTGGAGAGCACTCTGCTCTGTCCTGACCCCGGCACCACCAGTCCTTCACCTCACTGAAGGGCCATTTGTGGACACAGAGAGCACTTAAGGCATGTCAGGTCCCCATGACAAGGCTTATAGATTTACTGCATTACATTCAAACTACACAACACAGTGACAAATTTTACTGTTCATATCTTTTAAATAAACATAAAAACGTTCATGTCTAATCTACTTGCACTAAGATTAAAATGCTTAGGACTCTGTCACCCATGTGAAGTCCTCTAAGTTCCTCCAAAGAAGATGACCGCCATGAATTTTCTCTTTCTGCCTATTTATGTTGCAGTTTCTTGAGGAACCCTCAGGTGCATTTCTCTATATTTTGCTGAAATGTTTTTCACAGCTCACTGGTAACCAGCAAAGTTCTCTGGCTTACCTTAAGTTTTTTGAATAATCACTGGAGTGCCAGGGTATTCAAGTACACTGTCACTCAACTGAGTATGAGTACAGTTGCTCAGTTACTATAGAGGTAATTATTACTATTATTGCATCATTATTTGCAGAAAATAATGACAGAGGGCAACGTGAGAATATTTTCAATGTGAAGAATGTTTTCAGAGACTGGATGATCAGCTCAATCTACATTCTACTCTGGAGCTCAGCTAAAACAAACCATATTCCTGAGGGCACTGCAACAAATGGATTACAATAAAATAAAGACACTTGGCAGCCAGGTTCCTACTACAGCTGCTTCTTGTGCTGACCAGTCACCATGACCTCATGTTCCCCCTGTTTTAATATATCCTCACACTGTCTCTTTCTTGTCTCATACTTAACAGTACATTCCTCTGGGCAGAAACCACCTCCCTGTGTGTTTATGGAACCAGCTGTGCCTAGTGACTCAGCGCTATCACAGTTTAAATAACAAGAAAGATATACATCTGATACTTATTCAGGGCAGAGCTGAACAATGCATTTGATTACATCTCTGCATTATCGAAGTCCATGGAAATTTTTATTCTTGAGGTTAGGGTTTTTCATATTGTATCATCATGGTTGCTATCTTCTTCCTACAAACCTTTTTCAACTAAAAAAAGCTTTAGCCTGGTGGCACAGAGAGGAAGCCCCAGAATTCAGACTGGAATTCTGCAGTTTGAAAGATATCCATCACAAGATTACTAAAAGATACCTGCTTTGGTCCCTGAAGGGCACACAGGGGACTGACCTCTGCTATATTCTGTAACCACTCAATGATGACCAGATACCAAACCCCACTTCTCCAAAGCTGCAGAAAACCACCTATTACTGCAGTAATTACAGTAGAGACCAGAAGGTATGGGATATATACCAATGTAAGA
Organism: Cnemophilus loriae; assembly: GCA_013397755.1. NCBI lineage: Eukaryota > Metazoa > Chordata > Aves > Passeriformes > Corvidae > Cnemophilus > Cnemophilus loriae. Next base: position 2,888,960 of record VZTF01007181.1, read on the forward strand.
CAGAGTTTAATCAGGCTTGGTTAGCCCAGTTAGCTCTGATAGCCTGTGAGAAGTCTGGGAGATACTTATCCAATGTCACACTACAATCATGGTTGTCTGAAACTGCATACATAATTTTTAAGGGCCACTGAATAAGATAGTTTATTTTCTTTGTTGAAAACTCATGTAAATGCCTTACAAATAAAGGTGCCCTCATTCTATGACATGAACCATCTGGAGTTCTTTTTTTTTTAATCCACAGTGTTAGAGGTCAGGCGGAGAACAAGCGTTCAGGGGAGGATTTGGAACAAGCAAAAAGGAATGAGAAATATGAATTTTAAAGGAATTAATACAAAAGAGAAATTCTCATCTGCAAAATTAAGTTCCATTATTTTACACGAAAAGATGCCATTAATTATTAAACACATTCACTGGTTAAATCTGGGTTAATGTGCTGGTTTTGGCTGGGGTAATTTTCTTCACAGTGGCTAGTATGGGGCTGTACTTTGGATTTGTGCTGAACACAGGGTTGATAACATAGAGATGTTTTTGTTATTGCTGAGTAGCACTTACACAGAGCCAAAGCCTTTTCTGCTTTTGGTATGGCCACACTGACAAGGACGTGGAAGGTGCATGGGAAGTTGAGAGGAGACACAGCCAGGATAGGTGGCCCAAACTGACCAAAGGGATATCCCAGACCATGTGACATCATGCTCAGTACATGTGGGGGGAAAAAGGAGGAAAGAAGGGACATTTGGGGTGATTATGTTTGTCTTCCCAAGTCACTGACACACACGATGGGCCCTGCTCTCCTGGAGACGGCTGAACACCTGCCTGCCCATGGGAAGCAGTGAATTAATTCTTTTTGTTTTACTTTGCTTGTGTGCGTGGCTTTGCTTTCCCTATTAAACTGTCTTTATCCCAACCCATGAGTTTTCCAGCTTTTACTCTTCAAATTCCTTCCCTGATCCTGCTGGTGGGGGAGTGAGTGAGCAGCTCTCTGGGGCTTGGCTGCCAGAGGGAGTGAAACCACAACAGTTCTATACAGAACTATTATGGCAGTGAGAGTGATGCTACAGAGCAACATTCACTGGCATCCTGAACCTGCAAAACTGTCTTAATTGTGTTTTTCTCAGAAGGAAATGTTTTGAACAAAAAATTTATGTTAAAGCTTATATTTTAAAAGGTACTTCTGTTATTGCAGCATTAAGACTGGAAACTCACTCTTCCAGGCATTTATTTTGTAACAATCATTTAATTTCATATTTAGTTATGTTTGACAACTCTCATGGGGAGCTAAACACTCTGCTCTGCCACTACTGTGATTTCTAAGACAAAAAAACTGGAATAACTTTGAAAATGATAGATCAGGTTCACTGGCAGTCTTGTTCTGCTGAGCTCAGCAAGAGGGAAAGGCTGCCTGGTATCAGTCACTCCTAGGGGCTATTCTGACTTGCATTTGCTGGCAAAAGTCCTTCAAGGACCATCTGCCAGCAAGAACAGTGGGAGGGGGGGAATCATTCATGTGCACACTCAGGTACTGCCAAGTCCTTCCCAATTCTCAAAAACTTCAAACAGTAGAAGCTACCACAAGCAATATGTAAGATGTCAGTATGCCAGTTTTTTCTTCTGCAGAGTCCTCAATATAGAAGCACTTCATCAGAGAGCGGCAAAGAGAGGCTACATAGAAAGAGGAGAAGAAAACTGAACAGATAAAAGAATTTATCTTTTATGTTCAAAATATTATGCTTGTCATCACAGAACCATGGTCAGCATTATCAAGCACTGCAGGATAACTATACTGAGAAGATACATTTCAAAAGGCTTATTGGAAAGGCAGGGGGACACATCAAACATACACAACAGATGTTTGCACACTAAGCTCCTATCCTCAAAATTGCTGATACAGGTCTATTTATTTAACTTATTACTGTAAAAACACATAACAATCCCAAAGCATTCAAAATAGAAGTGCATAGCAGAGCCGCTTATGTTCCAATAAGAGAACATCCTGTATCCTTCATCAGATTTAAAGAGGCAGATCAAAGAGAAAACATTTAAAATTAAATGCAAAACCTTATTCTGACTGAAGAAAAAAAAAACATATTCTGCAAATACATAGATATATACCCTTTACATATACGTACATATATACATCTTGCAAAGTTAGAGATTAATTGGCTTAGCCTGTCCTGTGTACCTATTCCATGCTCCCAGTTTTATTTTTCTGTAAATGCACCCTTGAAGGCATCAGCTTGTATAGAAGGGCAACAGCTGTTCAGCTCTCGGCATGATTAGGATTTTCTCCCTCTGTGGTACTGGACAAAGAGTACAGTGATCGTAAATGAGCACACCCTACAGTTTTGCTATTAAAGCCTCCTTTTCCTTCCCACCATGCATCTCTGTCTCCATCCCACCATTCATCACATACTTTTAAGTGACATCTAACATTTAGATTATACTCTGTCTTAGACACAGCCCATGGAAACCTTCACTTGAAATTAGGAATACTGACTCCAGTGAAATGTTTGGTTGCAAACCACAACGCTCTCTGCCCTCTAGCACAGTGCCAGATCTTTTAAAAGAGTGAGCAGCAGCAGAGGTTTTTCCGCATCATCAAATCTTCAGTTTAGGTTTTATGTTTACTTTGGCTCATGGAAAGAAAGAAAGAAAAAAGCATACTTGGCTGTCCAAATAAAGCATAATGTAACTGGTGACACACTGTAGACAATATAAAACATTTTCCTCTTCTGCAAGGAAAATTCTAAGCTAACCTGTAAGCCCCAGTCAGGTGAGAAGTAGATGTGTTTGCTGACACCACTTATAAATCTCTCCAGGATGGGAGAGGCTTTAGTTTTGTTTTACGATGGCTTTTGTTGATTTGTTGATATCAGTCACTCCCATTTCCATGCAGTTCTACAGCCAACTGCCTGAAACATCACTTCAGCTGTTTCTTTCGCACATTGATACTACAAAAGTGATCCTGTGAACAGAGAAGACGTTTTCTGTATCTATCATTAACACAGTAGCATTTTCTTCATTCATGTCCTGTTCCTGTGAAGGGAAGTCAAGGGCAGGATCAACGTGTGGAATAGATCTCTACGACACAGACTCATCTCTAAGCAGTTTCAGCACACACACTCTATGTAACTAAGCTAGTAGCATAAGCTAAAGAGTATAAATATTACAAAGAAAAATACCATCATTAGGAAGGTACTAGAAAATAATGATCTCTATCAGTGTGAAACCAGCAGCACCATAGATTAAAAAAAATTATTACTTGCAGGCAAGGCTCAACTCCATTTGCCTCCCAGCTTCCTTTACTTCATGAAGTGCTCAGCTCAAAATCAGCATGAGATCTGCTCAGAACTTGTGTCAGATTCCAGTCCAAGTGACAAGACACACACACTTGCACCATCCCCAGCAAAGGAGATTACTCCACACAAGAAATCCCTGTACACTTACTCAGACGTTCAAGGGTAGAGACAGCAAGTTCACAGTGCACTTGCCACAGTCACTGCACTGTCAGCTGTAAAACCAGGAAAGGCAAAGTACACAGGCCATAACATCAGTTTTTTTCTGCACAAGCATTTAGCCAAGAGGATATTTTATGGGGAGGGAGATGCAGAAGAAAGTGGGGGGAGGGAAGGAAGCAGCAGCATCAGCATTAATCTAGCAGCACCCACCCTACAGGGCCCCCAAAGGTCTCCCAGTATCCTCTGCACCATCAGAGACAGCACAACCCATCAGCCACCAGGCAGGAGTGGGGCAGGAGACAACACTGAATCAATTGCTTCCAAACAGACCTTCAAACTATTCCCTACCATTCAGAACTTGGCAGCCAAACCTCAATTTTAAACAAACAAAAATTCCAACCCAAAATCCTAAGAGAAACACAACCTCAAAAACCTATCTACAATTAAAGTTTCCTTTCCAATTACACATCGATTCTTCTGAATGTTTTTTCATAGTTCTGGAGGTTACAGAATATCGTCCCATTGTGCTCTACCTGACATAAATAGGCAGCCTTCACTCCAGCACTCTTATAAAATTAAGTAAATTAGCACAGAGACTCCTTTCTCACAAACCAACAATGCTGGTGTAAACACTAGTAATAAAAAAATCTCAGAATTTAAAAAAAACCTAAAAAAAAACCAATTGCTATCCAGAATAAACATAATTCTTATGTTATCTCCATCGGTTCCATCATGATGAACAAACAGGACATTGCTCTCCCAACCTGGTCACGAACTGCCAGAATACATTTTTTCATTCTCTCCTACTTAATTATCAAATTAAGCTTTTTTTCTTTTGACAAACCACAGAGCAATATAAACGGCACCAGGTCATTCAGCACTTAACACACAGGATCTGATATATTGTTACAGCAAAATCTCTAAGTTCCAGCTAACAACTCAGCTTGTAAATTCAAATCAATTTCCTGGGATTTTAATCACTGGGGGTTTTTTCATTGCAGATTAATAAAAAGTAAGGCATTGATTAAAATTTAAGTGCTTTTTAAGACGCATCTGTCCTTTAAAACAAATTAAGTTCTCTTTTTCCTGAAGCATATTCTTAAGTATTTTTTTAAAAAGAACACATTTCCTAATTTGCTTCATCTCCCTATAAGAGCCTAGAGTATTTGATCAAGCAAAAGAAAATCTACAAAAATCCACAGCCTCCTGGCACACCAACCATTAAAGTGCAGGAGAAATTCACTATCAACTCCAAATGCACAGTAGATGAGCCTAAGAAAGAAACTGCAAACAATATTTAAGTGCAAACAAACCTTCCTTTTGCTCCAGAAAATCTCACGATTCTAGGGTCTCAGTATTTACTCTGCTGATTTTTCATTTGCTGCATACTAAAGCAAAAAAAACTTATGGAAAATTTAGATTTCATCAGCCTCAATACTCTTGAGCTGTTAGATCTCATCAGGCTTCCTAGTAATCGAAGAATGACAAAAACAAAAAACGTGGGGTTTTGTAGTTGATCTGATAGTTTGACTTCATGAAAACTCAGCTCATTTGTGAGTCAGGATTTTATGGAATGCAGAGAATGACAGTTACCTTTGTTGTCATTATGATAATCAGATGGCATTCTCATAAAGACCCTAAAAGAAGGTTTACATTCTGTATCACCTTTTCATTTTTTGTCTGCATATCTCATCCTGTGTATGCAGCATGTTTGTGGTTGAACTGTTTTCAACATTTGAATTCAAATACTCTGCTACAAGATCAAAGGTGACACTCTCAAAAGCAATTTCAATAGGCCTAAATTTTCTAGGCACTCAAAAGAAAATAATTAAATGGGTGAAATTGTTATTGTGGGACTTGGGGGACTATTTGCTTGTTTTTTCCTTGCACAGAGTCTGCTATAAATACGTATTACCTGCATCACTGGAATATCCAAAGACTTAGGCAGGGTTGGCTTTATGCGTGCACAGAAAAATGTATTCCCTGCCCTGTAAGAGTTCACTGCAATGGTTCTGCAATGAGTTCCATGTGCAGCAACACTTAAACCTTTACAGATGCCATAGTATTGCTGTGGAATACTAAACAAATTTAAAACCAAGCATTTTTCATATACTCTGTTATACAGCTGTTGATTGATAATGGTATCTTGTCACAAACCGCTGGACTAAAACTGTGAACCTAAAGACTAATGGAGGATAAAAACTTAGTCCTTCATGAAACCCAGAGAGACAAGTGGCAAATTCCTTCCTACAATCCCAATAATTCGAAACAGTAACATGACAGAAGCCTGTGATAACTATGTGATAAGTCTATGAAATCAGTTGCACAGCCTGATAGTTGAGCAATGAGATTTCATTTCCAATAGCTTTGGTACTTCAGTCTCCTTTTTACTTACACGTGTCAGTGGCATAAAGTTTTGATTAGAAGGCATTTCCTTCTGCTGTATCTCAGTAATTTATTTTCAGAAGTCCACTGCTGACACATGAAACACTTCTAAGTGCCTCAAATAAACATTTCCTTTCGAACAATCTAACATTACGCAGTTCCTTCCAGATCATCACAGGCAGACCAGTGTACTCCACCCCAGCTCCAAACCTGCTAGGAAAACACTTTTCAAGACGTATCTCCAGAAGACTGGGAATAAGCAAAGTCCCTTCTGGATCTATTATAAACATAGATCTATATTATCTTCACAGACAGAAAAAAGGAACAGCATTTTAGCATGGGGGTTTCCCAACTGTGCAAAGACCACACATTGCTCAGTGTGAATCTCATGTGTTTCTTATTCCTTGTTTGCAGCCTCTGTTTCTGACACTTGATCCAAAATTCTGACTATGTCTCTTAAACTCTGTTATCTAGTGGTTGGTGAAAAAAAAGGAGTTTGTAAATTGAGCCTGAAGGCTCAAACCAATTTACTGCATCTTCAGGAAAATATTTATATACCCTCTTGAAAGACTGGTCTAACCCTTCTCTACTTCCAGTCCCTGGGCAGAAGCTCTGAGAGGATGTACAATCACTAAGATATAACTGGAGGTAAAGACAAGTTGGTAAAGTGGAAACTCTTAAGATAGGGATCTGTAACTATGAACATAATGCCAAAGCCTCTTCTCATATAAGCAATCACAGTAGAAACAACAGATTTGTGTGAGTTAGGACTCCAGGATCAAGGAGCTCTGGATGCTCCGGGCCATATGCTGGGTTACAAGTGTGCTACTTTAGATCACCACTATTCAATGTAAATATGCAGCAAAAAATCAGACTCTGTATTAATTAGTATGCACAGAAAGCAGATGCAGAGACAGAAAGATGAATGGGGTATGAATAAATATTGTGCGAAGAAAACAGTCTCTATGACCATTCTTTTGTGTTTGTACTGAAAATGTATTTTTGTAGTTAAATTTAAAATAAAGTCTATTATAAAAAAGGTTTAATTGTGACAAGATATATAATTATCTTCAAAGGTTTACATGGCAGAGAGGGAGGTTTGAGCTGAAATTCTGGGCTTCAGGTGTGTGGGAGTCCAACTCTGGACTTCTCTACAGCTTTGTCAACATCAGCAAGAGATTAGCAGCCTGCATTGCATTTAAAAGAGCTGGAAAAAATCAAATCCACATGATTTATTGGCACCATACCAACATTAAGTAAGGTGGCTTATTAGCAAATATGCTAATGCCATATATTCTCATGACAAGGATCCTCAAATTGTTCTCCACTTTATGGATCAGTCTCAAATGACTTCTCAACAGGACTTCGTCATTAATTTTAATTATGAATGGAAGTCCATATCCCCTGCTACCTGACAAAATATTAAAAAAAATTTAAAAGCCAGGAACTGTTTTAGCTGTATATGGAATGAATACTATTCTGATTCATATCCTTTAAAGTTAAAAAATTAAGAAATCCCTTCAGTAAATCTATTTCAACTAGGAAAATTACCTCTTCTTACTCTATGATCTCGTGGAAACAGACAGGAACAACACTAAATTTATGCAATTATTGAATTGTACTATGGTCTCTTGTTATCACACCTGTTTACAAACAGCCATAGAAACAGAGTTAAACAGACTTAAGGGCCTCAACTACAAATGACAATCAAGTCCTTGCAAACCCTTCACACAGCAGTTGAAACTAGGAAAGTAATTCACCATGATGTGACAGCCTTGCTAAGTCTTTGTTTCCCATTTTCTCAGATTTACTTCTGTGTTTAAGAGATGTAAATTTGGCTGAAAACAGAATACTTCTCACTGTATTTGAAGTATGGAGTATTTGAATAACTCCAGAAATGTACAGGAGAATTAATTTGCCAAACTCGTAAGCACCCATTATTTTGTTCTCAAAACTTGCATCAGTCACTAATTCCTCTCCCATAATTTATCACATATTTCTGGTTTGGATGACAACTATCTATTGTAATTGCAATACATACTCTTTATTTTCATATAGTGTAGAATGTTACATGTCTAGCTTTAGATAGGCAGATCTCATTAATTGTAAAATAATCTAAAAAAGAACATTAGTTTACCAGCTTAATTGATGTTAAAATCTAAATTACATAGTAATTATGAAAAGAAAAATGGTTAAGATATGGCTTTGCAACAGAAACCTAATCGTTCATTTAGATACTGGAAACCAACATACAGTTTCTTATCAATTTCTGGTGCATTTCAAAGCATGCCTCCTGGTCTAGTGCCCTACAGCTCCTCTTGCACACATGGCTGCCACCAGTAACTGCGTTTCTGTACCACATTTACAACCAGGCTGCATTCAGTTATTCACATGCCACTTCGGAGACGTGTACATAAAGCATTGACAAAGTCTTTAACAACAAAACAGTGCAAAAAGAAAAAAATGTACAGGTGCCATCCAACCACAAATATCAAAATGTGACAGCAGTCAAGCAGAATAATGCAACCTCAACGAATCCAGCCCACGCCGCTTTATGATACATAAACTGATTATCTGTTAAAGACTGGTGGTTCACTCAAGACAAGGGGCCAGCCTCCATCCAACAGCCTGTCCTGCAGGAACCACTGCCCTGCAGCAGTCTCTGCACAGACAGAGACTCTTCCACCCACTCACCTCCAGAAGTGACTTCTTCAGAACTGGGCTGAGGAACATTGGCAGGACAGTGTGGGGAAGCTTGCATTGCTGCCGCCCTTGCTATACCTGTCCTGTGGAGAAATAGAGGACTTAATTTCCAGGGCTGTCAGACAGCACCTTCCACATTACAAGTGACGGAAAAAGAAATAATTTGAAAATGCCTGATTTGAGCAAGTACATTTTGGGGTGTGGTGAAGAACCCCCAGTTCCTACTGAAGTATTTGGATCACTTTCACATCTTCCGTGGAGCTCCGCTTGCAGCAAGCTGGATTCTTTAGTTCATGAGCTGATGATGCTCTTGCCAGTTACCTATGTAGCAAGCTGAGATATGGCCATTGAGAACCAACATAATGAGACAGCCTAAATAAAATAATTAAGGATATCTTATTTAAAATAATATCTCAACTCTGACACGAACGAATAACCATTAAGTAGCTCTCCCTTCTACCTCCTTCTCAAAATGGCAGTTTTCTGCTCTTCAGACATTTCGTTTACAGAAAACGTTACTATATTGCCTAACAGAGGAACAGTTATTTTGCTTCTCCTATCCAACCCATTCCATAGAGGCACTTTACTTTACTTTCACATTAATCTACATCGGGTTACCACAAGAATCAATCCTAACAAAGACCTTTTTCCTTTTTAAAGGAGAAAAGGAAACTTTCCACAGTTCTCATGGTTTCCAGCTGGGACAACAGTTTTCAGCCACCAGTTTTTAGTATGACATATTCAAGTCATTTGTATATCCCGAAGTGCAGTCCATTAGAGAGACAGAGACAAAAATAACTCTATCTGAAACACATGAATAAATCATTCTTTTGAGCATGGTGATGAATGCAATGTTTTTCAATTTCCAAACCAACTCTCTAAAGCCCTACTAAAAACAGGTGTGTTTGTTTTAAAAGTGATCTCTGTATCTTTCAGGAGTACCATGATGGTTTTCTTTGGAGGAAATGTCAAGCTTAGACACCAAGGACTGGAAGCTAATGACCAAACATTTTATTCTGGTAGGAGTGTTCACTGAATACTGATGTTCACAGGCAGGAACAATTTCCAATAATTAATAGGAAAAATAGCAGCCTTCATTGCATTTGCTTAACTTTGGTCAACTGCAATGTTAATCTTGCAAGTGAACTGAAAGACAAGACAAAGCCTATAGGTTTATACCTGAGGTTTATACATAATTCAGACCTGCTGAAAAGCATGGAAAGCCAAGACAAGAAAAACATGATTATAATATGGCAGAGCAACTCTACTAAGGAAAAAAAAAAGCTAACCCAAAAAACCCACATACACTTGTATCGCATCAATTACTTCAACTGAAGAGTAAATGTATGGGTAAATAGAATTGTTCACTCCTTATTTGGGCCAAACAGACTCATGCATCAATTACTTCCTTAACAAAATGTGAGACAGCCTGTTTTCTTCCCTTTTTTTTATAAATTTGCAACTGCATACTGTTTTTCTCTAAAGTTCCCAGTTTCCAACATACCCCTTCAAAGCAATGAAACAGTTTGTGTCTCTGAATATCTGCTAATTGGAGTATAATTATAGCTGTCTATGAGCTATGACTACAAACAGACTTTTGCCAAAATATCTGAAAAAAGTCTCCAAGAGAAATAATAACAATTGGTCACAAATATAATACCATATTTAATAAATCCAGTATATTTAAATATAAAACAGGATACAGCAAGTTGGCTCAAATAAATAGGACCAATTAATTCTGTTCTGGGCACTGCAAATTGATGTCTCATTCACCTTCTAAGAGAGTGATTATTCTCAGCATTAACAGGAACTTTAGTAAATCTGCTCCTTTTCTTCATATGACAAAAACAATGAGTATCAGAAAGAAGCAAAATTAAAAGAACTTGACAACCTTAGGTTCTATGCACTGCACAAAGCCCTCTCAGTCATCAAAAATCTGTCCCCAAAAGGCTATGACACATGGATAATCTAGATATTACAGTAAAAATGCATTGATGGTACTGATCAGATCTCCAGAGAAAAGAATTCAAATACTTTGAAATATTTGGCAATATCTTCTAATAATCACTGAAAGAACTAGGACTTCTAATACATTTACCCTCTCTGAAATGCAAACTGGTAAATGCTAAAACTGGGGGTAGGGGAACCTCTACATTTGAAAGCAAGAGCTGAAATGGTCACAGTGCAGATTTTTGTTTCTTTATTTTAGTGATCTACAAACATATCCATGCCACGGTTTTCACACTTTGAGGGTACCATACATTTATTTAAAAAGCAAGTCGTAAGTGTTCAAAAACAAACACCTTACGCATTAAATGCTTCTAAGAGCCTTTCCTTTGCTTACATCCTGCTGATTTACTCCCCACAAATTACTGTTCTCCAGCTTCCCCTACAGTCTACCTTGACCTATGTACACCAAGCACTTCAAGAGGCACTTTAGCCATATGGGATACTTCTAATAGGTAGGATCACTTTCACTGTCTGGGAGAGTAATTCATGGAATAAAAAAAGAAAACAACTTTGTCTCAGGAGGAAGATACATTCCAGAGATTAGTCCAATTCAAACAGAAAGCTCTTCCATGGCAGAAGGCACATGGTATTTTTAGGATGAATATGCATCCTGCCACCAAATCCAAGCTAGAACACTTCTTCTCCTTCCTTGTTTAAATCTTGTGTAGAATCTATTGTGCATATAAGGACTCTCATACATTAAACTCCCAGACTCAGTTATCACCTCCGCCGGAAATTTTCCTGTGAGTCCTATAGAAATCATTGGTTTTTCTACAGTTCATCTTCCTTTTGAAAAATGAAGAAAACCCACCTTTCAGACTCCATGACTGGAAAAAGAAATGGTGAGCAGTATATTGTGTGGGCCTTTATGTGAATGAATCCACGCATCTATGGCTGCAGCAGTGGATTCCCAAGTGACAACATTCAGGTGGTGCTTGAACATAACCTTTCCCATTCCCTGCAGGTGTGAGAGGACTGTAGTCCCACCTGGGTCTCTCCAACCAACCTACAGCTGGTTAAATAAAATAAAACTTTTCGTACTTACAGCTGAGTCATGTCAGTCATCACTGTTACAGAGCCCATACTTAAATCCCAGCATCCAGAAATGATACTGGTGGTACCTGAACTTTAATCGATAGTCTCCACAGAAAAAGGAAAAATGGCAGTTTCAATATACTACATGGTATGGTTTTGCTAAGAACCTATGATTTTTTTATGCAAGCTAAAAAGAATATGGATTTCTTTCAAGTCCACTGAGCACTAAATATCATTTCCACCGTTGCTATTTGAGATATAAGATAAAATTGCCATCTTTCTCACTAAGAAAAGAATCAACAAGTCTTTCTTGAAGCAGAAATGCCGAAGGCTATTTGGTATATTTCAAACAATCTTAGCAGCTGGAGGTAGCCAAAAACATACACTGATTCATGAAAAAACATACAGAAAATTCACTTTGGTGCCAGCCAAGCTTAGGGTATGTTCACTGTGCACTGTGGACTGCAAGACATTGCCAACCTAAAACATCCACAGTGATAACTATATAAATGGCTATACAGACTCTGAGTAACTTCAGGAGGTTCAGCAAGAACTGCAAAATTCTGCACTTGGAGTGAAAGAGCTCGAGACATCTGGCTGAAAAGCAACTGTCTGGAAAGGACCTGTGGTCATCCTGTATGCTAGGCCAAATATGAGCCAACAGTGGGTTCACATCAGCAAACCACATGCTGGCCCAACACTAGGAAGAAAGTGGCCAGAAGAAAGAGGGAAATCACACTCCACTCACCCCTGATGAGGCTATACATGGAGCAGTGAGCAAGAGTTCAATGTTCTTCCACAAGTGATTGAACCTGGTAAGGATGAAGTTCACCATTTTATTAAGACTCATTAATTGAAGCGAATAATTCTGCACGTGGCACACAATTTTCCTTCCAAAAAAACTCAACTGTGCAAATTCTTCAGCCATAGTCTGTTCCTTTATAGTGGGTTAAACTTTCAGGTTTATCCTTAACCAAAGAACTCTGGGATGCTCTTAACAGGCATCACCAACTACAGGAAGACTCTTCAACAGCGTAAGTGTTTACCTAAATGTTCTGCACATAGCTCAAAAACTCCTCTGTGTCATCATGACACTGTGAACTTTCTGGAATCTGTAAAAGCATAATTGAGGACGACAACACGAACCAAACAAATTAGCACAAACCCAAATGGGCAAATGAAGGGGAAGAATTACTGTTTTCTTAAAACATACATTTTTAAGGTTCTGGTAGACACAAGCCTGAAAAGTACCAAAGAAAAATTATTTAAGGGCTAAAACTATGTTATTGACATTTGTGAAATATCCTGTAATTTTTTTTTCAGAGAGATTTAATTATACCTTTCATACTACTCATGCATTTAAAGATCTTCTGGTTAGCATTAATTTGAATTCTATTGCCACATAAATTAATACAACTTAGACACATTTATCAGCCCTTTAAATAACAAAGTGATGTGTCCAAGCAGCATATTTTTGAAAAGGAGAAAAAGACATACAATTAAAACCTGAACTGCAATTACTTTGCATTTCAGAAAGTTAAAAAGTAGCCTGGAGCAAATTACCTCCAAAAGAAAATCTAGAGAGCAGTTTTGCTTCAAGCAAAGACTTAACAGTATTTAAAAGAAAACAATATGCAGCATGAGTAAATCACACAGCAGACAAAAGGGTCAAAGAAAAATAAATGGGTTGTACTCAAGTTAGTATAAATCTGAATGCATTAAGCTCCTAAGGAAACTTGCAAAGACAGTATTAAGGTCACAGTATTCAACTGGATAATTTTAACCCTGATTTTAACCTTAAATTTAATAAATCATATTATGCATGAGAATTTCCAAGTAGATTTCCTAACTCATTACACAAATGAACAAAATGATAACTCTAAATAGCTATAGTAGCTACAGAAAATCTGTTCTTTTGGTTAAAGCATAACATATGGTTTATTGATGAACAGAATTGCAGCATACCCTAAGAAAACTAACAAATCCCCATAATTTTAGCTCCCAGAAATTTTTGTGCAAAATTGCAGAAGGTACTTACATTTCCTGACAGTAGTAGGAAAATCTAAGCTTTGTAGATTCTAACAGTTCTGAATATGGTAGATGGAGTTCAGCCACATTTTCATCTTCACCTACTGTTGTCTTAAAGAACAAAGCCAGCAATGTTATTGAATCTCTGAAGATTTCGCATACTTAAAACTGCCAGAAAGGTTTTTGGTGAGCACTGAGATAAATTCTTTAAAAAAAGCTCTTCCAGTATCAGGGGTTATAAACTACATCCCCACACTATATACAATGTAGTGCTGAAGACAAAAGTAACTACAGTTACTGTACAAAGTAGTTAGAACAAATAGATGCAGAGATTAAGACAGATTAATAGATGTAGAGATGAGGCACTGGAACAGGTTGCCCAGAGAAGCTGTGTATCTTCCTTGAAAATGTTCAAGGCCAGGTTGGATGGGGCTTTGAACAACCTGGTCTAGTGGAACGTGTCTTTAAGGTCCCTTCCAACCCAAGCCATTCTATGATTCTATAAGATTAAAATTGTGACTCAAAGCACAAACAAAATATGTGGTTTCTATATACATACATATATTTTTCTGTACTTACAATACGTACGTAGAGTACAGAGAGGACAGCCATGCAAAGCCATGCACCCAGATCCAATCCGGCTCCAGCCAGTGGCAGGTTCTCAACAGACTTCATCAGATACTAAATCACAATTACACAAAGGCTGTTAGCAACCTGTCAGGATTTTAAAGATGACATTGTTGCTGTTTAATAGAAATATGTACACTAACCTTAGTGTCCTAACAAACCTAAGTAGCACATTTCAGTTTTTAAAACTTACCAGAGTGAAAAAAAAATACATGAAAATAAAAATTTCTATTATTTAGTCACTACCATTTCTATAGCAGGATGGCATGAGAGTGAAATGTTAATGGTTAGTGACTCAAACAATCAGCTATTTGCAATAGCAGCGGGTGCTTTGCCAAGGTTGGGTTTCCAAGGTCACAGCCCAGGCGCAGAAGGGGTGAGCACCCACCACCAGAGGCTACAAGCTGGGGTTTGAGCCACGTAAGGGAGAAGGCAGGTAAGGAGCACACCCTGCAGAGGTGGGATAATGCTTTTTATCACCCTTAGATAACAGGCTCAGTTGTACTTCTCCCTGGGGAAGGACCGGGGCACTCACGCATAGGCCTGAAGGTTTTCATCCCTTCTGATGGGGCACAACCACACTGGCATGAGAGGCAGCTCTCATGTCTTAGGAGGTGTCATAAACCATCAAAGACCCCCAGAGTGCCCCCTGACTAATTTTTGGGGCCTTCCACCAGAGGACTGCATGTGATCCACAGTGTTACATCAGTGCAGAACTGCCCCCCCAGCAAGGGAGGGGGTGTCTGACATAAACCTGAACGTTTATTAACCCATTCGACTTTGTGTTGCGGGGGCTTCCCCCACTCCCAACTGATCAAGACGGAGACCAGCACTTCAACCAATGGACACCAAGTAATAACAATCAAGTCTCCTTGCTAGTGGTTGGTGATATCTTTCCTCTCCACGATCTACTCTTATCCTTTTTTCCTCATTCTTTCTTTCCCTTATATATTTTCTTAAGTGGTATCTTTATACCTTCATACTGTTACATTGCTACAGATAGATAATAACCAAAATGGCTACATACCTCCTTTCCATGGGAAGCATATTATTCTAAAATAATCCCTACATAAATATATATATATATATAGATCTATAGATCTAGATATATATAAATATACGTATACCAGTCATTCAATGTCATTTCACTCTAATCTGCCACAAGAGATCTATTAACAAGAACCTCAGTCACCCTCGCCTTCAGGGCCGAGTCACAACAAATAGTAAACTTAAAGAGGAAACACCATTAGCTTTTCCCTTACGATAACACGGTAAAATCCTGACCCTGTCCTTCAACCACGTCTGTTGATATTAACATATTTAACTGGGACCTTACCCAGGAAGGCTGCCAGACCTCCTCCCAAACACTCCCTTTCAGCAAAATGGTGCGGAAGAAGGGCCCCTTCAAACTTAAAAAAGACCTTCCCGCTGCACCTGAGGGTCTCCTACAGATCATTTAATCAAGTCCAAGATGATTTTGAGCCACAATTGTGTCCTTTAATGACAGTAAAAGAATGGTACTAAGTAACACTTCCAGGTCTTGCCCTCACAAGATTCAATGGATATACATATTGAGAGCAGAAAAAACTTGGCAAAGAGTACCAAATGGGTTGTGGTTTTGGCTGGACTCCCTTTTTTTGTTTTTTAATAAAGATTCCTGGAACTTCGAGAGTAGCAAGTACTGCAGATAAAAGCCAAGTATCACTACAGTCAAGTCAAGCAGCAAACAGAAAGGGAACAATTGTAGTCAAGGAAGGAATTCTGTGTCCTTATTTCTCTCCCCAGCAGCGCTCGGATCTACATATTCCTGATGTCTCTGAAGTCTGAGCAGGGAGTATTACTTCCAGAGAGAGAAATGCTGACAATTTAAAGCTTTAGGGTCCTGCTTGAACAGAGATGGAACAGTTGCCTTCTGGCAGGAATTAAAGCTGGCATGGAAATTTCACAAAAGGAATTAAAAGATGGTCTGGAAAATGGCCAAAAGGAGATCAAAGGAACTTTAGCAGTATGAAGACACATACCAGAAGCACACGAAAAGGAACTTCAAAACAGACCATTAGGTTTAAGAGTTAAGGTTACCTGTTGCCTGGGTAGAAGGCTGTGTGAACCAGGGGAAAATGTTAATTATTCCTGTGAGATATTTAGTCCAAAAATATTCATGCTCTCTTATGTAATTTCCAGTCTTGACCACATGTCAGACGTGTAGGGAACAGATGTATTTTAGTTTCAGCACAAATTTTGAATTATAAGAACTGACCAGCATAGCCTTCTTCCTGTTCCTCAAGTGTGGTATGTTACTGGATCTCAGCTTCAGACAGGGGAAAAAGACTATCTGATAGCCAGTCTGACGGCTTTGTGTGAGTTAAAAGATCTTAAATACAGACAAACTATAGCTCATGCCTTATATCACATATATTGTTGTAAATATCTAGTATAGACATGAGTAATCAGTTATTTTACAGAATCACAACATCAAAAGTGGACAGTTTTTAAAGCAGCTGGTTTTGAAAACAGAAATGGACAGTCCATGGACATGATCTGGGTAGCCCGAGAGTTGAAAAGACGAGCTCTGGGGATTCCAAGTTGGAGAAATGTTGAAGGAAACTGTTGGACTACTGCTTTTAAGAACTATTAAGATAAACAAGTATTTTACCCCATCTCTACTTTAGCCCAGTGCACTACTATTGAACTCTGTCAATAAACTCTGTTCATGCTTCCATCAACAGAAGTAGTTTCTGAAAAATAAAACTGGAAAAAGGAAAATCTTCCCGTGCTCCATCAGAAGGTTTCTCAGCAGGCCACAAAACAAGGAAGAGAAAAAAACTATGACTCTTTACATAAACTAGTAAGAACCACCATTTACAGGATAGAACTCAAGACTTCAACAAATTGCTTGTCCAGGATGTGTAAACTAGTGAAGTTACTATTTTTATGTGAAAAAACTGTGCTCAAGTTTACTTAAACTGTGCAGCAGCTCTCCTAGGGTCAGGTTCCACCCATAATGGCATGTCCTAGTTAAAATGTTTAGGTATCTCTTGCTGTCACATGTAGTCAAATCTCATCTAGCTACTTGTACTTATTTTATACTTTCAGGCATTAGCACTATTTCCCTAATATATCTTGCCTTGAAAAATCCTACGGGGTTTCACTTACACAATAAAATCTCAGATTTTGGAGTCACAGTTTCTGGACTGCAGTGCAAAACCACCAAAAGCAAAGTACAGGAGACTCTGGTAAGTTCCTTTATTCCTTTCCTCAAGTTCAATTATTTGGATTTTATTATTGCAATAGAGTATGCCTGTGCTCATATGAACAAACAAATTTCTCAATGGAGATTTTTGGATCAAAGGTGACTTAGCAAGACAGACGTTAAGGGCTTTGAAATATTTGCAACATGTCAGGAAAGAAGACTGCCAAACTGAGTATTTTTTAAAGAAATCTGTGTAAATTCAACTGCTAACTATAACATGACTAAGTTCAGTTATTAAAATGTAAAATATAGGAATAGCTTCCTGTGCTAACCTCAATATAACTACATCTATCAAGTCTCATCTGTAATAACCAAGCTGGTGTTTGCTCTGTGGAGTCCAGATTGCTAATTCTTCCCATTTACAACAACTCCCTGGCTTTCAGGAACAAAAATAATATTCTGTCTAAATATACTTACACTTAACAATCAGAAATGAATCCCTCTGCAAACAACTCTCCACACTGGCAATCGCCTTTGTTAGTAATTATTTATAGTGCAGACGCACCAAAGCTTTCTGCTTTCACATTTAACATTACTACTATTACTGCCATTTCCCAGGTACCTCCCGGATTGCTGTCGGACGTTTTTCCAATATACTTACAGTTTGTATTTCCTCCCTTCCTTCTACTCTGCATACATATTGCAAAAGCCTTAAAACAAGGTGGTTTTGAAGGAGCACAGCAGTAAGCTTCACTACTCCCTAAGTCTTTACCACCCTGACCAAACGGGTGCACACTGAGCAGGTCACCGGGAGCAGCGATGGGACCCTGCTGACCAGAGATGGCAACTCTGCAGTAGCAAAAGACAGCGCTGCCCACAGCCACCCGTGCTCTCAGGAGCGGGAGGCTGTGGTGGTTCCCCCCCTGCCAGCAAGGGACAAATATAAACCAGGCCAAGTTTGCTGACATTTTCTGAAGAAGCCTAAGTTGGTGGGCTAAGCAGTGCCTCTTTCCCTCTGCTCTGATACTTCCTGTGCAATGGGAGAGGCTCCAACAGCAGCAGAGAAGGAAAGATGGGCAACCCAGGCTACAGATTCGTCTGGAGAATGGGCAATTTGCTGACAATAATGGCATCCATGTCAATTTCAAACCAAATCTCCAATTTTAAACACCCTGAAATTAATATGAAGGTATGAAAAGGTAAAATATATTGTCAATATGACAATCTAAACAAAAAACTGGGAAAAATCAACACAACAAAGAGCTGTTTGTTTGTACAAATCACATTCAGCAGTAATTTCTGCAGCACAGTTCAAAGTTAGGGCAACTAAAACCCTTCACTTGGACATAGTGTGAACTCTTGCAGCTAGTAAACATTGAAGTTTTAATGTAATTGGCTGATTTGCAATATCATTACTGCTAACAGGTGCAACTCATTTGTTTTAAAACTAGCACCTCTTATAACATTTACATAGTAACACAAAAGGCCTGTGCTCTATTTTCCTCATTTTTCTGAAATGCGTGTGGAAGCACAGAAATGTCTACTCTATCAGGTAAGGACACACTTAACCCTGGAAAATAAAATCCACATTCAAGGAAACAGTTTTTCAGAAAGCTGCAGCTCATCACCACCACAGAGGAAAATCAGAAATTCAAGGACACTGCTTCTCACATCATGGTGCGAGGAAAGTTTTGCCCCAGTCACAGCCACGTCTCACTCCCCTGACCAGCAAACACTGTCACATTGAGACCAAAACAGTCTGTGAATCATACGGGAGTTGAAGGACAGTGCCCTACATACCAGCTATTACTGTCTCCCAGGGCTGAAACTTCTCCACAGCCATTCCAGTACTTCTAGATTCACATTTCAAGCAAAGCAACTGGGAGGAATAGAGACACACCAGAAACATGCTGAAGCAGTCATCCACAAAACTTCTGTGAGTGTAACATACACCATAACACAAGTGCACAAAACATGCACAAAATCATATTCGTATTGCACCTGAGCAATGAGAATAACCATCAGCCATATGACCATTACTTCTCACTCAGTAAGGCATTCCAGGAAATTCTGTAAGATGTAATAATTCACATCTACCTATTTCAAAGAGACTGCATATGTGAATTCTGCTTTGAGAGTCACTGCTGATTAAAGAGAATACACTTGACCTAAATCTTCCATTCAAAAGAAGACTACAAAATACACATCTGACTTCATCTTGTACTGGTTATTCCCATATTGCAGATCTGCATGCAGCAATAAAAGATATCAAATCAAGCAGGGTGTCAAATTAACATGTAGCATGACAAAGAGTCTCACGTGCTACCTTGGCAGCCAATTCAGGCCTACACTCACCAGTCCACTGTGCCTATTTGTTGAATTTTTCTAATTAACTATTATTATTATATGTATTAGTTGAAATTTTCCTTTTATCACAGCACAATGTAGAAATAAAGACATTCTATCAGAAATTATCTATTAAATAATAACAAACAGATCCTGATGTACAGCTATACGCTTATTAAAGACCTCGTGCCAGTTTCTATCATAAACTGAAACCTCTCAAACAGTACAACATGATGTTTTCTTGACTGAATGAAAGTTTAGAAATAAATTATTGATAATTGGCGACCAGATCATTGCTTGAAAACTATTGTTAGTTTCCATTTGAAATGTTCCTTTAACTTCTTAGAATAAGGAGAAATAATATGGAGTCATTAAAAATTGAGAGAAGGAAATAAACAATCATTTACTTTTAATTCAACTCTGATGATCTTTACTTCTACTAGAAACTGGCCCAGAAACTGGTAGAGCACGTTATGGCTGTCTTTAACGCAAACAGCAGTACCACAGGCAGCACTAACCTCAGAATTTACACAAATGGTGTTATTTTGTACAGTCATTGACTATTTACAACACCTGAGTCACAAGAACAACGAAAGCACTGCAAACAGGAAGTAACGTAACAATAACTAATTAGACTTGAGTTGAACTGGAACTAGAGAATAATAAACCAACTCTTAGTCTTTTACTTTCTTCTGTACTCTAAGTAAAACATATAAATGTCATTATAACACAGATGTTCACATCCTTTTCTTCTCTTTTTTGCAGCAGATGGATCAGTGAATATGAAAGAAAAAAAACACTGCTATATTTAACAATACAGATCCCAAACCCTGTCACATTAATAATTCACGAAAGTCACTGAACTGCATGGCATGTTGTGCTGAGAGATTTTATTAGAAATCGAATCTCTTAACATACATTTTTATTACTTGTCTTTCACTGGCAAAATACAGCCTGCTTTTATTTGCACTAAAGCAATAACTAAAACAGGGACTAGAGCTTTTCAGCAAGGTAACATTCCTGAGAAAAGGAACTCCCCTACTATATATAAGGCTGCTTTGCTCAGTGGGGTTTTTGTTCTTGGTAAAGAATTGGGGAACTTTCACCAGGAACCAGTAATATAGACCAGATTCCTGACTAAGGGAAAACTTAGCATTAACCTAAGAACTATGGAAATAGTTGATCAGGAAAGTGCCTCAACATGGCTCGAAGTTCATTTAAAATCCTTTCTTGTTTAAAAAAATCCCAAAAGTCTCCATAATAACTTTATCTAATTTTCTGAGATTATTACCTTTCCCTGGCCAATACACTGAGATTAGCCAGCAAATACTTCGTGTTCTCTTAGCATACAGTCCTTGAGACAAAGTGTTACTATGGTGGTTAAATAAACTGTGGATAGAAAGTTTCAAGAATACAACTAGTAATGATTTAGTAACACAACATAAACAGTAAGGATGGATTACCTTTTTATGGCTGTAATAAAAGATAGTCAGCTCTTCTTCATTATAAAATATTCAGTGTTATTGTATAGTGTTTCACACTTTAATCTGATGCAAGAACAACATCTACCATTCTCTAAATTCACCATTTAAATATATGATGCATTGCTGAAATGCCTGAGGTTTACATAGAAAACATACAAAAAATATACTGCGAAGTACAGTTTTCATGATGATACATACACTAAATAAACTGCTCCCATGGTGAACAATGACACTGACTCTACCTGCACAATGTTGTTCAGCTTTATATTATTCAATACTTTTAAACTGTCAGTTTCAATTACAAAAAAATCTGGCAGAGACAGCGAGCTTGCATGGATCATATTTCTATGCCCACGTTTTATCTTACATACACTTTGCACTGTTCATGTCCTGAACTTCCGTTGTTAAGGCTTGTATGTAGCTCAGTCTATTACATGTAACAGTTTTAAAGTTAAATATACTATAAACATTTCTATTTATGTTTCTAGTCTACTGGCACCTGGAAAACCTCCAGATTGATGCAAGTGGGTTCTTTTTCATCTCCATGTTCTCATTGTCACCGAAGGAGCTTGGCTTTAGCTAATATTCTAGATTGTTCTTTTCTTTTGTTAATACATCTTATTCACTTCTCCACGACCTCTAGCACTATACAGCAACCAAATACATTTATTATTTAGATAATTAGTGTGAGATCATATGTTGATTACATATGCATGCAAAAAGAGCCAAGGTTGCCATCAGTCTCTAAGGGCAACCCACTAAAACCAGTGACCCAGCATCAGAGATTTATTCCTTTGCAAACAGGAAGATTGCAGCCCAGCTTAATCACACTCTGTAAAGCTTTAAAGGGTACATGTGACACTGGTGAATAACTGTCATGTGGAGAACATGGCATTAAATGAAGATCCAAACCAAGTTAACTGCATGCCTTTGAAACATGTCCTGCAGCTCAGAGTGGCTGGAAGTGCCCTCTTAGGATGATCTAACAACCTAAGTTATTCGGTTGTCCTTAAACTAACCTCTTCCTTGAAGAGGCAGGCATTTTGAGGAGGCAGTAACAAGTTAACACTAACATGTTCCTGCTCTTTGGGAATGCTGGGAACAGCAAACTAAGAAACTCCAAAGTCCCAGTCTAGGATTAACCATCCCAACCCCAATCCTGATTTATGATTTCCTCATAAAGAACATCTGGCAAGCAAAATAGAGACAATATTATTATCCTAACAAACGTAGTATGAATGGAATACTTTGAACGTGTAGCTGGTACTGCATCATGGCAAGCGTTGCTGGCAGTGTAATTCACTCTGGCTAAATCTGCACTGCCTTTTCTGGGCTTCTTGGAGTGAATTGCTGGCCCATGTCACCCATACAGACATTGCCTTAAATATCTGTGCTGTGCAGATCCAAGCTTCAAGCAGTACCAATGTTTGATTTTCCTGGAAGCTGGACCCCACATCCAGCTGCAGGTTTGAGTGAGTGAGCAGACAGATCGGGCTTCAGTGCAAGCCAGTGTGACAGCAACGCTCCAGCTCTGCCTCCATGGCTTCACCCAACTAAGCTGCATGAATAAAGATTACAAAGTCAGCAACATCACTTGGATGGAATAAACCTTATTAATCCAAATCTTCAAGGCTACCCACAACATTCATCTGAATATCACTGTGAATAAAAGAACCAAATCCGTGCACAGAAAGACATAACTATATCCTGTTTAACAAGGGGCAAAGTTATGCTTTAACAAGGTTTACCCCTATTCATACTCGACTCAAGGAAAAAAATAAGTAACACAAGCGACTACACTAAGAATGAGCAATAATTTCCAGGGTAATTCTAAAACTGTTTCTAAAGGAGTTCCGTAAAAAGATTAAAATCATTAATATTCACAACATAAATCCTGAATTGCTGGAGGCTGAGAGGAAGAGTTACCTCTTGTACTTCTCTTAATAAGGAGAAATCAGTGGACTAGACTGACCAATGGTGAGCCTGAGCCAGCAGAGAGGTACTTGTTTGCTATATTCATCCAATTAAAACCAGGTATTAAGGTTCAATTCAAATTATATTTGAGATATTTATGAGAAAAAAGCTCATAAATAAATTTCTTTTTGGCAGATGAAAATTGATAATTTCCTCTAATTTTGATTACTGAAGAAGAAAGATACTAACTTCTTTAGTTAAGGCAAAAAAAGGCCCCAAAATCTGTTTTCATTATCTGCAGAGGACTTTTCTTTAAAATCACTAGGAAAAAAAAGGGGTTTTTTTAATTCTCTATAATAAACATTTCACATGGTTATGATTCAGTATGTTTTATACTGCACTCTTAATTCTCATTATTCTTCAAATATCATATTTGAGGACATTAATACACCATTAACATGATTCGTTTTTTTATAGAAGTTAAGCCATATGGAACCAAATGGCACAATTTGGCCATATAAATGACTAGACAGTGCAGGTCACCTTCTGCCCCACCGTACCCCACTGCACCAGTGCAACTCCGCTGGCTCCATCTGCATTTGCAGGCCTAGACCAAGGGAGGAACCCGTGTCTCTCCAGAAACTGGAAGTATAAACAACTTTGTATTCCTTCCCGAAACAGAGATATTCCATTAAAAAGCAGGGATCAATTCATATGCTAGACTTGTCTGCATGCAACCTGCAATTATGCCTTCACCCACCAGAGAAGCATTTCTCCAAATACATTTGGGATCATGGAGGTGAAACACATCCTTTAACAGAGTGTGGCAAGAATAGCGAATTTTGTTCATTATTTCCATTAATTGTTAAATCAGTAAAATACAGAGTAACCGAATTAACCTGGCAGTTGGAGTAAGAGAGTGGCACCATTGATTCCTGCAACTTTTTGCCCCTACCAGGAATGTAGCAACCATAGCAAGCACTTCACTGTTCTGAATCAGATGCTGTGCGGCTGACCCCAAGGCCCTGAGACAACAAAGTGTATCAGCAGTCCTGTCAGTTTTACCATTAATCTTAAGCACAGGTAACATCGAGGGAACTCTAGACTGAAGGACATTCTCTGCCCACTAAAGCACACAAGCCTCTTTTATCCCTCTTCCCTCAACTCACTGCCCACAATTTTCTTGCCCTCTCACCAACAGACTCTGTACAGTAACAAAGGATCATGTTTCTCCCATCCAACACATCTTCCCTTCCCTCTCCTCCCTCCTCAGTGCTCCTACAGTTGCTGTGGAAATAACACATTTTACTGACCCAACACCTCCTGGGCAGCTGGTTCCCACAGCTGTGGTGCAAAAGGCAATTAAGATAAAACACAGCTCAGCAATGAATCACAAGCCTGAACAGATCTCAGAGGTCATCTAGTCCATTCCTCTGCCCCACGGGAGGCTCAGCTATCCCCATGTCATTTCTTACAGACATCTATGTCACCTGCTTTTAAAAACTTCAGCGATAAAAATTACACAAGCTCCCTAGGCAATATATCCCAGTGTTCCATCACCTTTGCAAAGAAGTCCAATCTTTCCTCACAGCTCACGTTTTCTAAGCCTCAGATCTTTTTCCTCTCTTTCTTTACAAGTCTCACCAGATCTTTGCTATTTTCCTCACACAAAAAACTCAAATTAAAGCAGTTTGCTTCAAAAACTACTTTTGAAAGTGATCATTGAAAAAATTACTGTATATTACAGCTGGAATTAAATCACTTTTTGCCATTGTGCAACCGTAACATAATTTTAAAGATTTTAAATTACAAAACTATTCACGTTCTGCTTGTTTTAATGCTATATTGTAGTTGTGCATATGCAACAGGAGAAACAGGGCCAGGTAGTCACTGCTGTCATACGTGTGTCCATAATGCCTATTACCAGAAACAGTATAACAATAAATCAAGAAATTGTTGAGATTTAAAAACCAATTCAATTTTCCATAGTCAAGGTAAAGCCACATTTGTTACAGATAATCCCAATGTTACAAAATAATGACCTATCAAAGAGATGAAATTTGACTCTGCTCAAGCAAGCAGTTTTGTTAGGAACACATTCGGTCCACTAGTGAGAGCAGAGCAAATCAGATTTGGCTCACAGCTTTCCTATACCCTGAATTCATATGTCATCTGATTGTCTGGGCTTTTTTAAATCACTGAAAAAGTAAAACAGGAAGGGAATTAAAGCAATACTATAGTTAACCCACATCTTCATGATTATTGCTGGCTTTACTTTCCTCAGTGAATAGTTAGAGGAAGAAAGTACATATAAGGGTTACAAACACCTCCTTTTGTAAATGAATTTCATCTGCTGCATGGAATAGCAAGGACAGAGGACACCACTTACCAAGATTTTAATACACTGAAAATGAGATAAAATTTTGGTTATTCACAAACAACAATGAATTGGTAACTTCTCTAATACACTGGACACAACATAAAGTATTTCTTCATTTTAAATGGTGGATTACAAAAGCCAAAGAAAAACTTGGTTTGGACCCCAAAGAGGTATAACAAGGTAACACATTATTGCCTTTCTATTGTTGCTACATACAGCACTTAACATGTCACAGCACCAAATGCAAGGCCTGTGAAAGGACTACAGGCCTTTACAGATAAGAAGTCTTAAAGTTTCTTCATAGAGCCAAATCTTTAAACAAAAAAATACAAAAACCCAACAGAAGAACAAACTATGCACATTTTAAGCACCAGTTTAACTAATGTATTCATTATGCATTTTAAACAAAGTCTATCAATGAGAAATTAAAATTTGTGATGCTCCTCTTTGAGCTGAAGGTCTCCCTGGAAAAATTTCACAGATAAATCCATTCCCTCATGATTTCCAAGATCTTTTAAAAGGTGTGGCAATGTCAGATATAACAGATGTGCAGAATTCTATTACACCTGACAAACTCTGCATTCCCAACAAGAATTACACTAGTCAGAGATTAAAAACTAACACTTCACTACTGAAGATTTCAAGAACAAATGCCAACATATTCCATGATGACTTCTGATCACAAGAAAAATGTAATACAGGCCAGCATTGATATTCAAATTGTATTTTGACCCATTTCAGACAAGCCCCTCCATGTGCAATGACGGAAGAACATCCAGTCCTTATGATCCAAGTATCAAGTGAAGATAAAATGTGAGAAAAATCTAACACTTGCCTCAGCAGTGTCACAAAAAATACTAAAAATCTCCATCTAATTTTTTAGAACACTCATGACATATAAAAGAGGAGAATACAGATTTGCAAAATCCACAAGGAATTATTTTGCTCAGATTACAAAACTGAGAGACTTGAAAATTCAATTTTTAACATAGCTGCACATCTGAAATTCACCATCTATCAAGTACACTGCAGTAATTATACTGTGCATTTTGCAGCATCTAAGGTATGAATTCACAAATTTAAACAAAGTTTCTTCAAATGTTATTACAGGTGACTACATCTCAAAACATAAATCATCATTCTGAAAAAAACCATTAACCAAAACTTCAAAACAAATATTAAAATGCACTGAAATATGAACCAGAGAGCAAAGAATGACCTAGAGGCAAGATTAGCAAGCAATTACACCAGTCACTGGTAACAGTTACAGTACACAGCATTTTTAATTTTTCTTCTGAAAAATCTGCCTTGTGGTCCCGGTATGACAAAATCATCCTACTGTTTCCTCCCTTCTAAAAAAATTCAAATCATCAATAATCAAGAGAGCATCAGCTGATCGCGTTTCAGGATGCAGCATGGGAGTATTAAGTGACTGAGCATTGATCAAATGACGACAGAATCTGGAGACTATGTCTCAAGGAGTATTGGTTGACCCTGATGTTAAGTATGTTCATATTATATAAGCCTACACTGAGTTACTGTTTCTGCTGCTGAAAAGTGCTGTTAAAACTGCACATACAAATATATTTGCAAAGTCAAGCACCTACAAACACATTTCTCCTGTTCAATCAATCTTAAAATGGCCTACTCTTAAACCAACTTTCTGGCAAGGAAATATCTGACCCAATCATTTCACTGTTCTCAAGGTAAATTCTCTCAGCATTTAATGTGTGTCATCTGCAGGAAAATTCCTTTTTATGTAATAACCTACAAGTCACTGAATGATTTAAAATGAAGGTGCCTTTTCTGTTCTCATGTACCTTGCACAGACACAGGGGATGGAAAGAAGGCAGCAGTATTTCAAAAGATGATGCTTACATATCCTTTCTAAATGTATACAGTTCTCTAGGGAACAATCAACTCAGCAATGTCTGTAATGCTCAGGCTATAATTACCAAAATGAGATGCATAACCTTTATTACACCAGCAAACAGTTAACTTTACAGATTATTTCTCTTACTTTGGTGCTCTCAAACCTTTCTTTTTTTTTTTTTAAAGTAATCAAGTGCTTCCAATCTTCTACATTGCAGCTACTGTGCATTCTATGCCAGGTGCCGCACACCTCACTAGCAGAAACTCAGCACAATGCAAGACCTTCTCCAGCCCGTGTAGTTTCATATACTGCTGTAGCATGACAGAATGTCTTTGGGATTTAGCAAATTCAAATAGATTCTCTTGCTACATCCCACAGAAAAACGCCTTGAAATTCCCCCTGTTTAAAAAAGGAGAAAAGGAACAGCCTACATCTCCAAACATGACAGTGCATTCCTGGCATAAAATATGCAATGCAAGAAGAGAAAAACGACAGTATTTATGTTACCTTCAGTCACATAGTTGTGGTCTCGCAGAAAGCTGTGGTTAATTTTCCGTGTGTCCGTGTCCTCGCCCATTTACAGCAGGATTACTCAGCATGCCTATCCGCAGTGGACTGATAGCATCAGCAGAGGTCGTCACAAGAGCACCATCCATGCTGCCACTGCCTAGCAGAGGCGGGGAACACACCGGGCCACTGAGCACAGCATAATGAGAGCTACTGAGGCAGCACAGATTGGGGGG
>VZTF01007181.1:2917215-2975747 GCA_013397755.1 Cnemophilus loriae
AAAGAAGAAGAAGAGGGGGAAAAAAGGGAAAAAGAAGTCGCGGGAGAAAGCCGGAGGGAGAAACGGCTCCGAGAAATTACGGATGCAGAAAGCCAGCAGGGAGCTCGCGCGAAGGGAACAGAGGCACTTCTCCCACAGTTAAGGAATAACNCCCGGAGCGGAGCGGAGCGGAGCGGAGCGGAGCGGAGCGGGCCCCGCCGCTGTCACACGCCCGCGCTGCATCAGCGCTGGCCCCTCCCCGCCCGCCGCCCGCGGCCCCACCGCACCGCATCTGCATGGAGCAAAGTGAAAAATGACACTGCAGGTAATGATTTCAGCTCTTCTGCCGGGGAGATGGGCAAGGAGGAAAACTGAGGGAGGGGATGAGGGAGAAGAAACTTCAAGCTGATGAAACGCGTTTGCATCGACACGTACTGCACACGAACATGCGGCCCCGGTTTTGTGCTAGTCGTACTATCATCTGCGGCAAAAGCAACAGTCGTTCAATGTCAGCCTCTATAAATATTACCGAAATTGCCAAATATCTGCCTGTGCAAAAGGATTCGTCAGAGGCAAGGCAACCATTCAGAGGATGCAAGATAAAATAACTGTTATTTATCTTTTTTACCCCCAGTTTTGTAAATAAATGTAAAATTACGAAGTATTTAAAAACAATCTCTCTGGCTTCCCTGCACAGGAGAGAAAAGCTGGACAAAGGGAGTGTTTGCAGGTCATTGGGTTTTCTTACACCTGCTACTCTTTCAGTTCATTATCCCATCATCTTGCAAAAGCAGTGTTGAAATATGTATACTCAGAAATATGAAAATAAGGAGAAGAGGAAAATTACTCACTTCTGTTATAAAATAAAGCTTGCTCTTTAGTCCAAATGTTTAATGGTTTATATTACAGCAAAATTCTTTCAACTGAACAGACAAGCAGTTTCTTTTAGCTTTTCGTATCTATTCAAGAAACCACCAACTGTTTGCTGCAGAAAGTATGTATCTGGAAAAGGTAAGCATCACTGAAGTTTAAATATTTGAACAGAAAACAAAAGGCTGTATACCAAAGCCACCACTACAGCATGATAAGGGAGTCCACAACCACAAAACCAATTGAGGAGAGAGAATCTTGTGCTTTAGGCCCTGGAATTGAACACGGAAAGTACAATTCAGTTGTCAGCATTACTACAGCATTTTGTGTAACACTGGATGAATTTTTATCCTTTTTTTGTGTTTGTTTTTCTTTCTAATGAACTAGGACATACAGTTCTTGAAGGAAAATTCAAGTACCCTGCTATTCCTATAAATTGGCATGTGACTTTGAAAAAAGTAGAGGACTATGTAAAAACCTGCTCAGGGATAAACATCTAATTTCAGGATGAAGCAAGGCTGAGAGGGAAAGAAGAATAGCAACAGAATCCCCTTCTTCTTTTTCTCAGTAATAAATCAAAGTAAAACAGAACGATCTCCAGCCTGACAAGTAAATATTGTAAAATCTTCACATTTGAGCAGGTGGGAAAGTAAGAGAAGTTATTCAGTACTTGCACTTGTATAGAACACATTTTGCATGTATGTGGGTTTTGGGGGTGACAACACTAGAAATGTTATTTCTGCATTGAGAGGATCAGTCACTCCTGTGGGTGGTACCAGCAGCTCTCCAGTATCTGCCCTATCCTCTTCAGAAAAGAGGAAGGAGGCCTTGCAAATACTGGTATCTAGTTTGGACAAAATGGTTCTAATCTATGTGATGGAGCTGGTTTATTTTGCCCTTCCCTGAAACATTATGTTCTCACCTTGGATAAAAAGAATAAAAATCAAGCAGCACATTTGAGTAAAAATGCATAAGAACAACTTCTATCTGCAAATACACAGAAAATGAACATGTGTTCTCTCCTGAGAGAAAAAATGATATAGAAAACTTATTCTTGAAAATAAATAGATAATAAATTATGCGAATGATGAGTACAGTCTCAAAAAAGTCACACTGACAGTCTGTGAAAAAAAACGGTGGAACCATTTTCTTTGTAAATACCTCTACATTTCTGTGACCAAGGTGTCTGCAGTTTCTACAGTGATTGAGAGAATTCTGCCCTTCTTGTCATTCCTGCTCTTCCACATAAACTCACAAATAACTGCCCTTTACTTGTCCTCAATCAGTTCAAACTTTACAATTTCTATGGTCTATCATTTAGAGCCCATACTGGTTATTTGTTAGGTGTAATTTAAGCAGTTAGAGGTGTTTTCATCTTTCCTAGGAGCCAAGTGGACTTTTTTTGTGAAGTCAAAATAGTAACTTCCATCCAGAGATAATTTTCTCCACTCACTGTTAGAGAGGTTCATGGACAACTTCCTTAGGCATCACATCTGGGTAAAATCACACTTACCTTGTTCTTCCTATTTTTAAGTTAAAAAAAAATCTCATAAGGAGGAACGGAATGTGGAGGAAGCCTTTAACAAAAACCTTGGACAACATTCCCAGTGTGCATGCAAATGCTTTCCCTAAGATTATGAGCCAAATCCTTACTGTGTGGCAAATATTAGCACTCCACTGACTTAAGTAGGTCAGTTCACATGAGAAAGATTAGCAAACTGCTCTAAATTTGTAGCACAATGCAAATTTGTGAGCCAACATTTGCAGATAACTAGCTGTGCCATTTTAAAATGCTACTTATTATCAATCCCACCTATAACCTACATGATTTGATCTGGTCAAACACCCAGGGAGAAGGTGGTGAGGAAGGAAGCTTTAATCAAAAATATATCGGTTATTTGGACTTTCATAGTAGTTCACAATTCTACTCACAAAACAACCCTCTAACGGAGCTGAATACAGTTCAAACAGAGAAATAAAGGAGAGTCCTATCTTACACAATTTATAAGTAGACTATAAGATGGAAGAGCTACAGACAGATCAGCAGTCACATTAAGTAAACAGTGAGTCAGTAATGAGGATGGAGTCCTGGTTTAGAGCTTTCTTCAAAATAAGGTCATTAGAGACTGTGGAGAGGAGCAATAAACTGGATTCAAGAGGCTGAAAAATAACTGCGTAACAAGAATAAAGCAAGCTTAGACATAAAAGGGGGAGAACTGGCCAGCAGGTGAAGGAGGGAAGTAAAAGAGCAGGCCTGACACTGATGCCAATACAGACTGTGGGTGTCAATAAAAGAAGAGTTAAAAGGAGCAAAACAAACAAAAAATGGATCTGTGCCAGGAGGAGAAAAATCTCATAGGACAGGGAGAGAAAATATTTAAAGAGAGGAATAAACCTACATTTCCCTTTGTCAGAGTTTTGGGCAGAAAAATCAGAGAAAGGGGAAGGTAGAAGGTAAAAACAAAACAAAAAACCAGTCAACCAACCAAAAAAACATTAAAAAAAAAAGCCAGAAATGGAAGCCAGAGGTAGCCAGTACCCCGAGGAAGGAATCAAAAACTATTTATGATACAAAAGGAACTCAGAATATAAGGTTTGGTAACAGTGTAGTCTAACAGCAAGGAATTGAAGAAGATGAGAACGAATCTGGCTGAATGACTGTTGTTCATGTTTGCTCATCGCATTTCCAGCAGGAAGCTCTGCAGCAGAGGAGAGGGAGGAATTAGGCATTAGAAGGCAGTTTGTCCTGAAGGTTACTGTGTAATCCTATTTATAAACACCTGTTGAATACATAGCCATCTTGTTTTGCTCCTGCATATACACACATTTATATTCTTCTCTTAAACACATTTTCCCGAAGAGCCTCTATTTAACTTTGTCAGACACTAAGAGCACAACCTTTAATAATTAAAACTCAGTATCTGAAATAGAACATCATCAGGTACTCCAAGTCTCCATTTTACTACCCCCAAATTCATCACTCCATCTGAATTAGAATAATGAAGCTTGAACTGCAATGGAAAGAAATAGTAGTTGAATACTTAAAATATTTTGTCTAACTATACTTTTCATACACAGATCATTCTGTACTTCATTTAGTAAAATACAGTGGCTTTAAATGAAATGAAAGTGAATTTTGAATTGGCACAGAACTTTAATTATTTCTAAAGAACAAGAGATTTAAAGCACTGTGATGGTAAAAAAATCCTTAGAAGCTGCACAAATTTCACCAAAAGCAGACTATCTTAAAATATTACCTTAATTTAATGTTTGTGACATCAGAGGAGGTTTTTCTTTAAAGGAAATAAGGTAACATATACAATTAGTCAGCTGCAGAAAAAATACAACAAAATACTTAGCTAAACAAAACAAAACCCTTGACAAATATAGCTCATTGCATCTGAATTTGCTTACCAACAAAGAATATTTATAAGCCAGATGTTGTCTCCCTTTTTGCATATGTACGGAGATATAAAATGCCCTGCCAGTGACTTCTCCAGTTAGGCCGTTGGCAAATTAGTTTTGCTGTTCATTTATTTATTCATAATGTCCAGGAAAATAAGATTATATAGTACAGTCATACTTCTGTTCAAAATACTTTCATTTGAAAGGACAAAGCAACAAGGAAGTATAATGTTTTATACTTGGTTATATAAGGAATATAGTTGGTTATAAGGAAGTATAATTGCAAAAAGCAATTGGCCTAGTCTTCCTCCAGCTCTACTCAGCTTGACAGAGAAGGACTCAGAGCTCTCAGCCAGGTATAAGACAGCAAATTCTCTCCCTTGAGTTTGTGTAGTTTTCCTTCTCACTATTTGAAAATGCTAACTTTAAAATAGTAGCTTTCTCTGCTACCTCGCCTTTCTTAGTACTGCTGTCCAGAAGGAACATTCACTCTGGATCAGGGGCCCTCCCTATGTTTGAGACTGGATCTACATTGCAAATTGCAGCAGGTAATGTTAATCCAGGCTAACCTTAAACAAGTTAGAGCTTCAGAACAGTCCAGCCCTCATGGCAGAGGCAAGAGCGTGAGCTCTGTGCGTTGGAGGGAAGTTACCCCACAGGTGATTGAGGTAGCAACAGTACAAACATCTTCCCACTATTCCTTATTTTGAAGTCATTCAATTACAGTTTATTACATGATGCCTACTTGCAAAGGAATTGAGCTAATGGCTTTGTGATATTAATGAATGTATCATAAATTATTCTGGTAAGAGTTTGCCTTAAAAATACATATCTGCATTCCCATACATTTCTGAAGTTCTTTTTGTATTTGTTTAATAGCCAATATAACATAATATACAGCACTACCATGCAGTTCCTTTTTAGATTATTTCTTACAGCTAAACAAAAGCAAATAGATACTGCCAAAAGCTAACATAAAAAGACATAGAAGAAAAATTGTATCAATCACGGATCTCAAGTAAAAATTAATTTTGTCTTATTCTAACACCTCGTAAGTAATCATTTAGAATCTTTGCATTTATAGCATTTAATTCATATTTTGCTACAGTCTTCAGTTACATTTAATATTTAAAATTATGATGCAGCCCAGCAATTTTGAAAAAACTAATGGCTGCTATCACAACTGGAAAAATATGTCATTATTCAAAAAGGAGAAGTTTCTTCAACACACTACCTTTTGCTGTGTTAAATCTAAAAATAACACCTGCCCAGAAGAAGTCATTTATTTTTAGCCTACATACTCCAGACACAGAGTAAAACTAATGCCTCCCAGCAGCTGGTGATTCTGGAAAGCAAGCAATTAAAAGTTACCATCAAGTAATTTAAATTACAGAAGCCAACTTCCGTCAATGTCTTTCACCCACCCTTTTCGGGTGAATGATGTGTAAGGATCCTGGGCTGGGTCAGTGCCACTTTAAGGTTTGCAGAAAGCCAGAGCATGGGATGAACTGAATACACACCATGCTCACGGTTTTTCACGCAGGAGCTAGCAGTTTTGCTCTTATTTTTCTGTGATGTGCTGATGAGAATGGTGAAACTAATCAATATGAAGAGCTCTGGGCCTGATTTAATGATTTTTACTTACTGAGAGAATGCAGCCAGAATATTTGGACATAAGGGTTCCTGCAAGAAGGCTCCCTGAAGCAAAACAGATACCCTGAGCCATGACACTCCTGTGCCCCCAGGATGCCCCTCTGTGATACAAGTTCCTATCTCAGGCCACTGCATCATTCTGGCTGCAATGGAGCTTTCCCCATCCTACCCCAGCACACCACAACCCTCTCCGTGCTCTATAATGATATGTTAATCCAGTCTGGCAACCTGCACTGGGCACTGTTTTCAGGTGTTTGCTATGAAGAAAGGAAGAATTTGGAAATATAAACAGTGTCCTATCAACTGGCCTGAATCTGGCCAGAGCAAGCCTGCAGCCAAAGAACTGGAGCTGTATTAGAAACAGCAACTGCGTCTTTGCCTGGTCCTTTTGTGGTTTAAAGTCACATCTAAAACAAGTCCTGCAACCTATCAGCTAGCGAGCTCAAGGAAGCAGGTAACAAGAGCATGAACAAATTCCAGGAGTGAGTTCCGCACAGTCTAGGGGCAAGTTTTAATTCGGCAAATTTCAGAATACTGTAACAGATTTCAGCAGGATCTAGGTTTAGCAAGAAATGGAAAGCAAGGCTGCAAAATCCTAGGGGAAGGAAAAGCAGAAAGAACAGACAAGATGCCAAAAGGAGATGCTGGAAGCCCTCCCAAAACTTACTAATTTGAAGGTTAAGCCTATTCAATGACTGCAGCAGGAATGGGAAGGGTGGTCTAAGGTAAAGAGCATGGGATGAAGAATAAAAGACCAAGCACCAATGCTATCTGTGAGGCTTTAGCCGTATCATTTATCTTCCTTATTCTTTTTCACTCTTCCATTCCCTTGCCTATTTAAACCAAAAATTACAAGAGCATAAACACTGTCTTCTCTACTGCAGTCATCACATGGAGACTGATGCAGGACCCTTGAGTAATGCTGATACTTATGAGACACTAGCTAAAGAAGCTCATCTCTTTCTAAAACAAGCTTCTGTGTCCTCTAAAACACAAGGCAGATTATTTACTCCATTGCAAACAACATCACAGCAAAAGATAAAAAAAACATAGGAGAAGGGTTCAAGATGAGTTTCACGTAGAAAACCTCTCAGTGACAGGGCCTGTCACTGTGCCAAGCCACCCAGGGACCCTGGTGAACAAAGGAAAACAGAGCCTGAGGAGGAAAGTAGGGTTGAGGACAAGTGTAGAAACAAATACTTCCAAATTAGCCTTTAACTTTCTACAGAGGTTACCCTGCTCTCAAGTTTCTCAAATTGAAATGCTAATACAAATATAAATATATTCCAAACAAGAAACATTATGATAGGTTTGGTACCATTGCATTACATGCTGGAGAAAGCATACTACTAATTTTGCTAATTTAGTTTAGTTTTAGAAATACTTTATACAGGTGCTAATTAACTCAAATACAGCATCACTTGCATGTTCCCTCATACGTAATGTATGAGACAGCATGTACTTTGTTACTGCTGTTCGGTGTGTATGGGTCACTTTCTGTCTAAAGGGACACCCTATGACAGCATCCTCTCCACAAATTACCCTACAACTTCAGTAAAGCTCACTACCATGTTCTCCTGCTGTGCAGGGGAGAAAAACTCTTTAAATGTATGTCTCTACATGCGAGTCTTTAAAATCATGCTGCATATGGTTTATTCAAACTAAAATTTTTATGTTATGCCCTTTCTTGCACACAAAAAGCAGATAATCTACCAACTCTACTAAAAAATTAAGATTTTGTAAAGCAGCAGTAGATCCTAAGAAGGATGGTTAAAGTCCTGCTGGAAAGGGCTGAAAATCATGAAGGAAATGCTTCAGTGGCTGTTCAGGATGAACAGATCACAGGCATCAGAGCACACAGCGCCAGAGGCTGCTGATGGGGACTGTCACAACAGCGGAGCCTCAGGACAGAGCTGTGTGCTGCCTCCCCAGCAAGTCACCCAGCACACTGTCAGAAATGCTCTCCAGACAAGACCTATCACTGCACAGCCAGGCGAGGCTGCAATTACAAAACTAACTTCATACCCTAAGACAAGATGACCCACATCTCAAATAACTTTTGTCAGGCTCTGGAGTGGAACATAAAGCCTGCTGAGACTGAAAAACCTGGAAAGAGACTAAATAAGAACCTACATATGTATACATGGTGCAAAATAATTATAAAATTGTCACTTGAAGGCACTGGACAATCCAAAGAAATGTTGCTTAGAACACAGATCAGAAAGGGGCCTGAAAAAGGAATTTATAGCAGGGATACAGGCACTGTCAGAACTTCTTTACACTGTGTAGACATCTTTGTGTGCATATTTATCCAAGAATGGAACTGGGAAGAGAGGGAGAAAAGCAAGTGAGAATGGTATTCAAACCCATGCTAAGGGTCACATTCATCGTTACTGAATAGCAATGGACCAAAACAGACATTTCAGCAGTACCCTGGTGTGGCATCTGG
Organism: Cnemophilus loriae; assembly: GCA_013397755.1. Classification (NCBI taxonomy): domain Eukaryota; kingdom Metazoa; phylum Chordata; class Aves; order Passeriformes; family Corvidae; genus Cnemophilus; species Cnemophilus loriae. The sequence continues at coordinate 2,925,572 of VZTF01007181.1, forward strand.
GTGGTAAGGCTACTACACAGTCAAACCATGGAGAAAGGAAAACAGTTTCTAAGCCAGCTTCCAAAACTCAGCACTCTGAAAAAAATTAAGCCAGTAAAATACAGAAATCTCAAGAGATGAAGCTTGAACAACTTCAATAGAAACAAAAAAAATCCAGAGGAAAGAGATCAAAGCAAGTACAAAGAAATAAACTTTCCACACAAGATTAAGTGAGGAAACAGGAAATTCGTTTAAATACTATGTCCTATCATAAAATATCAGAAGCTGATTGAGAATTTGTAACACCTCTAAAATATTTGCCAGGAACTGGAATGAAAGGACAAGGAGTAATTGCAGATGCAATTTGGTGCAAATTGGAAGAGGAGAAATTTAGGTCGGATATTACAAAGAAGGGAGTCTCCCAGACTGTCAGTGCCCAAGCCCTGTCAGTTTTCAAGGCCAGGCTGGATAAGGCCTTGAGCAACCTGGTCTAGTGGGAGGTGTCCCTGCCCATGGCAGGAGGGTTTGGGACTATGATCTATAAGGCCCATTCCAACCCCTTAACAGTCTATGATGCTATGACTTTTCAGACTTAAAAAATAATTAAAAATCAAATCAAACTAGCAGACTGTATTCACTCTCACATTAAAATGCAAACCACAGGCACTCTTCCTAACATCTTGCTAATTCAGACCTCAAAATATTTCAGGTAATAATAATTCAGGAACGATTCCTGCCCATGGCAAGTCTATTAAATAAAATCAACATACAGGATCATTTATTACTGGTTTTGAATTCTACACAGTCATACAAAGATGACAGTTTGAAAGGAACTTAGCCCAAAAGACTGTTATTCACAGGACCGCAGAATAATGACATGGCATCTGACAGGACATTCAACCTGACTCCTTCCTTTCACCAGTGTAATTAATTAATTCAGATAGGTATAATGCAAGCAGCTTTTTCTCCAGCATTACCTTGCACCACAAAGAGTACTTGCATATCTCTATGCTCTACAATAACTAAGGTGAAATACAAATCTAGCCATCTGAAGCACCTGCAGATCCCAGCCATCCTGGGCCACAGAGGCAAACAAAAAAGCAAAAGACAAAGCTGTTCTAGAAAATGATACAGTGCTAGGTATTTTTCTTGTACATAATATTTACTGCAATATTGCTGAAACAGCCTCGAGAGGAAACCTCTCAAAAAACTAGTTGTGTCAATATAAACAATGATTTTGCTGTTAGCCTTTCTTCCAGATCATCCAAATATTTAAAGTACTGTAGCATCTGATGTATAGTAACAAATGCTGCACCTGCTGTAAGAGCTGAAATTTCTGAAATAATACTTACTTGGCAAAACAAAAGCTAAAAATAAATTCAAGCTATTAAAAATGCGAAAAAAAAACACCAACCCACAAGAAACAAACACATAAGCATTCAATGGTGTGAGAAAAAAAAAGTGATTTGTATGCAGAGATGTAGAAAGAAAGCTAGTACTGAATGACATTAAAAGTCTGCAAGACACATTAAACCCAGAATTTTGAGGAGTATGAAATCCCATACTACATTGCAGTAAACAGCAAATGCACCTAAAGGTTCTGTTCCACTTCTGGCCACCCTCATACCAACAGCAGCAATCAAAATTCAGAAAAACAGAACAAATCACAGAGGTGATCTGACATTGAATTCCAAAGTAAACAATGACTGAGAGGACTCCTGTAGGAATCAGCTGAAAGGAATGGAAGCACTAACATCAAATTAAATAGTTTTTATTTTGGCTCAAGACATAGTAAGTGCAACGTAAATTACAGGAAAACTTACAAGGGAGAGTACAAGTGGAAAGCTATTAATTGATTTTGCAACCTAATGAAGGACTAAGCAGCTAATTAAGTGCTGCAAAGAAAACAACAGCAGTGCCTGGCCCCAAGGAGAATCTGGAAACGTGGGGTGAAGTGCTTTGCTTACCCAGTGTGGAAATCTCCCAGTCAGGGGATCTCCCTAGAACCAGCACCCAGGAACACTAAACACAAACATTCACACATTCTCTCTAGAGCTTAGAGGTCTCAAATAAGGTCACAAAGGAGACATGCTTGCTGATATAAGATCTAGAGCCTGAGTATGAATATAGTCCTAACAGGTGGTGACACTGAGTATTATTCCCTGAAAAAAATGGGAGACAGTCTTACCTTATTACATAATTGTGTGCTGCTAAGTCGTGTGGGAAATACAGTATCATTCCCTTTAGTTCAAGAGAAAAAAAATCTGGGCATGGACATTTACCATGTTTCCTGCTAAATTTGCCCCAGGCATTAATAAAAAATGTATTATTTGTAGAACCAGAAATTATCCCAAGTAAAAAGAACACATCTGTGTCTTTGTGATGGAGATGCTCACAATGGCTGGGAAATCTGAAATTTTTGAGCCAAACCTGAGGTCAGTTCCAAGTTTCTGCACTGGCAATTACTTTATGTAACAAAAAACCAGTCATCTGAACAGGATCTGGAACCACAACTGCATGCAACAGTGTGTAAGAGAAAATACAACTTGGCAAAGGGGAAAACAGGAACCCTCACCCAAGAGAGGCCAAAATACCCCCGCATAACCTGCTGTTGGAGAAGAAAGGTCTGCTAAGCAAAACCAAGACCCAGTGCATCACTAACCACTTTAACAAAAAAGAAGGAGAGGGATGGCCACTTAATAGTACAATTTTTGCTAAACTCTGCAAAATTATATTTAACCTTACTTACAGCTAGACAGAGATTAACACAGTTGCTGAGCAAGCATAAATGCTAGGTCTTAGTACATCTGTAGTCTGTAAGAGAATGAACTAATTTCAACTAATGAACTGCTGAGCCAGCGCAATGCAAAGACCAAAGCAGGGGAAACGTAATGCAATAATGGTATGCTTAAGACAATTATAAATCAAAGAAAAGAGAATTATGTCTCTAAGCTTCAAGGAACAACTACCTGGGGAGGCATGAAGAAAACTATCTATGAGACACCATACCTAAGGGCACAGTGACCAGTGATCTGAGGATGGAACAGAGGCAGTAAAACAACAAGTGAGTAGTCTGGGAGAGCAGGGAGGCGAGCTGTGGTTATGGCAGTTTGGCACAAATAAAGGCAAATTCAAAAGTCACCAAGGTGACCACAGCAGAAGAGCATAAACACTGCAGACCCCAGCAGCAGAAAACTGACCTTTTGTAGAGACATCAAGGTTTTTCTCTGAAAAACCTTGATACATCAGGAGGGATGTCCTTCGATTCTTCATGCCATGAGTGCAGGCTGTACGAGAGGGGGTTGGTGTATCTTATGAGTTGGGAGGGCATAAACACCTTAAAGTAAAGGTGTCTGCCATAATCACAAACTTACAGAATCACAGAATGGTTGGAAGGGAGGACTGGAGGTCACCTGGTCCAACGTCCCTACTCAAGCAGGGTCCCCAAGAGCACATTACTTGGGATTGCATCCAGGCGGCTTTTGAGTATCTCCAGAGAAGGAGATGAAATTACATATGCTAATGACCATACGCTGTTCCTCATATCCACTGTCATTTATGTAATCTCTTTAGTTACAGAATTCCTCCATCAACACCCCCACTGCCATTCTTACCTCACCATAACCTGCCTCACGGTCTGATTGCTGACACTGCTCGTGATCCTGACTTGTTCTGATTATCCCATAGCTAAGTGCCACTGATTTTCAGTTGTCATTGCTTTGCTTTGCCTATAAACACTGTCGACCTGTACAAGCTTTTAAAAAAATCCTATCTCCCTGTAAAATGAGTCTTCTTCCTTGCCAGGTAATACTGCTCACACCTCCTCCATCAAAGCTAACTCACATTAACAGAGTGTCACAAACATAACGAAAAGGAAATACAACTGAATTTTCTGTTAGGCTAAATGTATGTATGCAAGAAATACTTTAAGCCTGGCTTGAGCTTTCAGGGTAATTTCTTAGTTTCAGAAACTCAGTGGAGAAATGGGAACAACCTGGTAAATTTAGCTATTTCCACAAAGAGGCATCCTACGAGCTTGACTACATATATTCAAGTATATTTAAGCATATAGCTAAGCACTGTTTAGTATTTAACCATAAATCTCATCCTCATATCAGTTAAGCACTTTAAAAAATTTTACCATGCAGCTATATTATCAAAAAATTATTTCAAATAAGATGTGGCAGAAACATCTGGCAGTATGCAATTTGCATAGTTCTATTTAAGAAATTTAATCTAAAGATTTCCTCAGTAGCACTCTTAGAAGTGTAATTTCTATAACTCCTTGGGACAGTAATTAAGAGCAGCTTCTTAATTATTTAATTAATCTATAACAAACCAGGAAGATTTCTCTTTTATTTGTACCAATGATGGGAGCTTTTCAAGTTCACCAGAAAACACAAGAAAAGACCAGCAATTTTATACAGTATCACTTCAGAGGAAGCACAGTAAATGATTTATTCTACAATATTACATTGTTACATGCAAACCTCAAGAATAAACAAACAGGTCAACATATTTCAACAATAGTTGAAATAATAACAAAGGAATAAAAAGAGAACAAAAAAATTTTCAATTCTATATTGCATTCAGCCATCCAACTCTCCATCTGACACTCCAACATCTCACACACATTTTGTGAAGATGCTAAATTTGCCCCAACCTCCCTGTGCAGCTGAGTTGTTCTACAGCTTGTTGGTGCGGGCAAATATCAGCACTGCTGGGTCCTGTGAGACAGATCTGGCCACCAGAAGCAGCAGGGCTGGCTCAGGGCTTTCAGACCACCCATTCCCACATTCCCCAGCACTGAGCTGCGCTCACTCACATGAGCTACCAGAGGATGAACAGTCACTCTCTTCCCTTCCCTTCCCTTCCCTTCCCTTCCGTGTTCCTGAACTAGAACATTCTTTCAGCTTCAAGATCATGTTGCTTGTTTCTCTCTTAGAATAGCATCGAAACCCTTGAAAACTTTTACAGTAACAGATACAGTCACATATAATGAGAAATACTTGTTGCCACAGCGATTCTTCAAAATTCTGTTCCTGCCACCACCAGTAAAGGTTCTGCCATCAACAAGAGCCTAACTCACCTCTACTACATTTTATGGCCAAGAGCCAATGCTATTGCACTGCCTATATTCCGTTTGGAAAAAAAAATCCAATTAGAATGGATTCATGACAAGCTAGACTCTGACCTTTAGTTCTGACTTTGGCTGCCTTTTGTTTGTTTGTGAGGCCCTGTAATTGTTTACACACAATATAAATTGAATCTGTAGCATGTGAAATCCAGGCTCTGCAGCCTCCATAGGTAACCTAGGGTTATAGGTTAAAAAACATTGACATCATGACAAATTGCTGTAATTTGAGGAATAATCTGAAATCCTGCTGGGACACAATTGAGTCTGTGAGCCTAGTTGTTAATGATAATAAAAGCTGACACAGTAAAAATGATAAAATTAAAGAGAACACCCAGTAATATAAGTACCTCCAACATATGACATTGACAATCCAGTTAAGGGGGCCAGTAAAAATATCACTGGTGAGTAACTTAATACTCCATTTCCAGTTACAGAACTCTCTACTCATTTGTAGAAATGCTTTTGTCTTTTCTGCTTACAAGCTATCTGTTTTTCATAATTTTCAGAACATGCAGTTTTCATAATATCTTCAGTAATGCAAGGTCATAATTCCACTTTCTGATTAGTTTTTGTCTATGTACCATTAGATAAAACCTGTATTTTTCATATAGTACACCCATGATACCTTTCTCTGTCTCTCTGACATATCATAAACCAGCTGGCAACATAAAATATAAATTGGCTAGCTGTAAGAACAGATGAATCATTAATTACTTATTCTGTACCAAAATAAGAGAGACCAATTTTACAGTATCAAATGGCAAGCGTAGCTGCTAATTAAAATTATATTTAAAAAAAAATCCCCAAACTCAATGAGCATTATTTAAAATTGGGTTGAAAACGATCTTTAAAGGTCATCTAGTACCCCTTACATATACATATATATATATATATACATATACATAGCTGTTTTAAAACATTAGCATTCTCTAGGAATTTAGAAACATCAGTACTGAGTTTTGCTCTGGCTTTGATTCTGTATTTTTCATCTCCAACAATACTTAGATATTATGGATTAGTCTATTTCATTATAAGCATTTTAAGATTTTTATTCTCTCATACTAAACTGTACCTTTCACAGGCCTCACACTTCAGATTATTATTCTCATCTTTGCAGGATAAGAGAATAATGTCTTCTCACAAATACAACTTACTAGACATAAACTACATGCTGCTAATGTGAAAAAAATCCCCAAAATCCCAAAACTAAAGCTAACCAGTTTGTGACATCTCTTCCTTCTGGTAATATGGCCAAATGGGAGTCAAGAGTTTTCCATCAGAAATCGGCTGTATGATGAAGAAAAAAAAAAGAATACAACAATGGAGAAGGTAGACTGGAAAAACCTGAGAAACCACTTGGATTTGTTTTAGAAGTGCAAGAAGACTGAGATCCATTCTTTGGACTGGATGCTGCAATAAAGTCTAAAACAGTAACACCACTGACACTTGGCTTGCTTCCAAACCTCTTCCAGCTTAATCCCTAAAATAAACACTCAAACCTGAAGACTGAAAGGTTAAAAAAATGCTATGTCTTTATTCATAATTAGCAGCCAACTGCTACACTTTGTTATAATACAGAAAATGAATGCAATTGATCTGCCTTTTAAAGGCAAAGTGGCTTTACAATTATTTCCAGGGGTTTTTTTTACATCACTGAAAGCTATGCATGAGGATCCAAAGCTGCACATGCAGCCTGTAATCTTTATGCAGTGGATTCTGAAGATAATGACTGTTACACAGAATATCCAGTGCCTTTTGGCACATTTTTATGTTGCCTGGCATGTAGGTGGTCAGAGTTTTATATCACTACGTATCAAAACATTCTGAAATTCCTACATATTTGTAAGCTATTTATCTTTTTCTCATATTATCTTATTTCTCATAAGATCTTGTATTTCCTCTACTCCTCTCCATATCCAGCAGCTTCTCACTGACACCTGCCAAAGCAAGCACCAGGGACAGGCCAATCCATTTTCTTCTTAGTAGGATTTTCTTTTGTTGAGGTGGGAGCCGTATCAAAGGAAACAGCTTTCAAGAGCCCATCTAGAGAATAAAAAGGGGAAATACTGCCCAACCGAAAATAATGTGCAAATTAGGTCTTCATTCAGGGCACACAATTTAACCACTTCACAACTGATAAGGAAAAACAGCATGAAACCCTTCACTGGTGTGAAGCACATCGAAGCAACAGTTCTAAGACAACTTCTTCAAAAGCCAAGGGTCCCTAGGATACATTGATTGATTTGGTCATTTCTTCACCCAAAGTGCTGTTGCTGATCTCTGTGTTGCCTGGCAGGCTTCTGTCAAGTTCAGTAGACTCTTCATAAAGGTCTCCAGATCAAAAAATTTAAAAGTTACAAGTTCAAATTTTGAAGTAATGTTCAAAGAGGAGTACTTCCTATCTAACAAGACTTTCAGAAAAACTTCTACATTTAAGTGTTGTGAACTGTAATTGAACACACAACTAATTAGTATGAGAACTGACCTTGTTCTAAACACTCTGGTGTATGGGAAATAGCCCTGATTATCTGGTTTGTCAAAAAAAGTTTTTTTGAAATTTGATTTTAATTTTCGGTAAGAATAAAATATTTTAAGTATAAATGTATTTTCAAACTGTACTATAACAAAGCAACTGTAATTATACAAAGCTGATGAGTGCTTTGTCCTACTTTTTACAGCAGATTTTTTATCCAGGCTTTTATCCTTTCTTGATCACAACAAAGCAGCACGATCACAAACAAATCAAGGCTCCACACCATGGACTGACCCCTTTAGTAATTTTCCAGGGACCTCCACTGATTTCACAAAGGACTCCCTCTTCAAGCAGGCTGATTTTATGGGAACTGTTGCATGGATTGTGCAAGATTGGGGCCCTTCTTGCTTTGTTCTTGTACAAACGAGCATCCATTTTGGCACACTTGGCAATAACCCCACATTTCTAAAATATAAGTGTTTTTCTGAGCCCATGCCCAGCCCTAGAAGAGAACGAAAGATGGAATAAAACTACAAACATTGCATGGCTTCTTATTTTGACAGTATCATTTTGAAAATTCTTATACATCATAAAGTGTCAAATTTGCAATTTTACTCTCTGTAAAAACAATGAACAAAAACTACAGTAAACCCTGAAACACAAACTATGACAATTCAACTATGCTACACATGCTAAAAGAGAATATTTGGTACATAAATGAAAGAACTTTTTCCAAGATCTTTTTCATTCAAGAAAAGACAGGATGTGGCACTTACTGCCATGGTCTAGTTGACAAGGTTAAGTTAGATCAGGGGCTGGACTCGATGATCTCAAAGGTCTTTCCCAACCTAGTTAATTCTGTGATTCTTTGATTCTTTCAGGCACCGAATTGCAATTCATGATGAAAGACAGAAAATAAATTCTAGCAGAATTGCACTGTATTTCTACAGAGACTTACAGGAAGAAATCTTAAAAATAATGCTAAAAATAGACAACGCAATTGTGTAATAAAAGGTCTCCTAAGTATCTTTTTATATTTGCCATGGAGACATTAAGCTATCTAAAGAAGCAGCTGAGCTTTACCATATGAACAGATGCTCTCAAATCGAGTCTTCCCAGCTTTCAAAAACATTTCCAGATACTAGTGATTAGAGAAATATCTGTATTGAAGAAAACGGATAATAATACAATTTATATAAATATATAAGAATATAAATATATGTATATCATAATGACAAAATTAAAAAAGAAAATAGATTTTAAAGCTTTGTTACAAGTTGCAGAAGGAACAGCTGAATGTATCTAGTAGTTTCCAAAGACAATTTAGAATGAGCTATGGAAAGCTGACTCTTTCTTAGTAAGAGTAGTTAGGTATTCTAGTATTCATTGCAAAGATGCACTAAATTAAGATTTTATAACTAACTCAATAACACGTTTGAACGGGGATTTAGAGTTCCCCCTGGGAACTTCAAGAATGAAAAAGAAGCCAGAGCAAACCATGGCTTGGTTGCACAGCTATAAAATGGTAACAGCTAAACAGAAGAACTAAAGTTATTTTCCCTTCTTAATGCAAGCACCATAGTTTAAGAAAGTAATTGCCTCTAGGTTTCAGAGTGAGTCTAAGAACTCATAGCCTTGGGAGCAGCCTCCGCAGTTATTAATCTTAGTAACACACTTTGCATGAAGACATTTTAAAGGGCAAAAGATGCAGAAGTTAATATTAAATAACGACAAACCATAAATTAATATTGCAAGGACAGACAGGACACTGACCTTACTAATACTATTTATATAGCATCTTTAATTAACTTAGTATATTTAGAACATACTATTTTATCTGTAAAACACTTGTTTCGAATCAGCTACACTTTTGGAAGATTATCAAGAATTCATTTGAACAGCTCCATCAGTATTAAACACTATATGGAATGTTGTTTTGGAATAGCATTTAAACTAGGTATATAAAATTGCACATTATGTAACTGGACATATTGTAGAAAAATCTGAGTATTTACTATATGCACAGATTTGGGAGCTGGCTTCCATGCCATATCAACTAAATAACAGCTCTAGTAATATTACCTGGAAAGGCTGTCTTACGAAGAAAGCAGAAAGAACTGACCCTCATTTAACTGTCATGACTAAAAATACTTCTATGCAATTTTTAAATTGACAGTGCAGTTATAGGTGAATTTCTCACTTTCATATCATGTTAGTGAGGCCTTTGTTTGTTATTTTTAAAAATACACTGAACTTCACATAAACTTTAGTCAGGATTTCAGGACATGACCCATTTTGAAGATGCACCTTGCTTTCTACCGAAAATTTGTATTATCTAACACAATACAAATAGGTCAGTGCTTCTGTTCTAGTTCCTTTTGTTATAGCTAAAATCAGTTCAGACTAAAATTAATACACACAGCAGATAAAGAAAATAGAAGTTATTACCATAGCAGTTCTCAAGAGATACAATTAGGTCACAAAAACTAGGGGAAAAAGAACCGAAGCATCACTTCAAAATCAATAGGCACTATGAAAAGATGAGTTTAGCAATTCCAAAAACAACTGTGCATTAAGCAAATAACCACTATACAAACAAAGGAAAAGGTGTTCAGCAAAGGTTCAAAAATACAAAACCAGTAATTCACATCACCATAGTATTACCAAAGCATGAGGTGGTATGCCAGCAAGCCTTGGACTTTTAAGCAGAAAATCAGTAACTTCTGTTCATAAAATTTCAGTAACAGGTACGACACTGACAAAGTAGTTTATACTTAAACCCACAAGTGTAACTCAATACCATTTCCTTCTACAGTTACAACATGCTCAATAAGGCACAAAGTGTTTTTCTTAATATTTATGATGCAGCACAAGAGAGAGAATGAAGTTTTGCCACAGTTCTCAGTTTTCTTGTAGTCACAACTGATGGTCAGAAAAAGAACGTTGTGAAACCGATTAACAATTGCAGTTAGAAGCCAGAATTACTGGTGCTATTATTGGTATCATGTAGAAAGCTAGCACAGGGATGGTGAAAGCCATGGGATGTCCTTTCTATTCCTCATCGAAATGGACTCCTCTGGCTTCTTGTGATGGCTCATTCCCCCTCCCACCTCCTTCCTCACTTACTCAGCTCCAGACACAAACTCTCTGTTTTAAATAGCCAATATATCAAACATATAAATTAACATTATAAAACCTCCTTACCTATAGTTTTATGTAAAAAACATGCAAAAAGAAGAAAATACCTCTACCACCACTTTAATACAACCAACATGTGCCAATTATTTAATATGCATAGTATAGGTTACATTCTCATTCCACAGTCATCTTGTGTTTGTGTCTCTCAGAAGATCAGCCCTTAGGGACAAGGGTACAATATTTGTATGATTAGCAGCAACATTTGTGCACCACCATTCTCTTACATAATACTGCTTGATATGACAAAGTTTCCAGCTCTGTAAAAGACAATGTCAACAAGATGCAAATTCAGAAACTAGTCTTCATTTACAGCAGTTTCTTTTTTAAACAGCTGTTGTTCTGTTTACGAAAATAAGACTGAATATATTTGAGCATGAAGAAGAGTGAAAATTCAACACTTGCAAAAGCAAATATTATTTGTAACTGCAAATAAGAGCATAAAATCAGCAGTATGTGCTCAAAGATCCCTATATCTCAGTATCCTGACAGGAACAGCAGTCTCAGGAGGAATATAAACAACAGGGGCAGCATAGAAAGGCCTTTCCTAGGCTCTAGCAATTTGTAGGTCAGGGACTACCTCAGAATATATCTTTTGGATTTCTGTCAGTCTCTCCCAGATCTTTCTTTCATTAATGCATCTAATTGAGCATATGAAAACTATAGATGTCCCTATGGCAGGAACGTTCTACAAAGTGTTGTGTGTCAGGGCATTTTTAATAGTGTATACAGATACTTATGCATGAACAACTATAGTCCAACTTACATATATTTTAATCAGAAAACAGAAAATCTGGGGTTGCATTTTTTTGAAATGAAATGCTTTCTAATTAAAGTATACCAGAGTTTAATGTAGTGCTTTTTAAATGCAAGATCAGTTAGGGCTTTTAAGTCTAAATATTAGCATGTTGCAACTTTTGGTGAAAAATGGCAGCATTTGGAACAGCTGCTGGCTACTAACAAGAACAGCTTGCCTCATACAGAAACACAGTATGACCAGCAGCATCTTTCTGTCGTGCCTGGGGACCAGAAAGGGAGACAGTCTAGTGCCCTACTCCAATTAAAGCTGACTGGTTCCCATTCACGCTGCTGTGAACGAGCATCTTTCAGATCAGCTCATTTCATGTCCACATTGCACAGCCCCTGGCTTGTAACTCCTCTGGGCTATATATGGTGCCTCAAGATGCAATGACTGTTGTTCTGCTGGGTGTTGCTTGGTTTTTTTCATTTCTAAGTGCCTGAAATTATGACAAAGCTGTGTTGCACAACCCCAGAATCAGAGCATGATGCCAAAGGCACATGCATAGAAGTAGGTCAGGTTAGGGCACACAAAGATGCAAGCACTGCTGGGGCAGAGCTCAAGCACAGCCAAACTTGGCACGGTTCACATCTACACTGCCCAGAGCAGATCCTGAATACACTACACCTCTTGTGCCTGAGTTTTCTCTTGAAGAGAACTACTTCAAAAGGAAGTGCAGGAGCTAAATTATCACATCAAGTGAACAAAGTGTGGGGTCAAGCCAAGCTGGCACCATGGAGACACTGTGGCTTTGTCTACCCTGCTAAGCTAGAGACAGAGTGTGGGGCTGGGTGTTGGCATGCAATTTATGTCCCATTAAGCTGTTACAACAGCTTCCAGAACGGCTTTTGTCTGTGTCAGCTAGTGCTGTCCTACAGCGTCTGGGAATGGATCGAGGAAGGCACAGACCAAGCACCATACCAGAGGGTAGTTCAGATGTATCATGCAACTTTGCTCCAGAGAGGAAAAGAGTTTAGCCATTAAGATGCAAATTTTTATGTTTCTTGGCTTTAGAACCAAAGCAGAAATCCTGGTCCCTTTTATTTGCTAGTACTGTCTCTTTACCACAGCTCCATCTGCATTTTTAGCTCAGCATGACCTAGGAGCTCAAGGCAAGATCACAGCCCTTCCAACACCTTCCTTCCTTTCACAGAAGTAAGGTCAAAACATACACACACGCACTGGTAATAGCTTAGTTAAAAATAAAGGAACACAAGACCTTCATTGTCTATAGTAGGTTAATTAATTAATTATATGAGGAAAACCCCCCATTATGCTTCAGCAGAGAGCACTGTAAAATTCTGCTTTCTCTGGCTTTGAACTCCTGATGCCTTAAGACATCTCTCAAACTCAGAACACATTTTATTATATGTAAAATAGGCAACAAGTAAAAAACCTAGAAGTTAATAACTTTCCTTATACATAGATGGCAGGAAAACTAAATTTTCAGTAGTTGCAAGGATCTTGTGAGCAGAGGACCATTAAGGAAAATGCTGTACCTCATAGAAAGCAGGTTTAGTTCCCCAGTGATAACAAAACTGTAGTAAAGGATGGATTCAACACTACTTGCAGTTAATCAAAAATATCCTATCTGTTTTAAACAAGACTGAATCAGTTATCAGTAAAGCAGTGAATAAGTAATCTCTAGATATTAAAGGAAGTTCACTTTCCAGGCAAATCCATATAGAATTTGCTTTTAATTAAAAAAAAAAAGAAATCCTCACTGCTTTTAAATTCATCCACAATCTCTGGTTGGTTTTTTTGCTTACTTGATTGTTATTATTTTTCTTATTTTGCCATGGCACTGCCCAAAGGCTTGCTCAGATTGATGTTTGAACTTGTATTTTCTGAAGCATAAATAAAATTAGCATTAGCATTTGCCAAAACCAATCATATTCAAAAGTCGTAACAAAAGACATAGAAAAGTAATGATAAAAATAGACAGACCAAAGAATTAAAATGAACAGGCTCAGTATCCTGGAAAAACTTAACACTGGATACTAATCCTGGATTTTGATCAATGCAATGTATCACAACAATACAGAAAATTTACTGAGTGATTAATCTTTGAAGGTACACCAGCTTATTAAGAAACTTTCTTCTAATACAATGGAGAAACAGAAATATGTTTTCAATTCTTATGTTTTAGCACATACCAAAGGCCAACATGAAATCTCTTCTTCCAACAGAGAAGTTACCTGCTGTGCTATTTGAAACCAAATCCTGAATAGTTTCAGAATACAACCATCAAATTAAAGTCTGAAAATACAGGCCCGTAAAACTTTAGAACAGAAAAACTTGGTAAAGAAGTATGTCTACTTTGAAAACTTACTGTCTTGAAGCACACTTTGTTTTGAATTAATTGAAGAAGTTTAAAAATAATAAAAGAGGCAGGAATACAAGTGAAAAATTAAAACAACTATAAATCAAAGTAGCACAAGCATTCACAAAGAAATATGGAGGCATTCACATCTAGATCTGGATCTGACTGTTGAAAACCAACAGTATTTGACAGCTGACAACTGTTATGCAATCTGGAAAATTCACAAACTCAGACCAGCTGTTGACTGAACCAGCTTGTACATCACACACAAACCATTGGAAGAGTGGGCATCTCTCAGCCCACCAACAGCAGAAAAGCCAGAGACTGAAAGGGTAAGCAGAGTGACTAGGCGTGTAAACTGTACAAACCTCCAGAGACATAGCCATATATCTAGTCATACCAGCTAAGGGAATCTGTACTGTTTTAATTCACAGCTATTCTGGGCAACCTGTTAAATGTCACCTGTTCTCAGGTCAAGAAATCTTGCAGAATTATTTCGCCCACTATAACCAATAGGTTGAGGTAGGTAGAATGGCAACAAATAGTTGCAAACTCCTGGGAAAAGCTTTAATTGGAGTTCATTATCTGAGGTGAACTCCCATCCAGCACAGAAAAATAGTGGTTAAAATACCAGTGAACAAGGCAGGAAGATATTCAACTCTGTTACTGAAGATGAAAATCTCCTCTGCTATTCCAGAGGGGAAGCAAAATCACGAAGAGCTCTGTTTTGTTATGCAAAACAACAGACCACTACCTGTGTGTTAAATTCTTTTTTTATGATATCTGCAACCCTTACAACCATTTCACTACAGTTGTTTATATACAGATACAACATTTGGAGATGTTTTTATTTTAACCATTTATCAAAACAGAAGTTCATTAAAAAATACTTCCCAAAATCTCTCCTCTGTACTAGGTACTGTGCAGACATTTACTATTGACTCTAACTTTTTTAACCATTTTGGTACTGATCTTTTCAGCAGGAAGAGCTGCGGGGAGCTGCAAGAGGAAGGAGAGAAATGGCTGAAGAAAGACTCATGGGGGAAAAAAAAAAGATGATGGAGATGTAAAGGACATGAATTACAATTCCAGAGATTCAATTTACTAAAAATACTTCTAAAATAAAAGTACACACAGAAAAAGAAAAAAATGATATAAACTTGACCCAATGGAAACACTGCAGCTTGGTGCTACAAGTGTAAAAATGTCACAATTGGAATAAAATTATTCACTTGTTAATTTGACTCCTGAAAGCTGAAACTGAAGCTGAGTAAGTTCATTTAAAAATGAGCGACAGCAACAAAATGTTTCTGCAGAAAAACCCTCATTTCCTTTAATGCTCCCTGTCCATGACCTCCGCAAAGAACAAGAGCATGTGAAACATGCAGGCCTCCTGTTTCAGTTTGGCTGTGGTGTTGGTAAAATAAATACAGAGTAGAGGGAATAGTTCCGCTCTCATCAGCCTCGACTCACCATTAGAGAGACTCGTATGTCAACACACAGGCTGAATAATCAACATTTATTTCCAATCAGTAAGCTCAGCTCTTCAGGTTCAGGCTTGTCTTCAGCAATCTCACTGCTCACCCCCTCTCCCACCAGCACCACTCCTCACAGCTGATGGCATAAATTACTATGCCAATGCTTACAGTAAAAGCAGTAAACATGGCTTCTCTCCAAAACAGCAAGAGGGAAGATTATAAAGTCATAATTTTTGATCGTGTCATAAAATACCTGCCCAGGCATCCTGTGCTCCATCTGGTCTGTGGTTATCAATCTGTGATACGCCACCTCACAGCAAGGACTCAGGCTGTGAGGGAGGTGCTGTGTCAGATGAAAACAGACAGACTGACTTCCTACCTGTGCAGCGCAGTAAGGTTGAAACTGCGTTGCTAATGGTTTTGTGAACTTCTTTGAGCAGAGACAACTACATCTGAACTAAAAGGATGAAAATTAATGCAATTTCAGTTACTTAAAATAACTTCAGAATATTTAAAAGCTGTATTCCTTGCAAGATTAACCTGAATTACATTAGATTGTTTTGTTTTTCTGATTATATCTCCACTCAACATTATAGGTGAAGCCAGATCCTGTAATATTAGCTCTCACTGTTTTATATTGCTCCCAGCTTTCAAACATGTTGCACACCAACATTTTTGTTTTAAAAAGACTTTTTTGTGACTCAGTATGTCTCATGTTGTGCCTTGGTTAAATTCTTCATGCTTCTTTTCAGCTGGCAGAGTAGAGACATAGCTGCTGTTTGTTCCATTATACAGGCTGAAGCCCTGCAGTCTGGGCTTTTGTTTTGTAATCACCAAAACAGGAGAACGAGAGGACAGATTTCATTATAAATATTAGAAAAATACTTTAATTTGTGCTTTCAAAGCTAAATAGGCCATAAAAAAATAAAGACCACAGTTAGTCCCCATTTCCTCCAGAACCTTCTAATTAATTTTCCATAATAAAAGGAAGGTTACAGATAGGGTAATTGGCAAAAACTTTACTGCTGAAAGACAGAGTGGTCTATTATGCCCCCAGAAAACACACCTTGCATGACCCCTTATCAAGCAAAAAAAAGAAGAGATCTATGAACAACCAGTATTTTCTTTTAATTGGAGCTTTCTATGCAATACTGCCTTGCTCATCTCAGTTTTGTGTTTTTAAGCTTCTGAAAACATCAAGCTTTCTAATAAGCAATATAGAAGCTAGTCAGCATTTGCCCGAGCTCTGAATTCAGTGTTTTTAGCCAGGCATTGCAGCTCACTCACAGCAACACACGTTTTGGTTTTTTCCAGAGTTTCAAAACTAAACCCTCAGAAAAAAATAAAAAGTCTAATTACAGCTTTAAAAATCTTGGGCAAGAGGACTCTGAAAACTAGCTGGACTAGATGTATCTAATATCTGTAAAGGGTATACACGTGGAAGGTGCTTCCTAAAAGAGGAAGCTTCCTAAAAGGGCACAAGACGCTGGAAAATGTGGCTAACCATGCCTAAATGTTATTCTTCTGATTCTGTAAAGATCAGTGGAAGAAAGATAGAGACTGATGAGTTTCAGAGATTCCGAGATTCATAACCAAGCCCCCAGGTGACTGGGCCTGACCTCCTGAACACACCACACAATTCCTGGCCGAGTAAACTAAATTGGGCAGGGCAGCAGGTTCATGTGTCCCTTCAGCTCCCAGTGTCTTTACACTGCTCTTCCATTTAACCTTTCTAACAAGCCGCTTTTCCGTCACCCAGTTACTTGAAGAAACAAACCATCCATCATTCACCTTCCAATTACTAAATACTTTTGTTGTTGTTTTGCCATTAAAACTGTCATAGATTAGCTATGTTTAGACTCACCTCTGTTTCAGCATAGTCACACAGTTCTACTGAAGCTACTTGACAGGGAGTCCCTCATTCTTCTTATTTTATGCCCTATCATCACATTTATTTCCATTTTCCAAAACTAAAACTCTTCCCCATCCACACTGATTTAAAGATTTTATTGGGATTTTTTGGTCATTTTAACGAGCTGTGGCTGATCTTGTCTTATTGAGTCAGGCTATTTCTTGAAACCGAATATGTCTGCTAAAATATCATCTCACATTTTTAAAGTTCTATGTCAACTTCTTTCATCCAGAAATTGTGCAAACCACTTTATTTTCATATAAATAAATAAAAATTAATTTATTTTAAAATATCATTTTGCTATGTTCATCTTCAAGGCCATGACACTATTAGATGCTACTCCTGTAAGTATTACAACTTAATTTATTGCCTTGCAAGTAGTTCCAAACAGCTTTTCATGAAGACAATAAAAAATTATGCAAGCAACTTCACAGAAGAATTTATGATCTTTTCCCATCTGTGAGGGAAGAGGTTTCAGGCAGAAGCACCATCTTATTTGTACAGGTTTTTTAATATTTGTAACAGTGCAGGCTGAATCTACATATTGCCAAGCAATCAAATAAGTTTACAGGATTGTGTGTTGTTATAAAATGTTTAAAGAAGCAGGCTGAACTTTCAATTCATAATCAGGGAAACATCTTTAGATCTCAACACAAAAGCCATCCTTGAATTGTAAAACCTACACTGTCTTACACAGGGGAGGTTCTGAAAGGCTTCAAGAGGCCTCTAGGACACTGTTGAGAACTCCATGAGTAAAGGAAAAGCTGAAACACCTGAAATCTAACCTGTGTAATGGTGACTTTTAGCACTGGTACTTTACTAGTGCCTTGAGATTCGTGTGACAAACCAGAGCCTTGTGTGCTAGGCACCACACAGAAGCCGCTCTGTAATTTCTCCACAAATTTATCCTCTCAACTCATTAGAATGATAGTCCAGTCCAGTCCAGTCCAGTCACTATTGCTGAGTAAATCTTTTGAATGGAAATCGGTTTTTCCAGTTCTGACAGAGAAACACGCAGTCTCTGTATGCTACAGCCTGGCAGCTCCAACCTGTCAGCAGCCCTAAGAGATAACTAGTAATTTCCCAGAAAACACAGCCAGATGATAATCATAACAGTAAAACAGACCATAAGAGCCTGAGATTGGTTCCACAGGCCAAAGTCAGAGAAGGAAATCAGATAGAAGATGAGATGTGTACACATAAACTGGTCTCCGCCATGCAGAAGATCAGATTGAAGGAATATTCTACTCATGACACAATGCTCTGCAAACAAACAAACTGCTTTAGATACTGCAAGCAGTACAGAGCAGTCTGCTCAAAACAGCACAATGATGGAAAAGGAAAACAAAACCAAAGCAGGCTAAAATGGCTCTCTTCTCCTACAGAACTCGGATCTCCCTGCAAGTCACAGTCCTGCATCATGCAGCCAAACCTTTGAGGTCCCCATGCTGTTTTACATTTAAGAAGTCCTTTCCAGAGAAGGGACACAAGTAGCAGCAAATACATTCATGGGTCACCTGAAGTGTTCAGAGGTGGTGTCACCAGCAAGGACTTGGTTTCCTAAATCACAGCATCTCGTCTGAGGAGAGGAACCACTGCTGAGGAGAGGCAGAACCCACCTAACCTGGACCAGAGAGAACATATTTGCACATAGGCTCACTAAATCCACTGCTTTGGGGTTGGGTTTTTTCCTAGGAAATAGAGACCAAGGCCTTGAGGCAAGAGAGAAAAACCTTTCACTGCTGTGGGTAGGGATGTCCTACAGGCTTCCTGACCAAGTAAGTGGAGGGATTTTAACCACATAGAACATCTGCCGAGAGGACAACACAGCACTACGCTGGCAAGGCAGGCTGGGGCACTGCATCGGTGACAATTTCCTAACACAAACACTGAAGGGGCTCACAAGCAGTAATGCTGTGTTAAGCTGCCACTCACAAATAGGGATAAACTGGTTGGTGAGCCTTGTCCAGTGGCCTGGGTTGCAGTGACCTCAAGATGTCTGGCTTGAGGACATGGAAAAAGGCTGGAAAGTTAAGCAGCAGAGTGAGGAGGGATTTTAGATCTGCAGATTGAGGTTTATTCAAGGAACAGCTGGGTAAAATCACAGGAGAACAGGCACAGGGAGAGCCTGATTTTTGAGAATTCAGGCAGGAGGAAGACCCTGTGGAAAGGCTAGGAGTTCTGGCAATATGCCCACTTGGCTTAGGAAGAAGATTTTTGATGAGTTAAATTTTAAAAAAGAAAAAGGAAGATGAAAACCAGGACAGGCAAAAAAGAAAGAGTACAAAAGCACTGTTCAGAAACTTGGGCACAAAACAAGGGAGATCAGAGCTCACCTGAAGACAGGTCTAGGAAGGGACATTTCGGGAATGTAGGGAAGCCATGAGCGTGACAGCTGTAAAAGGAAGTTCAGAAAATATGTGGGCGACAGACGGGGGAGAGAACGCAGTGACAGACATCAAGAGAAAGACTCAGTGTCTTTTTTTGTCCCCATCTTTACACAAAAAGCTTCTGCACATAGCAGCACGCTACATGTGGGAGGGTGGACCAGGTAATGTGAACATCCCTTCAAACTACCATTGCTGGGACTAAACCATAAAGTCAAAAATACTGCAGAACTTAAGTACGATAAAGGATTTATCTTGTAATCACAGTGCACTCCCTGTTTGTCTTATAATAACTCTCCATACTTGAAGCTATATATATATCCTTTAAAGAAATATTCTTGGGGGATTTGAAATGTAATTTACTTGTTCCAATTACAGCTATGTATTGAGTGTGAGCAGGTCACTCTGAAACAGTTTTGTTATTCTCTGCAAATTACAACCAGAGAAATCCAGACTGTCTCATCAATCAAGACAAAACTGAAGAAACATGTTTCCAGTAGACTTCGACCACCCGTAAGTGCTGATAATTTTATCCTGATGAACTGCCCTGTATCAGTGTTGTGAAGGACAATCAAGCAAGCTAGAGAGAACTGGGAAAACAAGGTGGAAAGCACTATTCCTTTAATCTGTAGAGGTCATCTTCTACCTTCCCCACCAAAGCATCTGAAACACCTTCCTACAGTGTGTTTCTAGAGCCTTTATCATGTCAGGGGATGTTTCCTCTCTTATCCTCTCCCCTGGGTAAGCAATATTTCAGGAGAAAAGTGTTTTTAACACTTAGGCAGTTGTCTGTGACTGTAAGTATTCTTTATGTAAGGAAAAACAAGCAAAAATGTTTTAAGAATAAAAGGTACTGTTATTGTGTTTAGAGGGAATAATAATAATA
The DNA here is from genome assembly GCA_013397755.1 of Cnemophilus loriae. Classification (NCBI taxonomy): domain Eukaryota; kingdom Metazoa; phylum Chordata; class Aves; order Passeriformes; family Corvidae; genus Cnemophilus; species Cnemophilus loriae. The sequence goes on from VZTF01007181.1 coordinate 2,946,141, forward strand.
ATAATTTTTCCTCTTTTCTTTTTTTAAGTGAGAAATCATAAAACATTCTCATGCTACAGAAAACATGAGAAGATTACCTAAAATTATCTTTTCAACTCCTCATGGTTGCCAAGATATCACATGTACAAGAACTTATCTACAATATACTTACTTGTCTCTGTTCTCACCTAAACTGAACCCTGGAAGAGGCCTCATCCCTTCCTCCAAAATAGTCCTTCAACAGTTGTTTCACATGAGCTTGAACAGAATGGTGAGCACCACAGCTGACAACACTGTTCCTTTAGCTTGACAGTTACTTTCTAAAATTAACCTTTCATACTTAGTTACTTAATCTTCCTACAGTCCAATTATGAAGGCATTTCTTATTGAGCACAGTATTAACCTATAAATATTAATGAAATCATAAGCCTTGTCTATTGAGCATGGTATTGATCTGTTATTCTCCTGATAATCATTTAAATCTATATAAAGAAAATATAAACTCTCAATTAAACAGTCAAAATCATGCAAAAACTCCTGCACCTCTTTTATAAACTGGGGAACATAGGAGCAAGAAAATAAGTAATACTGGATTATATTGGGAAAAATTTCTTCACCAATAGGGTTGTCAAGGACTGGAACAGACTGCCCAGGGAAGTGGTTGAGTCACCATCCCCAGAGGTATTTAAAAGATGAGTAGATGCAGTGCTTTGGGACATGGTTTAGTGGTGGACTTGGCAGTGTTAATAGTTGGACTCCACGGTCTTCAGGTTCTTTTCTAACCTAAATGATTATATAATACTATTTATTTACCTTCAAGGCAAAATATATATCCGCTATAGCTCCAAATTAAATTCTATAAAGAAGAAACTATTCTGGAGATGAAACTTGTTTTCCACTTGGATTTAGAGTTTTATTTGGTATTTCCCACTACTTTGTATTTTTCTAAGTTACTAAGCTGGGTAAAGTTTTTAACACTGTAATAGTCACTGCTATATTTTCCGTTTCTTAAAGAAGTATACGTATTTAGAATCTCACATTGGACTAAATAAATAAAAGCAAGCACACATACATAATTATATTTGTGAACAAATCAAATAAGCACAGACAATAGTGAAAACGTGTTTCCAAATAGCCAAAATAACTGAATATCCAAATAAAGATGAGATTTCTGCTTCTATGAATATTATACAAACTCTGAGGCAGCTGTGAAAAACAGTCCTACAGAAACCTACATTCAAACTGTTTAAAAATGGACCTTTTTCCTCTCAGAGTAAAAAAAAGAAGGAATCAACCCCCCATGACCAACAAACCAAGTCTTGGTTGCAAAACCTCGTGCTAGTGAACCTCTGTGAATCTCAGCATTCATCAGGCAGACAGACCATTAAGGTCCCAGATTCCTCTGGACTTTACCGTGTAACACTGTGAACACGGTGGTACAGCAAACACTGTAAACTGCCAAGGCATATTGTGGAATAATGAAATCACATCCTACAGTCACACCAAGAGAACAGTAACGTCTGATGATTTAGTACTCTAAGGAATACCATTTTTAATGTGTGGGTTTTTTTAACTTTTTTGAACTTTGGTGCCGAAAAGACAGAGATAGGTCTTTAAAGTGCTTGAAAAAAAACTTACATCTCATTACACTTTAATTCCCCATGAAATTATAAAAGTGCAAAAATCACCAAAGATATAGCTTTTAAGTATGGCTGTAGCAAAATATAGTTCTGACCAAAGCAAAGATATAAATCAGACACAAAATGAGAATAGAGGAGTCTCATCCTCTTTTCCTAATCCAGCTCCCCAGTACAGCCACATAGCTTTAGAGCACCTCAGTAAAAGCTACAAGGACTGGTTCACATGACAGAGGCCAGAGCTGATGCAGAAACCTTCTCAGGTGGTACCTCAGTTCAGAGCCTCTGTGTGGAAGAACGCTTCATAACCCCAGAGATCTGATCAGAGGAGAAACAACTAACAGTGTATTTCCAACAAGCTTTGTTTTTCTCATCCATTGTATTATCCTTCACATGTTTTGATGCTTACAAGCCATGAGGCTCTCAGTACGGTGGCTCAATCAAAGGGGGCAGCCAAGAAGCAGCCAAGAGCTCCACAGTCACTGAAGGGCACAGAAACGGTCACCACTCCAAAGAACTGAAGCAGAACTACACAAAGCTATGCAAGATAACAGGATTTTTTCCACAACGAATTAGAAAAAATCTAGGATTTCCAGCAATGTGAATGTCTCTCCTTAATAAATAATTAGAGAAGGCCGGGATATGAGGGGACTTTGTTGTGTGCACAGTCTGAGACAGAAAAGCAAAGGGAAGATCACAGAGAGATCATCCCCTCATTGACAGCACAGCTGATAGTGCCAGCTTCCCCCAGCCCACTGAAACAGAAGGACCACAGCATTTGCAGACAACAAAGCTGATTTTATGGTGCTACACTGCAAGAGTCAGACAGAACCTTATCAGCACTGAAGCTCTTCCTGGGGCTACCGACTCCTGGGCCCAGCACAGAAATACCTTCTAAAGATATTCAGAGTGCAGTACCAATCCTCTGAAATCAGCTACATCTCCTCCCTTCGCTGATAAGGTGATACACAGTCACTACCTAATTGGGCATAAAGGGTACTTATATAGGGCACCACTCATAAACAAATTCTCATGCTACCTCTTTGAATATTAGAAGCCACAGGAAATGGTAGGGCCTTTTCCCTCCTTCCTAGTTCTAAATCCTCATCTTTCAAAAGCAATCATGACAATATTTCATTCTGTTTACACTAAGAGTTCCTGCAGAATGAAGAATTACTTATTATATTTAAATGACATATACAATTTAACAGAGGAATACCAAATAAACACATTAAAAAGAACACTTGTACTTCAGTAAAATATTTGCTAGCAAATTAGATTTTATTTATAGCTACCAGCCTTTCTTTGACTATTAATAGAATTACAACCATAATGCCACCAGCTGCCAAACTGAAACAGAAATCTCTCTAGTGTCCTACTATGTCAGGCCACTTCATTGCTGTGATAATGGATTGTTTCTTTCTTTTGACTTGATAAAAAATTTTTAGTTTGCCATAATTGTTTCTAAACCTATTCTTTTTTGTTCAAACACACAAGAGCATTTTATCTCTACCATGAAGAGTTACTGGTAGTTCCTTTAAAACCTTGAACGTACTTCCAAAAAACAGCCGTATCTGAGAGGACAGACACATCTAGAAAGTGAGTTTTCATATGTAATTTACAACAAATTTCACTTGTGATAAATGAAATATCAGCCAAAACATTAATAACAGTATTTTATACATGAATCATCTGAACTAAACAGTAAATTCACTTACCATATGTGGCACACACAGATTTCATTTTCCTTCATAAATAGCTCACCATCTAAATCCTGAAACAAAAAAAAGCCTAGCCAAAAAACCAAAATCTTTACTTCTTATGTGAAAGAAATGACCAACACAAACACTTCCTAATGCAAAACAACAAGTGCTCCATGTATCTAAATTTATCCATGATTTCGTGGAGAATAACTGAGATTTCCCTCAATATCCATGAGGTCAATTCTTCAACAACTAAAGATTCAACTCAGTGAACAAAGGTCTTGACAATTCAGTGAAGCCACACCCTTAGACTGGAGATCTTTACATAAACCAGAGTTTAACATTTTTATTTAATACTTGTTCTGAGACAATAACTCACAGCTTCGACTTGACAACTTAACTAGGCACTGCAAAACATTTTAAGACATAGGCTTTCTCCAAAGGTATCATGGTACAAGTTAATTTTAAACTAGTTTAAAAGCTAAGTTAGGGCTTCAGAAAAAGCAGAGAGGTTTGATGCATTGTATCAATACACTTATCACAAGTCTAAATCCTGAACTATATTTAAAAAGACAGCATTTGGATACTCAGCTAAATGGAAAGCACTCAAATTATGAGATACAGCTGTAAAAATAACACCTGCTCTACTCATTCTTCCTTGAGGACCTGGTTAGATTAACACGTATGTAATACTTATGATTTATTCATTGGTTTCTGAGTAGAAACGTAAAGTAGCTAGACTGAGCTATAAAAAACAGCTTAGTATAATTTCTCCTTCTAACACACTTGAGAAATAGCAATATGAGCCCTGTCAGATTGTACATGGCTTTTTCTCCCTTGTTTTAGAACAGCTAATTTAAGCACATGATTCAGTTATCACAGCACTGATACATTAGGCCAGGAAAATACAGCCAACACTGCTTTAAGAAATCTTGATTCTCAGATTCTAAAATTCAAATACAGAACTGTAAGCTCTAAATACAAACTAACAAACAGTTATAGAAACACAACAGGAAGCTTGGTCTTCTCTAAGCACACATCCTTTAAACAGTTACTTAAAAAAAACATTTAGGAGTCTGATGATTAATACCTAATGCACTGAAGTAACTACTATGAGGAAAACAGCACAGTTCTCTCTTAATACCCTACTGGCTTTGCTACCTACTCTCTGTGGCTTTGCTACTTACCCTCTGTGGCTTTGCTATCAGCTAGACTAGGAAAACTTTGATAAATCCTGACAGATGTTTCCTTCATGTGGTATTTCTAAAAATTTTATACTATAATGCATGGAATTGGAACCTGAAGTGAAAGGCTTCTGCAGTAGAAATGAGACTGGTAAAGGCATTTTCCGTGAAATAAGAATCACCCCATACCTCAGTAAGTTGCTTTAAGGCAAGGGCAAAGGGCTTCAGTACACAGTAATTAAATCTCTCGTTCATTTCATGATCATTTGGTAAGGAAAAAAAAATAAGTAAATCAGTACTCGTTTGTGGAAGCACTCAGGCTGTGGGCAAAAGCCTCCAAGAAAAGGAGTTTTACGACCTTCCTAGCAGAGACATGATGGTTTCAGCTGATAATCAGAGAGACCTGGCAGAGGCACCAGGGTTGTCTGGGCTTTTTTTGGAAGATGATGATTCGTAGTTCCATGTTCTATTGACTGAGATCTGACAGATTTTCCAAATAAATATGTATGATCTACAGCCTAGGTTATTTTACAAATTGGCCTCAAAAATATTGAAAAATCACATGAAATTTCCCACAGTCTTCAACACGAACCTATGTTGTACATGTGTTCCAAATCTCAAACCAATCCCTATGGAACTAAAAAACATTTTTATCAGGTGTTACTAGAACAACATTTCAAATAAACTTCATGATCACAACACAGTTGTTTGAGTTACATTCTTTTCAAGTACATGAGAAAAGAGCAACAGGATGAAGAAGAGTAGGCAATCATAATGCAGCCAGGCTGTGTCCACAAGGATATGGTGTGCAATAAATAGAAACAGAGTGTGGCATATGGGGACTGTCCATCACTAGTTACACACTGTACCAGTTGGCATCACAGAAGAAATTTTTAAGAATGGATTTTAAATTCTGTGGTATTCTTAATTTATGAAGCACAAAACTGGATTTCTCCTTTTATGGATGAAAATTGTTAATTCAAGTAAAAGATCACTGAATGTTAATAACAGGTGTTGAATCAGGCTCAGCCATCCAGGACATGCAAATATACTGGACAGGTGTGCCTGGAATAAAAAGAAATGATAAAAGCATCTTAATACACCAAAAATTATGTCCTTACATCTAGGTATCTAAAGTAAATGAGACAAATCCTTTAATTTTTTACTCAAGCAAATTACTAATAAAGCCAACAACAGTTTGCTCATCAAGGTCCTTGGTTATAAAATTTAAAACTTACAGGAGGACTACTGTTCCCCACAGAGGCCCCCTCATAAAATTAAGACCCCTATTTCTTACTGAAAGTACAAAGAGTTTGGGGCCTAAAAGCTGTCTTCATAAAAAAGATCATTATTCCCTAGTTCTGTCAAAAATTATTCATTTAATGCTGCAATCACTGTGAGGAAATCCACAGTTCATGTTATGAAGCAGGCCAGACTAAATTGTTAAAATCACTTCCTTTTTTTGATCATCAGTGTCTCTCTGAGTGCTTGATGCTGTGACATCAAAGCAACAAGTGACAACATTTGCCAACAGAAGCTTTAATAAATGAAATAATGAAACAAAAAGAATAAATATTTCAAAATTAACTATTTTTAAACTATCTTAGTATTGTCTTAACATTAGAGATCAAATAGATCAATTGCACACCAGCTTTCATCAAAATAGTCCAGCTATAGTGTTTAATTTATCAAAGGTCACTCACTGCACATACCCTAAAAACGTCAGCAAGACTATAAACAGAAGAATCAGAGTAACTGGTATTTCCTAAATATTTTCTCTAGCACAGAATGGCAACAACAGTGTGTGGGGTTTTTTGATTTTCCTGAAAGTTACTGAATACCTCCCTGCAACAGTGAGTTACTGTCATTTCATGCTGTTTTTTCAACTTGTCTAACAGAAAACATTAACTTTCAAGTAGTGACAATTTGCAATTACACTCAGTACAATGTTTCCAACTGTTTAATTTTATATGCATCTCCCCTAGGTAGATTAACAGTGTTTTCCTAAATTATAGACATGAAATCTAAATTACACAAAACCAAAACTGTAAAATATGTTTCCATTCTTCTCATACTCTATATTTGATCTATAATTATAGCATACTTTCTAAATTTTCCCCATGAATATCCCTACGGAAAAACTGCAATCAATGCAGTAAAATACTGCATGTGTAGTCAAGCTACAAAAGACAGAACTAAAAGAAAAAAGTAAAAGACTGCAGCGTGTTTATCCACAGAAAATTACCATGCTATATAAAAGGAATGATAAAATGCAACAAAAAAGCATTTCACAAATTAGTGTAAGACTTGGATAATGCCTACAGACAGAGTTACAATATTGCTATAAAGACTGTTAGCCCTGAGAGAGGAACTGCTTTGTTTTTTACATGGAAACAAATGTACACATCCACAAAGGGCTGAGGTTTCTGTCAACATCTTCATCTGCCTGATCTCTGATGATTCTGTCAGACATTTCAGTACCAAGGCAAGGCACTGTGAGTGCAACAAATAAGCAGACCTAAAAGACTCTTCAAGCTAGACACAGCTAGAGTTTTCCCTAAAGAATAAAGGGTTCACCTTCTTCTTCTTACCAGTGTAAAAGGCAAACACTTTCTTTTATTCAGTGTAAAACCAAGAAAAGCTGAAGGCAAATGCCACTTCTTTAAACAAACAAAACACTGTACAGTTGCAGAGGTGTACAGTATAGATAAAAAAGCTGTAAAATAAGGGCTGTGTTATTTCTTTTTAAAATCAGTTATTGTTTTAAATCTACTAAAGGTTGTTCCATATATTTAAAATACCATGATAGTGAAAGTAGACAATTGCCCTTGAAATCCAGTGTACTCAGAAATGTTGGGAGACTTAAGCCCTGAGTTTTTGCATAAAATCCAATATATTTACATACTATATTTATATATAGTATATATACACTGGTATATTTACACAGTATCATGCTGAAAGAAAAACTTTAAATAATGTCAGAATAGTGCTCATTAAAGTTACAATTAGTCTAGACTTTGCTGCACATGATTCCATCAGGAATCTGGATCACACTGAACAGCTGGAGGTGACTGGGTGGTGGGTTAGCACAACTCTGCAGGTCCATGTGCACAAAGCCCACCTCAACTGGCCACAGCTATCATTGACTGACAAGAACTAAACTCTGTCCCTGACTGGATCCAAAGATTGACAGGACTTCACAGAGCTGGATGAATTTTTGTGGGTGCTACCTGCATTTATTACATATGTTTTTAACCACCCTATCTTGCTGCCAAGAAATCCTTAAATAATTAAAATGTATAATTTTTATAAAAAGTTAAAATGTATAAAAACAGCACTTTCCATCTTCTGTAAGACCTGTACCACTCAAAATGTACTTCCACAGCTCTTGGAATAAAGAAAAGAAACCATGTTGATTGTTGAGCAAAATCAGACATTCAAGAAAATATAACGTACTCTACATGACAACATGGAAAAAAGAAGTGGCTACAGGCACAGTTCTAACCATCTTAAATAAAGAGTGAAGAGGATTGAGAAATAAAAATAAAAAGGTGAGATTCTAAAAAAATATTTACATAATTCAGAAGAGAAATGCCTTGAGGAATACAAAAATCTAACAGCATATGTGAACAAAAACCAAATGCTGCATCAAAAGATATTTGTAGAAGATCAAACTTTTTGCTGATGAAGACATTGTAAAAATGACATTTTAATTATCTCTTTATATCTACAGGACTGGAATAATAACTAGTTTAAATCCTGCACATCTGTTGCTGTATTTTCTCAGTATTTCAAGGACACAGACCTTAACCTTACCCCACACTGGCCACCTACCAGTTAGATTTTCCTTCTATACGTGACGTACTGTTATTTTGCTAAAAGCCAAATTACTGCACCTGATCTGAGAAAAACAATCTCACAGAAGCCGAGCAACTGCATCAGAACGGGGTGGCAAAGAGGCCCAGGGGGCCAGCACAACAACGCAGTTTGTCCGAGCAAGCACGGCCCGCCCTGCAGAACTGCTTGTGCTGTGTTACACTCCAGCCAGCCCAGCTCTCTTCCCACCAGCACATCTCGTAATTAAATACATGATATGCCTGTCACGTTAGAAGTCATCTGAGCTGCAGCAATCAGAATTCCCGTTTGAATAACGTAAATCATCATAATGCAACCTAAGCCCCCTCTCTACAATCAGCAGCACAAACAGCCCTTCCACAGTGTTCCCACGTTGACCTCTGAGACTTCAGGCGGTGCTGGCTGTCCACTGACAAGTCTGCAAATATGATATGACACACTCAACCATAAAAATACAACAAATAACCCTTCTGATTTTATTACTTGTCATCTACTACATGTATTAAAAAAAAAAAAAAAAATCCTGAGCAAATCTCCTCTGGGAGGATTTGAAAAGCTGTGATTTAACAGACATTTCAGGATTTTCAGAAAGGAGAGGTATCTATGTTCTATATCCCCAAATCCCACCCGAAAGAGGGGAACAAAGCCAGCAGCTACGACTTCATGGTTTCAAGCAATACTTTACAACTGTTCCCTGTAGAAAAACAGCTATCAGCTCATCAGCAAAAACTGATATGAAAAGCCAGATTTCTGCTCTTACTGAAGCCAATGAAAGTTCTACTGTAGCATTCAGTAGGTTCTAAATTGAGTCCCATTAGGATAGAATTCATTTTTTAACAATCTTCTCCTTTTTTTAAAAAGACCAAAGTAACTGCATTTTTAAATATTAATTATTATCACCTGCAGACAATTACAGTAGAACCTTGTGACTTTGTAACAATGATAGAGATACTTAATGAGATTTTCTGAATTTTGCAAATTAACCAAGTGAAAAAACACAATAGGAAATAAACACAAATTTACTAAGTTTAGTTAAAATTGTTTATACCACTTCATAATGTATTAAGTCAATCTGACATGTTGCATCTTAGTTTTCAGATCCTTCACTTGCATTCTTGGATGTATTAAGTATCATTACTGCAAAATGATACTTAATTCTAGGAATACAAAGGAAGGTATGCTAACCTCCTGAACCCTGAAAGTAATAAGGTTTTATTTCTCATCTAAAGGCAAAAATTCATTGCTCACATCGTTTTCATTTCGCACTCAGTTCGAACTCCAAAGCCACAAGACTGCCACAGCAGCTAAACTTTCACAAATTAGATTTTTAAAACTTTAAATATTACATGTAATTATTATTTTATGTATATTATTATTATCAAATATAGTTTACTAGTGAAATACGGTTTCTGAATTTCACTTTACTGTTCACAACTATTACTATAAGGTTAATATCCTATAAAATTTACATAACATAAGTACATTTGAAATCTGTGAAAATTATATCCCTTTCATTTATTTGTCTTTTATAGCAGCTTGTAAGTATTTATCCAAAACCTCCACTGCCTTTCATTTTGATTTTCTATGTTCACACAGTTGTTTTTCCTGCATTTGTACATGCCCTTGAAGCAACTAAAGGCAATTGGAAAAAAAGTTAAGATGCTAAAACAGTGTATTTTTTTAATTAGCAAGAGAGTATATGGGAAGATATTGTAATTACTTCAACTTATTTCCTTAACATACTCTTTTTCACGCTAAATATTTCTGTAAAGCAAGCCATTTTCATCGAAAACTATTTTTTATTTCTACATTTATGTGTAGTCTCCCTTTCTCCCTCATACACACAATTCTTAAGAAGTTATCTGCCAGCAGTGCAAATGCAAATAACCAGAAATTAAAAACTGCAATATGTGTGTAACTCAATGACTGCTACATGCTGGGATCATCAAAATTTTAACCTTACTTTATTCAACACACAAAAAGGATATAGCTCACTTAATGCCATACCTGTAGTTGTCTTGTTTCTTCCATACTATTCATGCGGCCCAATCCCTTATTATTTTCCATAGTTTATACCTTTCTGTACAGGATTTCCACTGACTAAGAGTGTTAGAGTGCCTACTCAGCAATTCAGCATCCCAACCTAAAAACTAAAACCACATGATTAGGGACAACACATTTTAAAGTGCACTGCTTCTCACCTTGCACAGAAACCTCGCTACAGGGAAAGAGATTCCAGCCCTCCAGAATGCTAACAACATGTCTTCCAATTTTTGCAATAGATCAGACAAGGCTTATAGATCAGTCTTCTGCATTTCACTACTCTGATTCATCTGCTCAACCGGGTGAAAATTAAACAAGCATCATAATATAATTATTATACTACAATGCATACATGTCAGGCATTTAAATTAGGCTGCACAGGCAATTGCACGCTTGATATGGCAATTCTGAAGTGTTTCTGAGAAGGTTTTCAAAGGCAAAAAAATTTCCAAGTACTTAAAAAAAGGAAACATATTCCATTAGATGACAGGAAACCTAACACCTTCACAGATCTTCTCTAACTTTGCAATCATAAGGTCTTCTGGAAAATTCCCTGTTTCTTGAACCAAGTAGGTCACTGTTGGCTATAGAAACTTACCAGTCTGTGCTTTTAATGAAGAACTGGTCCAAAAGTACCTACCAAGAACTTACTTGCTGGAGTACTGCTTCAATGCCAGCAAGGATGCCATGCAGCCTTCTAGCACCAGAAGTGAAGCAGTTCTCAAGTAAGCTGTGTTACTCTCTAGGCTTTCCAGGAGACTCATCTCCACGTCTTTCCTCCCCTCCTTGTAATGCCTCTTCCCATGTTTTCACCTCATTCCCAGTCTCTATTCGGGCAGCTTCAGCATCTAACCATGAACACCAAGTACTACCAGTGTCCTCCACACACCCAGAGTTCTGATTTCCTTTACACCTGAGCTCCACAGTGCCAGTCCATTCCTTCTACCCCAGCATCCTTTTCCAAGGTACTCCTGACGCCCTGTACCTGCTCTATGTCAAATCAAACAGTGATTCTTCCTCTACTCTGCCCCTTTTCAGCAAACAGAGAGAATGCAATTCAAAGAAGAGAAGACAAAGTTTAAGACTTCAATACCAAAAAACATCTCTGTTTCCAAGTAGACCAGAATTGCAATTAAAGAAAGGTTAATTCAGCTCTGCATCAGGGAGCATTCCCTGTATGCTGAGCTGACAGAAAACGAGGAGGGGAGGAACTCTATCTACCCACTTCTACCAACACTTACATGAGATTATTTAAACAATCAGTTTTCAGAGGTTTACAAATTGGTCAAAGAAGAGTGGGTATTCACAGGGACAGTCAAAGACACTCTTGAATATAGTCAAATTGATTATATTCACCTTGTCAATTTGAAGTTCCTCCTTCAAAGTATGCAAGTACTAGAGCTTTTTCAAGGAAAGATTGATGGAATTCTTTCTTTTTTTAATGGGCAAAAGGATACCAAGAATTTTCTTGTGAGGCTTATGGTCAAACCTAAGTTGGCAGTCTTAACTAGATTTTTCTGTGAAAAACCAGCCTGAAGCCAATCCAGAGGAAAAAAAATCGTTAGCCTCAATAGTTAGGGGCTGGCCAAAGTTGGAAACTGGAAATATAATCCTGCAAAAGGAACTGTATCACCGTCAATAACAGAGCATGGTCAACTCCTCTACAAAACGTCTATCAGAGTTGACAAATATAATTCAAACATCTTTGTGGTAATTTTGACAGGATGTCAAAAGAAACGTTTGCAGATAAATGCAAAATACTGAAAATTCTTTTAAAATTAAACTGAAAAATTTAAAAGAAAAAATTAATTCTTTCTAGCTCATTGCAATTGACAAAAATACCTATTTTCAATTGAAGAGAAACGACAAAAATCTTTAGCATATGAGACAGTATATTCTAAATACCAAACCTCCATCTACTAACAATGACTAACACATTAAAGTCAAATCCTGTCTCATACCTAACTGCCCATGATGCAAGCAGATGGTTTTAATCCCACCAAGGAAATTTTCTTTTCCATTGAGAACTGTGAGGTGACATGGCCATCCACTTTCATCAAAGTCCTATGTTCCATTAGGAAATCCATGTCTCTGGGGACATGTGCACACAGAGGAAGTTACACGCTGGAGGAAAAACACATGCTTAAGTAGAGTTACACCAACTTTCTCCTCAGTAAGTGTTGAAACTACAACCTTGTTCCCAACACCAGGCACTTTTGCCACTACACAGAAAGCAGTTTCCCATACAGGCACTTCCTCCCACAGGACCCCCATAACCTCAGAACAAAATCAGCTCATCATGATCACCATCAATCCCTGGCAGTACTGACTGTACATTTCTCTTCCTTGGGCCTGTACACACAGTGATTAATTGTATAAAATAACTGCATCAAGTAATCCAGCAACAGTTACTGATCAACTTGTAATGAACACAAATGTAAACTTAGTGTTTTCTAGACCCTGTGTCTATTTATGTATTTCTATTTACTACAAATACATCAATTTCAAGTGGAACATTTTGCTGTTTTCCAGTTATCTCAAGTCATCCCTATGCAGTTCTTAGTCTCCACTAAAGATTATTTATTTCACTTCAAATACTAAAACCACAACTACTACATGTAAGAGGACAGAAAGAAGAAAACAAAACCATCCTTGTAACTATTCACACTTCAGGGAAGCCCCAAAATATTAGCTATATACACTGGAAAAAGAAATGTTGTAAGGATGTTGATGGAAGCTTATGACCACAACGTAGTTCTTACCCAAAACCTACATCCGAAGTATTCACCTTCTTGTTGCAGCAGGACGTAAAGCCTTATGAATCAATTTTTATCCAGGACTCCACTCAACCACCAAGACACAACCTGCTCCTTGAAGAACTGCCATGATCCACAATTCCCAGTCCCCTTCCTCATTTCACAGAATTCAGACACAGTGAAGTTGCTGTGGAAAGACTAGAGCAGCTCTTGATCAGATGGCAGCCAGAATCTAATTAATCTTCATGTCTTTATCTATTAAGAAATTGCTGAGCCACTGTGAATGTTTTAATTTTCAGATGGAGTTCAAATTTCAGGTTATAAATTCTTACATAAGAAAACCTACATTTCATGTACACTAACAACTTTATTTTAGATGCATGTATAGTAATATGTGCGCAGTTCCTAACTAGCTTTTGAACACAATGAAACTGAACAATAAAGCTTTGGGAAGGCGGTGGGCTGCAGAGTGAATTCCCCTAACCCTGGCTTTGAGGTAGGCAGTGGCGGTCCCTATAGGACTCTGCTGAGCAGAGATAACAGGCACTGTCAAAACAGGTTTCCTAGAGCAGATTGCCTAACAATCTGGGAAGGGCAGGATCCAAAGATTTCCCAAGGAGAACATTTTCACTTCCAATCAGTCTTTCAGCTCTGCCCAGACTGTCCATAAAAAGGCTCATATAGCAGGCTAAGATGTGATGGAGGGCTGAGAAAAATCAGTCTGGTAGAAACTAGATGAAGTCTAAACTAATTTTTTTGTAGTTTACTGAAGAGAAACTCTTATCATGAACCTTTTTTATCTTGTGTCATTTCCCTTTTTTTCTTTTATTTTAAATGACTGCTGAGATACAGTTATGCTGTGATTTTTTTTCCAAATAAATTATGACGTATTAGCATATGCCAGAGTCAAAGGGAATTTTTTTTTAAATAATCATGAATGCTCAATCCAGCCTACAGATATAATAATCACCCATGGGAATGGGACTTAATATAGCAATCTTCAAACATCATGGTCTCTCTCTCCACTGGCCATATCTGAAAGGCTAAGAAACACCATATAGATATTCCAGCCAACCAGCTTCTGGAAATCCCGTAGATACTATTTGCAAATGTTTTCTGTGCCTATTAAGTACTATAATTCAAATATTTACATTTTTCTAAATAAAAAATATAAATTCAAAACAAGGATACTTCCACCTCTTCACTAACTGTGGTAATAAATAAACGCATCTGATATGACCAAATCAGCAGACTTAGCTGACAAACAAAGAAACCAAAAGTAAGAAAGTGAGAAGTTTTTTTACAAAAAGTAAGAAAAGTGAGCTATTGAGAAGAAATATATTCCATATGCTTTGGGATATTTTATAATTGAACGTTAAGCAATGGATGAAGTTGATTAACAAGGTGCACGGCTATATGCAGATAAATGTCTGATTTATTTATCCTTGGTAGGCAAACAAGTAGACCCCATTAGCTGCAGGTTTAGTAATAGGGGTAAACAAAGAGAAAAAAATAGAGTCAGATAAGGAAGTAGACCAGATTATATTTCACATTCAATATTACTCCCTTTAAAATAAAAGTCAACAGAAAGACAGAGATAGTAATACAATCAATTGTACATTACAAGAAAGCAAAAAGATACACTAATCCAAATGGCCTCTTTTCCATTTTTTCATTTCTGCATTGTTTCAATAAAATACAGATTCTAATACTAAGAGATACAAAATGTGAATGTAAATACCTCTAGAAATTAAAATTTATGGCTCTCCTAGCAACTGTGTCTCATACACTTGCATACATGAAGTATTCTGCATGGTATTTGGTGCAAGGTTTTGTGTGTTCACAGCAACGAGGTTGAATTATGGTTGCTGTGGGAACTATATCTTTGAGTTTCCTGACTTGTGCTCTCATCTGAACTCAAATGTTACATTTACATAGGTAAGCATTTGCTGGTTTTCTCCACAGAAGGGAAACTACATGAATGGTTAGACACTTAAATATTCTTACCAAAGAAACAACACAGCTCCATGTCTGGAGAAGTACAGGGCTCCAATCACTGTCACACTGCATACACAAGAAGTAAAATAGAGACATGTAAAACCTGGCAGTCAAATGTGGCAGGGTACCTACAGAAACAGTAACGTGATGATGTCACTTAAAGTTTGGGGTTTGCAATCCTCCTTTATTTGTTCAGCTCTTTAACCACAGGGTTTGAATACATGCTTTCTTTCAACCATTTGATGAGAGGATACAGAGAGAGAGAGATGAGATACACACACATTTGTCAGATGCTCTGGAGCTTCTCTGTAAGTGAGTAGTATCAGCAAGTGTGAGGGGGTCAGTACTGCCCAGGTCAGCATTGCCCAGACCCAGGCAGCACAGGCATTGCTCTGGGTACTGTCTGAACTTGCAGCAAAAGAAAGCAATGACTACAGAGGTCTGATATTTGACATGTAATACAGGTCACAAGCTGCTCTAGAGACTCACCTCAGCATAGCAGGGAGAAAGAGAGAGACAGAGGTCCTCTTACTGCTGCTAGAGGTGTTCTCTAGCAGAGGTGATTTGCCTCATAGTACAATCAAGAAACTTAAACTTTGAGGTCTGTTTTCTTGACACAAAATATTCTATTTACTATTTCCCCATGGATTCATTCTATGATTTGACATCATCAAGAAAAGGCTAGTCAAGTCCTTCAACAAACCTCTGTGCATTTTTGGAATTATCATCTAACAATTATGTCTCTAAAATCATCAGACTAGGAATCAGAAATACCAAGTTACTATTGCAATATTCTTAAATTGAAATAAATTTCAATGCACAGTTGCTACTTCCAGAAGTCAACATAGGTATCATGTTTTAAGGAAGATTTTTGATGTGGAGGAGCATGAGGAGAGGGAGAAATCAAAAAGCAACATAAAGTCACAGATTCTGAGGCACAGTGGCATCTTTCTGAAAAAGAACCAATGCACAGCTACACTTTCAATGCACTCAGCAGACTCTTAAAGTCTCTTTAGCTTTCACTTAGGAAAGGTGGACATTCCACTAGGGTAAGTGATTTTGGGGAGAAAAAACTCAACTCAAAAACAGCAATCAAAGTGAAACATGGCTGTGATGCCCTGGTTTAGAACAGAGGAAACAGCACACACTGAAAGTAACATCCTGCCAAGATTAGGGAAAAAAACAAACAAACAAACAAAAAAAACTATGTGAAAAATCTCAAGGTAAAAAACCCCACGATTTTAAGATGTAGCACATGAAAAATAAGAATTATTCTTACTTTAAATTTATTATATCTACTTTATATACCATTACAAAGGACTCCAAGTTAGTGCTTCTTGCAAATAAATGAAATCTGAAGCATGGGGTATTTCCACAATAAACAATCAATTTCAAAGCAGAGTTTACAATGTTAACACAAGAACTTCTCAGAGAAGCTTCAAAAATAAGAGTTATCTGACAAACAAAACCATATATTGACCAAAACTAGTCTGTATTAAAAATGTCAGAGATCATGAAGACTACTCAGTAAGACAGATTTAACAAGAAACCATCAAATCTTGCAAGGATAACACTTCTGCTTTGCATCTTTGATTCTAGTCATAACACAGAAGTTTATTCTGGGTATAAAGAGAAGGAATATTAATATAACTTGTATCTCCCAAAGAAGTTGTGGGTTATTTTCACTTCAGGATCTCAAGACTACTAAATATGGTAATTAGTTATAGTAGTTGTGTGAAGTGGAAAGGCACAGCACTAACAATGCAACCATGCTGAATAGTTTCACAACTCACTTTTGAATGACACATGCCCCCTCTATGAATAGAATGTCAAATCAACAGCTCCTGTTAGTGCCTAGACATAATTGTCTCTGAATTGAATACATCAGCGTTAACAGCAATACCAAAATGGTCCCAACTAAAATAATGGAACTGTCTCTTGCACCATACTTCTGCATATTTTGCAAAAATTACATAATACAATAGGTGGAGAAAGATTTATGAGGTTAACATTTTGCATATTCCTGCAATCAGCCCAACCGTCAACTCTATTCACTGTGACATGAGCCACTACAAAACATGCTTGCAAATAAACATAACCAGAACATCTGGGGAATGTACACATTCTGAAAAGAAACTGTATTTGATGGAAGACTTAAAAACATACAAATAGGCCATCGTTTTTTAGAACATACAAATATTTTAAAATATTATATATTTCGATTATAATAGCCATGTGCAAAATATTATGCATCTAAAAAAACCAGTATTTATTATTCTGAAGCCTCCTGGAGGAACAGTCAAACATATCTATATTGATCTCATATAACTTTCTTTTGATTTTTTATATGAAACTTGCATAGACATAAGAAAAAAGTGAATGTGTGTACATTTGTGAGCATGTAAAAAATAAAGAAATTTCAAAAGTATTTTACAAAATAACTAAAAATAAGCCACAGAGTTCTTCATGTTGGCACATTCAAATACTAGGATGTTGTGCACAACTTCATAATGTAATGTCTAAATTGTCTAACAGAGCAGCGTGCATACACAGTCTGAAGGCCACATGATGATACCACATAGAGGTATGAATGGAATCCAGGGGTATCTTCTATGAAAGCAGTCATATTTATAGATTTACTGGTTGGAAATACAAAGTAAGTCAACAGTAGGATACTACCACATCAACAGCAGGATACTACCAGATGCAGGAGTGTATTCAATGTCAACAACGAATTAAATGCTTCATTCTCACCCTTCAGTAGCATTGCAAGGACTTTTACTGTCCTGTATTTATCTCCAGAAGGAGAGTCATAGGATCATATAGGTTGGAAGACACCCTTAAGATCATCCAGTCCCACTATTAACACAGAACTGTCAGGTCCTTCACTAAACCACATCCCAAAGTGGCACATCTACATATCTTTCAAACATCTTCAGGAATGGTGACTGTGCCACTTCCCTGGGCAGCCTGTCCCAGTGCCTGAACATCCTTTCAGTGAAGAAATTTTTCCTAATATCCAATCTAAACCTCTTCTGGTGTAATTTGAGGCCATTTTGCTTGTCCTATTTCTTGTTACTTGGCACAAGAGACCAACCCTCACCTCTCTACAACCTCCTTTCAGGTAGTTTTAGAGACCCATAAGGTCCACCCTGAGCCTCTTTTTCTCCAGGGTAAATAATCCCTGCTCCCTCAGCCACCCTCCACAAGGCTTGTGCTCCAGACCCTTCATCAGCTTAACTGCCCTTCTCTGGACATGTTCCAGCACCTCAAAATTTGCACAAAATATTTAAGGTGATCACCCACAAACATATAATCAACACAGTGCTGCACTCACTCTTCTTCATGGAAAACAAATATAAGCATCCTAATACTGAGTATCCTCTTAAGCTTTAAATGACAAAGAGACCCAAGGAATGCAGTTGAAAAAGTCTCACCTGTTTCTCAGTACTCCAGTTATCCCATGAAACAAAGTCACATCACTGCATCAGTTGTTAACACGAAATGACTAACAGTGAATCTGAAGGCACAATAGCTTTGATAAGATCTGTCATTACAGCAAGCAGCAATCTAGGGTTCCACCAACCAATATCAGAACCTAGGTTAAATGATGCACTTGAAAATATGATCAGGATGCTCAGGAAGTCTGGTCTCCTTCCTGACCACAAGTACAAGTTTTAATAAGTACGTGTTTTAATGTCTTCTCCCAGTATCTCACGGTTCTTTAGTTTTATAGCCCACAAATTATAGATTGACTCACTATAAATTGCTCTGCAGTGCTAAAGAAAAAAAAAAAGAGTGAGATAGCACATTGTAGTGTGCACATTGGTTTTGCTATTTTACATGTATATTGCTATTTTCAAAATACCAGCTGTATGTTCTCACTGTGATAGAAGAACCACTCCTTACACAGAGAAAAATACTGCAATGACCCAGAAGCCACCTCTGTCTCACATGGAGTCGCACTGAGGAAGGCCAGCCACCACAAAGTTCTCCCTGCATGCTACAGAAAACATCTATTAAAAATCCATGGTGGGCTAGTCAGAAACATCTATGTTTAAAAAGACTCCACAGATTAAGTAAAAGGGACTGCATTCATCCTGTCAACCAAAGGTTTTAGCGTGGTATTTAAGCAGAATATTTAAAAACATACACTGAACTGATACCGAAAACTGAAGGAAATTAAACAACTAAGTCTCTCATGTTGTCCTTAGAAATCAGCAAACTATGAACTGAGTGACCAACAAAAGCATCATATGAAACCCCTGGAGTCAAAAAAAAAAAAAAATTCCATGGTGGGGGGTTAAAAGAGACTTCGCTAAGTTCAAAACTGCTAGAAATTTATGTGGCAGCTCCCTCTTCTGGATCACCAAACCCTGACAATTCAGCTGAGATGGCAAGATGTAGACTCTGACTAGTAAATAACACCTTTTCACTGTTGGTGGGTTTTGTCATGTACCATTAGGCGATCACACAGACTTGTGAGCTACTGCCCATTATTTTGAATAAGGAGTTTATATCCAAGTAGCATGAGGGAAAGGTAGTTGAAAATGCCTGAACAGTTTGAAATACTTCTGGGATTTTTTCACCAGACAGTACAAACATGCAAGAAAAAAAAATATGTTGACTTCTGCTTTAAATCTCTCAGCATTTTACTAAAACAAATGCACTTTACAGAAAAGAACTGATCAATAAGAATATTTAAATTTAACCTGTGTGGCCTGCAGTATGACTTCTGAATCCATATTTGCAGAAGTTAAGCTTCTGGGTTGCAATTCTTGAAACAGAAAAATCTTATCTTCTTGAAATTTCTTTCAGCTTTGACAGGTTCATACATAAAAAAAAACCCTTGCACGGTAGAAAAAACTCTGTGCATCAGCTCTTCAGACACTCTGCAAGAGAGCTTGGGCAATTTCTGCACACATTTATAAACTGGAATTGGAAAGATCAGAAAATTGGTACTCTCTATCCCTATATAAAATTCATCCCCATAAAGGAACCCTGGCTTTCTGACTTGACCTATAATGGAAGAGGAGGCTTTGTGAAGACCTGATGATTTTTCTATATCTCAGCTGGAACCACAGGCAATTCTATATTCTAAATTGTCCATCACTATTCAAGCTGAATGACAATGTTTGACTTAAATATAAAAATTACTCTAAATGGCACATTTATGGCCCAAATGAAATCACTGTTTACTTCATCAGTGTAATTACTGATAATAAAATCATTACCTAAATTAAATTATTGAATATTTAATGAGGAAGAGGGTACATAAAAGATGTCCCTGTTAAATTCTGGATCAGGTAACTTGAAAGCATGATTTTTGACTTCCTAATAATTGCATAATGGGGCCCACAATCGTGTGATTTCATCTTTCATGAGATATGGATACTGAGTGCCTCATAAAGTATCCGATAAACTGAAACACCAAGGAAATTTTGATCATTCAAGCATGGATAAAACTAAAATTGCCAGGAGTTATTTGGATGGAACTGAAAGGATCATATAAAATGGAAAGCATTGTGGACCTGGAAAGAGTGAGAGAGAGAGAAGAGAGCTAAGATTTGCTGTGCAAGCACCTGCTGCAAATGGCAGACTTTCAATGACACAGAGGAGAGGCATCTTTGTCAAACTGTACAGCACTCAGTGGACTGAGACCACCCACAATTCCCTTTGCGGAGAGAAGAGTTACAGAGAACAAAGGAAAAGTCAAACCAACAGAAACTAGAAAATCCAGCTGAGTATGTAAAGGGGCAGACTGGAAAGCAGTGCCCCTACTAGACCTGCTGTTTACAAGCAGAGAAGGGTTGGTGAGAGATGTGGTGGTCAGAGGCCATCTTGGGTACAGTGACCACGAAACGATAAAAAGTTTTTGATTCTTGGTGAAATAAGGAAGAAGATCAACAAAACCTCTACCTTGGACCTCCCAAGGGCAGGCTTTATGCTGTTCAGGACACTGGTTCAGAGTCCCTTCGGAAACAGTCCTTAATGGTACAGGGGTCCAGGATGGTTGCACATATCTTAAGAAGGAAACCTTAAAGGCACAGGAGCAGGCTGTCCCCATGTGCCACAAGATGAGCCAGTGGGGAAGACCACCACTCTGGCTGAACTTTCAACCTGAGCTTTCACTTGAGGGTGAGAGGAAGAAAAAAAGAAAAAGAGTTTATGACCTTTGGAAGAAAGGGCAAGCAACTCAGGAAGAGTAAAAGGGTATCATTAAGTCATGTCGTAAGAAAATCAGAAAGGCAAAAGCCCATGGGCCGAGATGGGATCCACCTGAGGGTACTGAGGGAGTTGGCAGAAGAGTTAGCCAAGACACTCTCCATCACTTACCAGCAGTCTTGGGAGGTCTCAAATGACTGGAGGTCAGCCAGCGCAATGCCCATCTACAAGAAGGGCCAGGGAAAGGATCCAGGAAACTACAGGTCTGACCTTGGTGCTGGGGAAAGTTATGAACAGATTATCTCGAGTGCCATTACACAGCACGTATAGGGCAACTTGGGGATCAGCCCCAGGCAGCACGGATTCACGAAAGGCAGGTCCTGCTTGACCAACCTGATCTTTTCTGACTAGGTGACCCGCTTACTGGATGAGGAAAAGGATGTGGATGTGTCTACCTGAACTTTAGTAAATGTTTCCCACAGCATTCTCCTGGAGGAACTGGCTGCTCATGGCTTGGGGAGGTGCACTCTTCACTGGGTAAAAAACTGTCTGGATGTCCAGGCCCAGAGAGTGGTGGTGAATGGAGCTACATCCATCTGGGGCCGGTCACCAGTGGTGTTCCCCAGGGCTCAGTACCGGGGCCAGATCCATTTAATATCTTCATTGTTGACCTGGACAAGAGGATCAAGTGCACCCGCAATCAGTTCGCAGACAGCACTAAGTTGGGCAGGAATGTTGATCTGCTGGAGGGCAGGAAGGCTCTGCAGAGGGATCTGGACAGGCTGTATCGATGGACCAGGGCCACTTGAGTGAAGTTCAACAAGGCCAAGTGTCAGGTCCTGCCCTTGGGTCACAGCAACCCTAGGCAGGGCTACAGGATGGGGCAGAGAACCTGGAAAGCAGCCTGGTGGAAAAGGACCTGGGGGTGCTGGTTGACAGCGGCTGAACATGAGCCATCAGTGTACCCAGGTGCCCAAGAAGGCCAAGACATCCCGGTCTGTAGCAAAAATAGTGTGGCCAGCAGGACCAGAGCAGTGACTGACCCCCTGTACTCAGATTGTACCCCTGTACTGCTGAGGTCACACCTCGAGTTCTGTCTCCTGTTCTGGGCCCCTCACTGCAAGAAAGACATTGAGGTGCCGGAGCAAGTCCAGAGAAGGGCAGTGGAGCTGGTGAAGGGTCTGGAGCACACGTCTTATGAAGAGTGGCTGAGGGAGCTGGGTGTGTTTAGTCTGGAGAAAAGGAAGCTCAGGAGGGACCTCGTTGTTCTCTAAAACTACCTGAAAGGAGGTTGTAGCCAGGTGGGGTCAGTCTCTTCACCAAGGTAACAAGTGACAGGACAAGAGGAAATGGCCTCAAGACGCACCAGGGGAGGTTCAGACTGGACATCAAGAAGAATTTTGTCACTGAAAGAGTGGTTAAGCATTGGTATGGGCTGCCCAGAGAAGTGGTGGCATCACTGCCACTAGCAGTATTCAAGAAAGGACTGGATGTGGAATTCAGTGCTATGGTTTAGCTAACACAGTTATGTTTGGTCAAAGGTTGGACTCAATGATCTTGCAGGTCATTTTTAACCTAAATGAGTCTGTGACTCTATGACTAGAAAGTAAAAAGGAAACTGGCTGAAGACCACATTCTGGAAACTGAGATGATGAAGGCTACAACTTATGGCATTTAAGATCCAGAGAATTAGTTAAAGAAGCACAGAATGTTAGAGCAGCGTGTGAAGTCCCTGAAAAAGAAAAGTCTGAAAACCTGGTAAAAAAAAAAAAAAAAGGCTTAGTCTGTTTTTCAAGCTTAATCCAAGCAGCAATACCACTTTTCAGGTTACTGAAAAGAAGCTAATGTCTTTGGTCAGACATTTGCAAATTAAAATAACTAACAAGTATTTGTTTTATGGTCAAATGACATTTAACGACTCTTACGAGAAAACACACTCTAGCACTCATATTAAGTTCCAATGGAAACACTATGTAAGCAAGGATTTTATGAATCATTGTAGTTAAATCATATTAATGTACTTTAAAAAATTAATTTATTCCATAAATTCAAACCAGCTCTTAATCAAAACACCAGATTAGGAAACAACAAATAAGAAATGTAAATAAGTCACTCATCTTTTCCTTTTCATAACAAGTACATGTACTTTCCAGTATTTTATTGTCAGTCTTTTTTATAATAATCTACAGAAATATCTGAATGAATTATTTTTACAAAATACATGCCATGTATAAACCACATATAAAAATATCACAAATGGACTACTGTAGAAAAGTATCACCAGAAATAAAGCTATCATAAATACAATTTCAAAAATACCCTAACCCTTCCTCTTTGCCGATCGTGTTGAACTTTTCATATTGAAACTTAATGTCAGACTGTGCAGAAACAACTAGAGGTATAATCAAATACCCACAATTTCTTGTAATGAGTCATTTACTGGGTCTGGTCTTACACAACCACATTCAGCGTTACAATGGGAGTAAATTACGATGACAACACTTCAAACAGAAGCCCTTTCCCTGTGCTGCAGCAGCTCTCTGACATCAGTGATAGTTAACCATCCAAATACCAATATAAGTCTGTGCAAAATAAAGGCGGGATGAAATACAGGGACTTGCTGAATGTATAAACAGGGATGTGTGAGGTAGGACTGGAGTAACTGTATTATCCACACACACGGCATCAGAGGGGATATTGGGGTACACACAAGGCCTGGGACACATCTTACAGCACTGTATGCAAGCTGGCAGTGTCCTAAGCTGTTTAAGACTGGACGTGGCACTTAGTGCCAGGGTCTAGTTGACAGGGGGGTGTTTAGTCATAGGTTGGACTCAATCTCAGAGGTCTTTTCCAACCTAATTGATACTGTGATCCTGTAAATGTACACTGGGGTGAGGCAAGGGGAGTATCAACCCCTCCCAAGCATTTTGATTTCCTTTGAATAAAAACAGAATTGTGGTCTGCAGAAAAGTCACAGTTCAGCTCGCTACATCTCACAGTCACTGGTCACAACCATCAGGGTTTCACAAGAGGGAAGTACTGCTTAGCAAACCTGATTTCCTTTTATGATAAAGCAACCCACCTAGTTGATCAAGGGAAGCCAGTTGATGTCATCTTTTTGGATTTCAGTAAAGCTTTCAATACTGTCTCTCACAGGATCCTTCTGGACAAAATGTCCAGCACACAGCTGGATAAACACATCATGGGATGGGTGAGCACCTGCCTCATGGGTGGGGCATGATGGGGGGACATCAGCCTGGGGACCTGTCACTAGTGAGATTCCACAGGGCTCTATTCTCAGCCCTGTGCTCTTCAACATCTTCATAAATGACTTGGACATGGGACTGGAAGGGATACTGAGCAAGTTTGCAGATGATACAAAACTGAGAGCGGCTGTTGGCTCTCTCAAAGGCAGGGAGGCCCTGCAGAGAGACCTCAGCAAATGACAGTGCTGGGCAATCACCAACCATACGAAGGGAACACGGGAAAGTTCTGGATTCTGCACCTGGGATGGGGCAACCCCGGATGTACAGACGGACTGGGGAATGAGATGCTGGAAAGCAGCACCGTGGACAGGGACCTGGGGGTCCTGGTTGACAGAAAGTTGAACATGAATTGGCAGTGCCCTGGCAGCCAGGAGGGCCAACCCTGTCCGGGGAGGGCATCAGGCCCAGCATCACCAGCTGGGCGAAGGAGGGGATTGTCCCGCTCTGCTCTGCACTGGGGAGGCCTCATGTCAAATATTGTGTGCAGTTTGGGGCACTGCAGTGTAAGAAAGATAAAAAGCTATTAGAAAGCATCCAAAGGAGGGCAGTGAAGATGGTGAAGGGCCTTGAGTGGAAGCCATGTGAGGAGTCACTGAGGACACTTGGTCTGTTCAGCCTCGGGAAAAGGAGACTGAAGGGAGACCTCATTGCAGTTACAACTTCCTAGTGACGGGAAGAGAAGGGGCAGGCACACTGATCTGTGGTGACCAGTGACAGGACCCCAAAAAATGGCCTGAAGTTGCGTCAGGGGAGGTTTAGGCTGGCTATTAGAAAAAGTTCTTCATCCAGAGAGTGGTTGGTCACTGGAACAGGCTTTCCAAGGAAGTGGTCACAGCACCAAGCCTGACAGAGTCCAAGAAGAGTTTGGACAACACTCTCGGGCACACGGTGTGATTCTTGGGGATGTTGCTGTGCAGGGCCAGGAGCTGGACTCAGTGACCCTTGTGGGTCTGTTCCAACTCAGCATATCCTGTGATTCTGCGATCACCAAACTGGACAACTAGGCGCCCAGTTCTGTAAAGCACACCATCCAACTAAGATGGAAATACAACACCCATACATGGTGATGATCCTTTGAAAGAAATCTTGGCAAACTGTGAAGTGCTAAGAAAAGGACTACTACCGTGCCTGTTTGTAAAAGACTAAGGAAAATTCTCTTATTTGGTTCTGTCAGAAAAGGACTGGGATGTGAAAGCATCTACTTTAAGATGAGACTTCTTATTTAATCTGACCTCACTAATGAACACATGACTCACAAGAACATTACTTTAGTTGTAAGCTTGTGCAGTCACATTCCTTTCTATGGAATTGGTGAAATAATGGAAAAGACAGTATTGAAACAAATCCAGACTTACTGTCTTCGATTGAAAACTACAGTAAACAAAAATCTATTGGAGGTAAACCTGACAGTGATTAAACTCAGATTAATCAGTTCACAAGTCTTCTAGTTCCTTAAAATGGTCTATTCTTCAGTTCTACTTTCACAACGAAACAGTAGATTATCCATCCTCTCAATAAATCTCACTTCAAATTACTCATAAATAAAAGAGAATGTTACAGCAGCATGAGGTCAGTAATAGGAAGGTTCATACTGCAATTCACAAGGCTAACAGATGCTAACAGCTTTCAACCACTCAAGAGCAAAACCTTACAAAACAGATAAAAAGAAAATTTACACTGTAAACCAATTTCAAGTCTTTGATGAGGTAACTTTATGAGTGAAAACTAAAAATATGATTTTTGATTCAATCTTTTCATTAAACATATAATCATTAATATCTAGAATAAAGCAATGCCAGCTTAGAATTCACAGCATAAAATATTTCAAACATGGTTTAACTAACACAGTTTGCAAGAAGTTAATGTGATTTGGAACTTAAAGCAAAGGCTCTAGAATGAGCAGTCCTCTTAAAAGTCCAGTAGACCATTTGGACAAACAGCAAACGATTTCACTTTTCAGAAGTCCCAAGCCGCTATCTGCTTCATAGTTAACATTCAGCTTCTAAAAAAATCACATCCTTAACTTCTATATTTCATTCTTGAAGTCTGTAAATGGATACACTAATACTGTTCTTCATACAGCTTTTGTGAGGCTGCACTTACTGTGAGCAAAGTGCTTTGAGACCTTTAGCATGAATAAAATATATTTTGCACTTAGACGTTAATTATAGAAGTAGCAATATTTGAAATAGGATTTTGTTTCAAGGCAGCAAGACTAAATCAAACATGATTATCTTGGCTTTGATTGTGATATTTTACTTACTATGCTCTATTTTTCCTTGCATTTGAAATATGCAATTTTGCTTTTCTGTTATGTAAATGAATGTTTTTCATCTAACACATCTATTTTTGGAAAAAGAATATTTTTTTTTTCCTAGGCTAAGACAGAAATGTTGCAGAACACAATTCTGAAGTCTAACTGAGTCCACAAGGTCAATGCAGGCATTCAATAGCAAAAGCAGCAAGAGATGCCCAAAAGACTAACTGAACTCGTAACATTTATATGCAAATGTTTATATACACAGATCTCTATCTAGATATGTAAGTCACACAATAGTATTTATTATAGATAAACAAGTCCTTTTGTCCATCAGTTAAGTGATACTAATCAATGTAGCTGCAATTACTAGTCATGGCCTTTCTGAAAAGTAAAAAGAACACGGATAAAGAGAGAAAAGAAAGTCTGCAATGGAAGTCATAGGCATAAACCATTTTAAACTAAAGATTCTGTCTGTCTCTGTGTAGTTTATTTTAGAGGCAAACTTCAGCAAAGGAAAAGGCTTGGATTTTACCCAAAAACACTGTCATGCAAAAGAGGTCAAGTCACCCGCCACCATGGACTTTTCTTTGAATTGTTTTTCACTTCTACAAAGTGTGCTGACTGTATTGCTGTATGTGTTCCTAGGTATCAGTGGCACTTAACTGCCAGCATGTACTCTGGAAAATACATGTCATATTTATATAAAACACTATTAACATAAACAGGGTTTACCACCTGCAGATGACTTTGATTCTACAGTTTGTGTGGTCAAATTACATTGCTTCAGCTCGTTTCCTGGTCTCTGAATTTCACATATTCCCATGCTGAGTAAAGATAAAACATGTAAGATTCCTATTTAAGTTGTGGAATAAAATTGGGAATCCAAAAATTGGCAGCATTGAAGAGAACTGAAGTCAGGGTTAGCAAAGTAATTTAAAAAAAAAAATGCCCTGTGAAAAGAGATGACCCAATAAATCAAAGGAATAAAACACCTGTTGAGAAAAAATATTATCATCTCAAAGCAGTGCTGGAACACTGGTATTTACCCAGACAAATGAGGTTAAGAAGCATATTCTACTCATTCAAATCTTTAAATGAAAGTAAATGCCAACCTAAAGCTCATTTTCAGCATTCTGTGGTGCCTAAGAAATGCTGTCACTCACTCATTACACTCCCTCACACGGATGTAATTTCCGCCCCCATCTATCGTCATCACATCTGGTTTGGTATGCAGTTTCACCAAAAAAAATCACGTAGGCAAAAAATCACAACATCTTTTGATAAACGCTTTAGTATGCAATTGTGTGTAATTACACACACTGTTAAGTACACCTTGAAATATAAACCACCATGGAATAATTGGAAGGAAAAACTTAGTCCAAAACCTTGATCAAGCTATACCTCATTATTAGAACACTGGGGTTTAAATCATTTCTCCAAACAGCAAAAAACAAGACATAACACAAAACTTGACATCCCAAAGGATCACAGATAATAGCTGAAGAGACACCAAACAGGTAATCTTTCTGCCTGCCCTATGGCAAGATCTGTAGCTTTATCTCTTCAACGTGTGTTTGTGAAACAAACATTAAATACCTCAAATGAGTGGGACTTCATTATCTACCTAATTCCTATATTCCAGTGCTCCCCTGTTGAAAAGCTTTCCTTAATGTTGAATCTGAAGCCAATCTATTACAGTGTGCCACCTTACTCAGTACTGGAAAGTTTTTCAGTCTAACTCAACTTCTGATGCATGTAAAACCTTTACAAAGAGTAAATACACTCTTCTTAGAAATACATAACCCCAGCAGACCAAAAACATCGAGATGAGGTCTTAGTTCCGCTTAACTCATTGAAAACAGATACTGGAAGATGCTCATGGGCACGGCACACTACAGATTTGGATCTTGGAAAACACAGGTTCGCACTTAAGTTTAAATACTCTGCATATTCAAAACCATACACCGTTTGAATACGGTGGGGAGACTTTCCTGCCCTGGCACCCGAAGACTGTTCTTCTTCTGATCACAGAACATTAATAAATAAAACTTTCCAGGTGACTTTTTTTCTTCAAAGTTAAGGAGTGAAAAAAGGCCAGAAAACTTTCCAGCCCACCTCGCACCAACATCCACTGACGCCAAGGCCAAAAAGACTCATGCCACCTAGGCTGCTACATGCAAAATGAACTTTCCCCCCCAAAAAAAGCCGAAACAAAACCAGCCAAGACACTTTCACAAGGCCTGGAGCATGCAAATCCCCGGCGAGTATGCCTTTGCCAGCCCACCTCCACTCCTGCCCCGGGCACAGCTGCTGGGGCAGCTGCCACGGTCTCTCTCCCACCAGCGAGCCCCGTTTCTCCACATGCTGCTGAGCGGGACAGCGGGCGAGGGGACGCGCCCCCTCAGCATCCCTGTACTCACCTTCAGAGACCTCGAACTCGGCGGCTCCATTGAGCTGGTAGAGGCACCAGTCAGCCGCGCTCTCGCCGGGGGGGCCGCCGGCTGGGCAGGAGGAAAGGCACAGTCAGTCGGGCACGGGGCCAGCGGGGACACCGGGCTGAGGAGGGGACAAGGGAAAGTGGCGGCGGGGGGGGAAAGGAGACAGTGGGGAGGGGAGACGGAGGGGGCTGAGAAGGGAACGGAGGGATGAGAGGGGACAGCGAGAGCTGGGGGAAGGACCCGTTTCCAGATACCCTGTTTGTGGGACATGGGTGTTGCCCTCCGGACGGCGCCCAGTGCTCTGAACTGTTATCTGCTTT
>VZTF01007181.1:2979188-3009591 GCA_013397755.1 Cnemophilus loriae
GCCGGCCGAGCTCCCTGCGGAGAAACGCGCAAATCCGTGGCCGGTGCAGCTCCTGCCCCGAGTCTCGCCTGGTGTGTCCTCCCGTTCCCTGGTGTTTCGGGATCCTCCTTTGGAGGAGGCATGGTTAGCCCAGAAGCCGTGCCCATGAACTGTGGCTTTCTGTGTGCCTGTGTTCTGCAGGATGCTCCTGATGGATTTTTTTTTTTTTTTAAAGGAAAGTCTTAATTCTGTTTGATGAGGCTTTGATTACGTGGCAGATTTTCGTGGTCTTTATCTTGTTATGAAGCCAAAACCCCAGGAAAACCTTCTGTCATTTCTTAAGAGAGGAGACCAGGATCCCAGGTCCTCGATGGCTGGGGTGGGGTTGGAGCCTAGTGCCTCTGAAGTGTAGTAGCAAACTAATTTTCGCTAAATGCGTGAGATGCAGGGCAAAATAAATCAGGTGGGGCATTGATAACTTTTACATTTGTTAGTTAAAATCCTAAATCCTGAATTATTCTTCATTAGTATGAATTTTTTTCATTTATGTGTGAAAGATGCTGTGGATACTTCACTCACTAGAGTGAAGTGGCATTAGGCCTAACTAATAAAAAAGAGCTAATGGCTCACCCAGCTATCTCTGCTGCACATGTATTTTGTCTCCCCTTTTTAGGAAAGACTAATGAATTTCTCCTCTAATACTTCAAACTCATACTCAGAAATTGCATAAGAGAACACAAAACTAAAACTTAAAATCCTTAGTTAAAATTTCACATTGTTTTAGGCTCTAATAGTCTTGATTTTGAAAAACCCATATGAATCAATGGGAAAATAATTGAGGAAGAAATTATTTAGATAAACCCAACAGTATTTTAAGCCATTCCTCCTACACTCAAATGTTTTCCTTTTTCTAATGGCATGAGTCATTAGAAACAATAAAGATGGCTGGATTTCTGTTGTGGAAAGCAAGGGGTTACGAAAAGTTAATTTCTGATTTGGATTGCCTCATCTCCTTATTTCAAATGGTGATTTTCATGTAGGAAATTTACCTAAATTGTAACTATGCATTCATGTTTTACGTATCATGTGCATTTCAGTGGGGAGAGGTCTATGTGTCAGCCACTTTAAGATGTACGTTTTGTGGTGTGTGTTCTTAAGTACCAGTAGTTTAAGTAGATAAGTGTTATGGTTAGTGTGAAATAACTGTCCTGTAACAAGATAACTTTTTTACAAGGAAAGACAGACATCTCAGGAAATCCTAGGATGTTGGCTGTTGTCTTTAGACATTATCACTTTAAAATTAAGTAAAAGGTAGAAGACTGGATCTGGTCAACAGAAGTTGTTCTGGTCGAGGTAAGTGTACAAAAAGTATCTCTTTGTGTGCACAACTTCAAAATTAACATGGTGTTGTTAATTTGATACCATATCATGGGATATAACACTGTGGTAGGTTATTTGATGGATACAGCTGTCATATTTGCATTGCAGTAAAAGTCCATGGGCCTCATTCTGGAATAGAGGTGTTTGTAGGAGCAAGATAGGGTAGATTCACAAAATCTCACACTTTCACTGATGCTTCTGTGTCAACAGTTGAACTCATTCTAAGATTCTCTTACCAGCTTGGTTTTGCTCTATCCTAAAACATCAAGCAAAATAGAGTTATTTTTCATAATAGTATAATTTACAGTAGATGTATCACTGCATTGTACCGGTAGTGCACAGCACAGAGTCATACTCGCTCCGAAGAAGCAATTCTGGTGATTCAGACCATCGAAAGAAAAGCTGGAATGGGAGAACAGAGTGTGCATGTGGGGTTTTTAACTATGTTGGTGCAAAGTCTTATCGTTCATGGCATCAGTGATTTAAGGTGAGCATTGAAGACCCAGTGAGCTGTTCCCAGTGTGTCAGAAAGAAAGCCTATATTGACACTGGTCTTGGGAGAAGCTACACCTTGATCTAGTAAGATCCCCAGTGAGGAAGATGTTTTCTGAAGCAGAAGGGCCAAAGGCTGGATGTAGTCAGAACTCTTTCTGAGGGTACAAAGGAAGCGTGCAACAAATGTGAGGTTTTTGATATCTCTCTTTTCAAGCCCAATCAGTGTTTTAAACAGCCCTTTTAATTTAGGCAAAGCAGAGCTTATTTACTTTTTTTTTCTTTCAGGAAAGTATGCACGCTTACGCAGCAAATGTCTACACAACTGTTATAGAAGAGCTAATGAAAGGAAAACAGCGCAAATTTATTGCGGTGGAGCAGGAATTCTTCCGACTCTGGTGGGATATGGTAGCCACAGATACACAGAAGCAGCAGGTAAATTGCACTAGAGCCATGCTTCCTGCTAACAAAGAATTCACACTCTTTTCAGGGGACAAACAGGGGCAAAGTACTTCATTTGCTTTTTCCCCAGGTCTAGTGTAAGCTGCCTCTGAATCTAGTACTTAAAGGACCTAAACTCTAAAGGCAGTTGCAAGAGGTTAAACCCCAGCTATAGATTAGAGCAGTAGGAGGTAGTAACCTTTGCACTGAAGGTTTTTTACACTGTGCAGTTCTTGTTTCATTGGCAACTTACTTATCTGGGGGCACGCTACTTTAAGATGTGGGTGAACCCGAAACAGGCCTCACCAATATCTGTTAAAACATCTGACACCTAACACTGCTCACAAGAAGGAACTTTTTGTTCTTTCCAGTTTAGTACTGCTCCAAAACCTGCCATTTGTAAACAAAGATAGTACAGCAAATTAGTGACTGTACATTCAATGGCAGTGATTTTTTTTCTAGTAAAGTCATCATGAAGTTTTATTTGTCACTTCTTCTTTCCTCTGACATGAAACAAACACGCTGAATCAGTGACTGAACTGATAGGCTAGCAGCTGGTTGTTTATTTTGGATCCTAAAACCAAAGGGTGTACAGGTGCAGCGTCCTGTGGGTACTTACTCATAACTCCATGGTCTGTTTTGTTACCAGGGTCTGAACAACAGTAGCATATTACTTGCAGTTCTTTACATTTCAGTTTGTTTAACGTTATAGATGTTTGAAGCATCATGTAAAAACACACCTCTTGTCTGATTTTTTGCTTTTTTAACATAGTCCTTCACTGAATTCTAAATCTTCTGTAACATTCAGTATTTAAATAACAGCCTGTGCACAGCTGATATTTTCATGAGAGATTTTGCTGGGTTTAGGCAGTTTGCAGTTTTTGTGGGGGCACTCTGCCCATACTTGCCTGTAGGACAATTTTCTTGTAGATTTGTTAAATTAGAAAACTGTACTGTAAGTGGAGAAGAAAATAGCATAGGAACTGCTTTGTAGAAGGATGGGATAGTCCTCCAGCTTTCAAAGGTGAGTTGATCTTATTTCAAGTATGTTCTGCTGCTATAACCCAAATATAAAGTCAAGGCCCGTGTTTCTAATATCTATTCCTGCTATTGTGTGGAATCCAGAAGAATAATGTGTGTCACATTTGACCTTGGTAGTGCAAAAATTAGTACTTATGATTCGGGCTTTAGTTTCCTAGGCTAATTATTTGTAATTGTTGCTTTTATGCATTTTATAGTCAGTTCTCTAGTTACTTTATAGTTTCTTCTCTCAAAATTAAAATGGTTAAAACTAAATTCCTCTTAAACCAGTGTGTCTAACATTGGATCTGTAATTTGCAGATAAATTATATGTTTTTAACATTAGCACGTTGCAAATATTGGTCCCTGAAATTAGGTCACTCTGGTTACTGCCCTGCTTTTTCCACTTGAGCTCTAGCATTAATGATTTTCTGTGATAGAGACACACTGGTTTTAATTTTCCCTTTTTTTTTTTTGTCATTTAGTGGTTTACTTGGAATAGCAGGTTTAATTCTAGTTTGTTTTGAAGTGTCTGCTTTGGATTGGAACTATAGCATTAAATACTAGTAAAAGGTACAGCCTGGGTACAGAAACTGGTTTTTCAATTCAGACAAGAGAATATGTAAGAGTGAAATGTACAGCAGCAGTATTGAGCCGGATAGGAACCTTGTAGCTCTTAGTACATGTTATTTACACAGAATTTTCTTGTGTGAACCACTCCTACCTCCTTACTGTAGGTTGATGTCTGGGTGCTTTAACAAGGGGGGAAAAAAGATGCATAGCCACTTCTGTCTGGTTTGTAGGCGTGAGTTGATGGCAGTAAGGTCCCTGAGGTCACAGATATGTTCCAGCACCATAGCAGCCTGCTGCTTATACCACTGCATCTGTTTCCTCCATTTCTCCTTCCTTTTGCCCCCTTCTGATCAGAAAAAGTACTTGTCCTTACAGATACTGTTTTCTTTTTTTGGGAGGAGGAAGATTGGATGTTATTTAAATTACTTGAATTATTTTTCTTGTGTTTCCAGCCTCTCAGTGGTTCCACTAAACTTACGTTAAAAAAACATTTCTGTGGCCCCAAGTTTGCATCAGGGGTATATTTTGGATATCTATCCAAATGGGGAATAATAATCACAGATTCTTTTCATGTAGGGCAGGGCCAGTTCTGTGCTGACACCAGATATCAGTTATCTGGTCTCCCAGCATGCTAATCAGTCACCACAGTCGGCTGGAACTAATTTAGGAATGCTGAGCCCTGAAGCGTTTTCACAACACTGTGAAGGAGAGAAATGATTATAATCAAAATTGACAATCTGGCATCCTATCTGAGTAGACACTGAAGGTTCCTGGGAAAATAAACATAATAGCTCTAAAAATGGCATCCTACATGACAGATTAAAAAAAAAAAAAGTTGAGGATTAAAATACATATTTGCATAAACTTTACTTATTGGAAGTTTGAGATATCTCTGAATATCTAGTGAAGTAACTAAAATAAAACCAGAAGACTCCTAACACTTTTAGAAAGGGACATCATAGACTATTCCTTCCTCCCCCCTAAACACCACCCCCACTTCATCCAGCATTTGCTGAAGGCTGTACTTGTCAGCATACCTGTTGTTTCTAGGAGCTAAAATTAAACTCCCCTCTAGACCCCCCAAAAAAGACCAACTCCCACCACCAAAAGTTGAGCAGGTTGTAATATATTGACAGTTTTTAAATTAGGAAAAAGACCAGAAATTAAGGTTAGCAGTGGGTTATTCAGGCAGGCAAACCTGTGGAATAACTATTTCTTAATAAAGCATTCAGTCAGTCACAAGCTGAGCAATTTGTCTGTGCCCCAAAGGCAAGATAGACGCATACGGAGTAAGGGAGAGATGTTTGTGGCCATGGTGTGATGACACACTCTGTCTCTCTCCTGGATCCCACAGATCTACATTTCCAGCTAAATGAAGCCCTGGGAGCCTGAATATTACTGCTTGCCTGGGGCTCCACTGGTGCTTGCGAGGAGTTGCATATTGCTCCCTCATCCAGCCACCTTGTGCCTTCCCTAAGCCAAGCTGGATGCAGCAGGAGGAAGATTTTGGGAGAAGCATTAGTATCTTCTGTTTTAATCCTCCAGCTCTAGCTGCCTCGAGACAGGATTACAGGCTGCTGCCAGTGCAGTGCCTGGTGCTCAGACAGTATAAAAAGGCACAGTAACAGCACTACTGAGAAACACCAAAAGGTCAATGTCTACCTGGCAGTGCATCCTTTGTTCCTGTTACCTGGTTTCAGTGTAAGCTGGATAAATCAATGCACTGTGCAGCACATTGGAATGCTTTTTTTCCCCCCTTATTCTCCTTTAGATAGCACTCAGTACAGCCAGCCTTTTATCCCACTTTTTGTCCTGGATGCCTTCTTGACAAGTGTTGTGTCTAGGTAATATGCTGTGAAATTGAATGAATTTGCAGCCTTTTTTGGATAAGACTGAAATGATGCTTATGTTGTGTGTTTTAATTTTAATATCGTAGGTCCATCAGTTGCTTCAGGAGGGACGACTGGAATTTGTCATTGGAGGGCAAGTGATGCATGATGAAGCTGTGACACTAATTGATGATCAGATTTTACAGTTGACGGGTATGTATATTTGCATTTAACTTTTATTTTTCATTGTTATGACCTTGGAGGTTTCATTTGGTTTTTATTTTTCCACTCCAAAATCACTATTATTTTCTGTCTTCTTAAGAACTGATTAAAGCATTTCTTATTTTTTACTTGCTGGTGTGTTATTCATATAAAAACCTTTGCTTGAAAAAAACCATTAGTTTTGACATGATAGTTCTGCAGCAAGCACAAAGGTTACCAAAAGCTGGTTTGTCAGGTATGAACTTGTTTGGAGCAGAGGGCTTTTGTGTGTGTATGTGTTTGAGAGCTTAAGTTCCTGGGAAGATAGTTATGGTGAAACACTCTGAAACACTGTGGGTGTTGAGGGTATGAAACACTCTTCAACAAAATACCTGGTAGCAATTCAGAGTGTGGGGAAGTTGTATTGTTTAGGCAAGGTCTTCTGCAGAATGGGGGCCATGGAATGTCACTGAGGTCAACTAAAATTAGTTGAAAGACTTCTTTGATGAAGAAACCCCTGTTTGGAATCATTATCATAATCTTCTCTTAGAAAGAGTTGCGTATTTCCAAGAGATTGCACTATTTGCCGTTTTAATCTCCTAGCTTCTGCATCTAGTTATTTGTATGTTACACCTGTCCAGTTGATGGTTTAAAGAGTTTTTTAGTACACAGGTTTGTTTGGTTAATGCAAACAGAAACAGGATAACTGATGGCAGCACTGTGCTAGAGAGGTCTGTGATGTGCCACGAGGCAGTAGCAGGGAGGGGATGTGTCAGCACCAGCTGCCATGGCTGATAGAAACCCTGCCTGTTCCAGGGCTATGCTCTGGGCAGCCTTCTACATGGGGGAGTAGAGGGACAGAAAACACTTCTATTATTTTCTGAATCTGACTGCACAGCACCACTGGCCTTGTTCCTTACTTGTCGGTGTTTATCAGGAGCACAGGATTAGCAGCTGTTTCTGTACCTCAGTACACTCTGGCCAAGAGGAGGAGAGGACATGAACATTTTTTTGCTCTTGTCTGACTCCCATGTTTAAAGGTTGTTTTATGGGCTTAGAACACTGAACCTAGGACTTCTCCAAATAAAATACTAAAATTATTGAAGAGTCCTTTTGTTAAACACAAACACAGCTTTTCTATTCATTGGGGTTAGCTGAAAAAGGCGTTCTTTCTAATTTAACATTTAATTCTGTGTAAACATAATCTTTATTAAAAAAAAAGAAATTTCAAGTTTTGTAATTTATTCGTCACGAACAAAAGTATTAATGTATTTTAAAATTCTCATTTGTTTTTCCTGAAAGCACTCTGCTAAGTTTGAGTACATACAAAGAAAATGGATTGTGTGGAGTTCAAGTTGTGAAGACAAAACCAGTGCAGACATTTGGGGTCTACATTTCATGTCTTCTCTTGTCTGTCCAGACTTTCAGTGTTTTGGAGGAGCCTAGAAAACTCTGCTTCAAATATACCTCCATCAGAATACTTAAACACATTGTGGGTATTTTAGCTAGGGAAGACATTAACCATGAGAAAGATAAAGTGAAAAGAGGCCTTGCAGCCTCACTTATTCAAATGTGATATTAAAGTTTGAAATGGAGTTATTCCTAACCAGGGAAGATATGACTGGATTTTCTAATAGCCCTGAGCATAATTCTGTAACTATGAAATAATGATCTGTAATTTTCTTTTTTTTCTTTTTTTCTTTTTTTTTAATGATGAGTATCCAAGTGCGCTCTACCTGAGTTCCAAATAAAATCTACTGCTTTCCTGGTTGCTTTAATTTGATTTAAATTATTTTTCTGGGTTTATTCTATTGTCTGGGCTTTCCTAGCCTGGGAGTTTCTTTTTTCAAAACTCATTTCTGTGTTAGTAACATTAGTAACTAAATTAGTAACATTAGTTGTAAATAATTTCTTGTATCAAGATCACTATTAACATTTGGCTTTTTTCATATGACTGATAATCATATTCATGCTAGTTTTGTTTAGTGGATGGCTTGCTTCTCTGTCGCTTTGTCATTGATATGAGACTGAAATTTTCTGAGAATGGGTTTTATGATTTGAGCAAACTTAAACTAAACCCCAGGTTGTTGTTTTCATGCAGACTCCAACCTTGCTATTAGCCTTAACCTAATCTGTATCTAAGTACTTTTTCCTAGACCTGTCTCTAATCATAATTCCTTTTTGTTATCCGTCTTTTATAATGTTAATAAGTTATACTTGGCATAGCAAAATAAACATTGTCAATATGAAACTTTTTGCTGTGAATGATTAAATTCCTGAAACTTTGAATGCTTTGGAAAACAGCAACAAGAAGCCATCCTTCATGTGCTTACCTGTAACACTATATGCCTACTAAGCTTATGAAATTGACTTCTAGAAGTGTTCCTAACCTAAACAAATTTTGCTTTGCAGAAGGTCATGGATTTTTGTATGAAACTTTTGGCTTCAGGCCTCAGTTTTCTTGGCATGTTGATCCATTTGGAGCTTCAGCTACAACACCAACTCTTTTTGCTCTGGCTGGTTTCAATGCTCATCTTATTTCTCGTATTGACTATGATCTGAAGGCTGACATGCAGAAAAACAAGGTAAAAATACCCTTAGGAATGAAACCATTGCTGGCATCTATTTACAGTAATCTAAACCATGACATTAAGATAAGAATCTCTCTCCTCTGTGCAAGAAAATGTAGGTATTTCTTCTTTAAATGAGACATGCTGATTGCATGTGGTAATGGTGAAACATATTAAATCTGGGTTATATGGTCAATCAATGTCTTCATGACTTCTGGTCAATGATAAAATGTAGTCTAGCGTGAGGAGGACACAAAATGTGAGCAGATAGGCAAGTTTAAATGGACATTGAATTAGGAGTGTTGGAACCGGAGACATCTAGAAGGAGTTCCAGCTTTCCTTGAGAAAATCTTGGATCTGTTGGGTTTTATGTGAACTGTTTAGAAGTGTAATGTGTATGTCTAGGCACAGTGTTGTCAGGCTTGGAACATTTATTTGTGCCTGTAAAATTCATAATACTAGGTCAGTTAAAGTGGCAGCTAGTCATGGTTTTGCTGAATTCAGGTTTTCTTTCATATTCTGCCTTCTCTTGCACAGTGTCCCATACACAGTAAATGCTTTTCATATCATTGTGTTGGACCCTGATCTGTCATCAGTTTTACTCACTACATTATGTGAAAATAAGGGGCTTTCACTACTGTGTTCTGGGCACTAGGCAGTTTTTATGAATCGTGGGTAAAACTCAAGTGTCTCTGAAGAAGACAATAGAATTCATGTTGAATTTAGTGAAGCCTGGACCTACCACCTCGTGTTTGCAATGACTTGCAGTACTTCCTTTCTGTTAAAATCTTTTATGAGCTTTTGACAATCTTTGCCCAAGTAGTGTTTTTTTTTCTGGCCCATAGCAGTCTGAAGGCTTCCAAAATAGTAAAATTCTACTTCAGTTGGTTAAACATTGATTCCCACTGACTACAATGCAGTCAGACTACATCTGGATCTTTTCTAGCTTGTAGGTGTTCAGCTTCCATTGAAACAAGTGAGGTGTAATGGGTGTGATAAGCCAGGCTTATCTCTGGATTTTAGTATGCTGGCAGTGTGCTGCCTCTTCTCCTTCTGCATCAATTCTAATGGAAGGAGGCAGTGATGTGGCCTCTGTATATAGTGTGTGACCTTGCCTGGGGTACCATTGGCTGGTCTTCAGAAAAAGCACTTAAAAGTATTAAAAGTGGTGGAAGGGAAGATGGGAACTCTGAAGTCTTAAGTTGTTAATGATGTATTTCTGTGCATGTCATCAAGGGTAATGGTTTCTTACCTTTTTTTTGTTTTCCAGAAGCTTCAGTTTGTATGGCAGGGCTCTCCTTCCTTATCTGAAAGACAGGAGATCTTCACCCATGTTATGGATCAGTACAGCTACTGTACTCCATCGCAACTACCTTTTTCAAACAGGTCCAAAGATTTCCCAAATATGCAGAAATGTTGTTCGCTTCGGAGAGTTTATATTATTGGGGTTTAAGCATTTTGTTTGACTGTTTTCTTTCAACAGTATCCTACTGCTTTTTCCTGACCTGTGGTAGGTCAAGGAAATGTCTGGACTCTGTAGATCTGAGTAAGGATTATTAAGCATCCCCAGCTTTCCACCACAGTAAATGAAGTTTGCTCAGTATCTAACAATTGAATTCTTGAAAGTGACACTTACTACTGACAGGCATTAAAAATACCTCTAAATATTGACAGACTTGAAAAATAATGTTTTCTTACACCAGGAGGCTTGAAACATAGGTATGGCTTTCATCTACCTATAATACAGTGACTGACTTACGTCAGTACTTATGAAAAAAAAAGTAGAATAAAAATGTGAAACAAATTAAGAGAAAAAAAAGAGAAAATGTCCAAAGCAGAACTGGGTTCTTTTTTCTCTGCCTGGAAGTAAAGATTTAAAAGCTCCAGGAAGCTCAGTAGGGACTTGGCTAGTGCTAATTGATTTTCTACAGGAGATTTTCAGTGTTGTCTTGAGCCGCGATTGTGTATGTTGTCCATGTATAAACTACTGCAACTAAAATTTTCCATTTCTTTTGTGAAGAAATCTGAGAACTTTCGAAAACTTTAGTTTGCTTACTGGCTTATCCAGTAAAATACTCTTTGAAAATGAAGTCTACTTGCGGGAACATCCTCATTGTTACAAAGCTTGCTGGTTTGTCCTATGATTTCTTTGTTCCGTGCCAGCAAGCAGCAGGGACTTGAAAAGTTGCACAGTGTTGAAAGAAAACTGGAGACTCTTCCCCCTACCTCCACTCCCCCATAAATACTTAAACCTAAATACTAGCAATGAATGTGAACTGATTTTTTTTTTTTTGCCTCTTATTCCCTGGGTATGTACATTTTATACCAGCACCTTTTGATGTGTTTTTCCCCTTTGAGTAAATCCTGTTTACAGCTTATTGCTTTCTGCTTCTACTTAGGTCAGGATTTTTTTGGAATGGATTTGCAACTTTCCCAGATCCACCAAAAGATGGTGTTTACCCAAACATGAGTCTCCCTGTTACAGATGCTAACCTCCACCTGTATGCACAAACCATGGTGGCAAACATTAAGGAGAGGGCAGCCTGGTTCCGCACGGGGGACGTGTTGTGGCCATGGGTAAGTGTGGCCTGATAAGTGATTGCTTTAGAAGAGGCAGGTACACTACAGAGTGTAGGGTGATGGTACTTGCTGCAGTAGCTACTGCAGAAATGCTGGTACAAACCATGTGGCGTGATGTGTTTTTCTAATTACTGTGGTCCAAATGACTGACTAGTAATGATATTTAAAATTTCCTTGTATAGCCTGCCAGTTGTCTATCAAGTCTTCCACCCTACTCAATATAGAAAAAAAAGTGACAAAACTGTTAAGATAATCTCTTGCAAAACTATATATTGCAGTACTGCTTCCTTTTTTCACCCCTTGCTTTGTCTATTTAAATTCTCTCCTTTTATAACTGCGTAACCCAACATAACTCTGTGTTAACAAAAATTATAGCATTATAGAAAAGTGTATGACACATTAGGTAGATATGGTCTTTTCTAACAGATGTGTAATCATTTTCTCATCCAGTCTTTGTATTTTTGTTAGAACCATAAGCAAGCATATCCCAGCTTGGTCATCTAAACACTTTCTTCAGCAATATGCTGTGTTAATTACATCCTACATGTACACATAGCACTGATGTGCTCTTGCTGTTTTCAAGTTCTTAGGAAAGAATAACTTTGCCTAAACTGAATGTACAGTCTGGTTTTTTTTGATGGATGCTGTAGGTCTCATAATTACGATATTGAAGGATTATGTGTGTTCTTTATGGGCTATTTCACCACAATACGTGTTGTTACAAAGCAAAACTTGTTCTGACTGATGCAGCTTTGAGTCACTGATTTGTTTTTCTCCTGTGTTTATGACACTGTTGCTTACATTGAATTTATTATTTTTGTAGAGAATATAACACTCTGTTAGTTGTGCTATAGTGAAAATTGTGCTGGAATGGGGAGAAGTTTTGAATAGTACAAATAAATCCCTAACAGCTAGATCCAAACTCACAGTTTCGCAGTAATGTAAGAAAATTTCAGTCTCTAACTTCTGGGTTTCTGTGCTTGTGATAATGCTATGTAAAGAAGTAGAGAGAATATATGGTTCTAAAACTCTATGCCTTTTCATTATTTTTTCATGATTACTGACAATCTGTGCAAGTAGCTCTACCCAGTCTTGATAGTTTTGTAACTAATATCAGTTATCTGGGCAGTCAAAATCAAAATACCCCTGGAACGTAGACTAGTGTTAAAAATGATCCTCCTTAATTATGTGACCCAAAGTCATTTGGCTGTTCTGTGTTCGGAATTTCAGGGCTGTGACAAACAGTTCTTTAATGCATCTGTTCAGTACTCTAACATGGACCCGTTGGTGGATTATATTAACAAGCACTCTGCTGAGTTTGGAGTGACTGTCCAGTACGCCACTGTCAGTGATTACTTCCAAGCAGTTTACAGCAGGAATCTTACATGGGAAATTCGGGACTCTCAAGACTTCCTTCCATATTCAACAGGTAATTAAGTTCACAGCTGCCTAATGTCTGCCTCAAATGTACATATGTAAAATTTTAATAAGAGAAAATGAGAAATAAAGAAAAAAATGCCTTCTTGTAAGATTTGTCCACTCTATGAGATGTCATCAACATCCCAGCTTAGTTGTGTAAAAAAGACGGGTGTGTGGCCAAATAGAACAATGTCCTATTTTTACTATTTAAAAGAACTGGATTATGCATAGCTTAAACCAGAGGTGGAAAATGTGATGTGGAATGATCTGTGAATGTCTGGAGAAGCTGCAGGTAACCAAGGGACCAAGGCAATCTGAAAGCTCTTGGGGTACTACTGTGTTACTACAGTGGGATGGGAGTTCCCAAAGTGAAACAGTCAAT
Organism: Cnemophilus loriae; assembly: GCA_013397755.1. NCBI lineage: Eukaryota > Metazoa > Chordata > Aves > Passeriformes > Corvidae > Cnemophilus > Cnemophilus loriae. Next base: position 2,992,055 of record VZTF01007181.1, read on the forward strand.
GTTGAGGATTTGATGTCCACACTCAAAGTAATTGCAGGAGATATATAATCTGGTCATATAGACTTGAGTGCCCATTAATGCTTGTTGCATCCATCAGGAATCCAGGTTGTGAGCTCCAAATCCAATCTTTTATATAAAAGCAAAGCATACTAGGTAAGGATGACCTGATCCAAACAAAATACTAATGTAGATGAAACCCTAAAGTCTCCTGTAGGAGAAAGTCTTGCCTTTTTCATTAAAGAAAACAGTTTGAAATTCTGGGCGGGGAAAGAATTCTCTTAAAACTGAAGTCTCAAAAAGTAAAAATACCATCAGTATTTCTGAAATTTCATAATACAGTGTTACAAAAGTTCTTTGCAACTCCTTGTTGCTTGCTTGCATCTTACGTGCTGCACTAACTTAGCTTTTCAAGCAGAGCTGAAAAGTACTAGAAAAGTATGAAAAAAGTCGTGCCATACCCAACATCCCTTTAATTCTTTTCCCCAGTAAATTTCCCCTTTCAGGCCTCATATCAAAGTATACAGAGGGAAGACACAGCCAAATTCTCCATTTCTAAACTCATTAATTTATTTTATTGCCTGGTTTATTATTAAAATACAACTGATTTCATTAAAACACCTTTCTGTGTAATTGTAGCTACCACTGCTTCATCGCATTTTTTGGCTGTGTACGTATATTTCAGACTGTTCTATAATGTGTCTGTTAACTTTTCAATGAATAAAAATAACCATTGCTTCCTGTGAATCATTGCATGGACTGATCCCTGACTCCCTCACCTCTCTCTAGGGATCGTGTCATACCTAACAACTTGCTGATAAAAGCATTGCCAGTTCTAACTGCTAATATCCTTTTACATCTGGGCTCTTTCCTTTATCTTTTGGCATAATTTACCTGCCGGAGTCAATTGCTATTAGCTTGCATAATGGCAGCACCTTCAGTGTTCCAGGTGGGTGCCCACACATAGATGTAGTTTTTTCCCCAAATGACTTTCTGCAGTATAGATTTGAGTGCACTTTCTCCCACATACTGATTTGCTTCTTGATGATTAATCCTCTCTCATTCTTGCTATGCTCTTTTTATGTGAGTCACTTATTGGGCTCTTGTCACTTCAGGTTGCTCAAAGCCCAAGTTTTAAGTCCCAGTTGAGTATTTCCTTCTACTCTGCATTCATTGTACTGTGTGGTTCTTCTGCTTGTAACATTGAAAACTAAAATGGAATTCATTCTGTTGAAACTTCTAGCACCTTTCAGGCCAAAAATAATTTGTCCTGAAGTTTTTTGAGCAAAAGATCCTATTTTCTGATCGTTGCCTTTGATCTTGGGCTGATAGCAGATTATTACAGTTGCATCTATGCTTTTTAGAAAACACTTTCTGCAACTTCTTTCTGGAAAACCTATTTATCACCAGTGTATTTTAAAAGAAATTGCCCCCAAACAAACACATACTCCCACCCCTAAAGAGAGATTTGGAGGTTTTAAAAACAAATACTTGTTTTCCTAGTTCACTCTGTGGGATATTGAAACATTAACACAAACAGAATGTTGAAGTACTTCCCAGTAACCACTTGAGGGCATCTTTTGATGTAGTTTGAAGTGCTGCAGTAGTTTGGAGTCATCACGTCACTGTTTCTACTCCATTTTGAGGAAATTAAATTTAAGCTAAATCCCTTTGACTAAAAGGTTGAAGTGGAGAGTGTGTGTATATCAAGCAGTTACCAAAAGTTATAATCTATTTTATTAACAACTACTAATAATATATGCTTCGGTGAAACTTTGAAAATTCTTTTGTGCAGATCCACAAGGAGGAAATTTCCATAAACACAGGTTAACTTGGTTGGTACTGGCTTTGTATCAAACTTGCATGTTCCTAGGCCTGTAGGAGAGATGATAGTTTTCCAAAGTGCATGTTCCTGGCTGGGTTTCTTTGTAGGCTTTATGACCTTTCTACTTGATGGCTGCCGTGTAAACCCTCTGTAGGATTCATGTGAGAAGCTGAACAGTAGTAGTAGTAGAATAAATGAAGTGGTATTTTGATGTGTATTGGATCTCTTCCACTCTAAACAGAGCCATTCCAAGCATGGACTGGGTTTTATACTTCTCGGAGCACATTAAAAGGAATTGCAAGGAGAGCAAGTTCACTGCTTTATGCTGGAGAATCCTTTTTCACACAGTATGTCCGGAAACACCCAGAAGGTTCTGTTTGCAAATGTAAAGCCTTAAAGCAACTTCAGAGTCTTAGATGGGCAGTTTCAGAGGTAAAGATGGATTTATTTTCTCATTTGAATGAAAGTGTTTATTTTCCAAATGTAAAGTTTGCATAAGCATTTCAGATGGAGTGTCACAAAATTGCTTTTATGTTTTTGGAAATTACTTTCCCCCTTTGCAAGTCATAAGTAAAAATAAAGCAATTTTTCAAAAAACTGTCTTGAAACATGACTTCAGCCCCTTAATCATGCATTCAAGACGTGGTTACTGGCAAGTGTTTTCTCACCTAGTGAAAGAGTATGTGGTTTCAAACTTTGCATATGAGATTCCTTCTCTTAATGTTATTTTATTTACAAAATTGTTCTTAAAAGTAAATAAAAAACAAACCAAAATGGAACTAATTGAAAACTACTTATGATCTCTACTTCTGCAAGTTAGAAGAGGAAGGACGTATTTGTTTCTTCAAAGTTCAGCAGCTAGGTGATTAGCCTTGTATCATTAACCATATACAATCCTCAGGGCTTTTGCTGACAATAATTATTTTGTCTGCTAAGGTAATGACCAGATCTCAGTAGGAAATGAAAAACCTGCCTTGTTACAGTATTTTTGCTGCATTCTTGGTTTTGGTAACTTGTTTGGTTTTTTCCTCTAAGGATGTAACTTTAGTATATTAAAAGAGGAATGTGTATTGAGGAGAATCTGTATGCATCTTGTCTTTGACCATTTCATGCAGTATATAAGAATTTGGAGTAGGCAAAATGTGAATCTGAATATAGCTATCATCCCTTATTGTTTCAAGTTGTGTGTCTGAAGTTCAGCTGACTATTATGTTAATACAAATGCAAACCTGAAGCTGTCATCCTGTTGCACCTTTCAAATTACTTTTGAATATAAGGTCCAGCACCACGATGGTATAACAGGCACAGAGGCTCCCAAGGTGAAGGACATGTACATGAATAACTTGTTGTATGGAATGTTCAACGTAAAGAAGCTGATGGCTTCCATAATCTTTGATATCAACAATGCGAAGAAGAATGGAGAGGTCTATTCTTCTGTTTACACTAAAGGCTCAGGAAAACCAGGTACTTTTTGCACAGCATTTCCAATTTTCAAGCTAACTTATGAAAGCTATCATGTTATCCTCCAAAACAATCAGCGTACTGTGTACGTCTAAGTTCTGTGAACCACGGCCAGAAAATCCTGTTTGCTTTAAGAGACCCAGGATTTCTCAGCTGATGTTAGACAGAACCGTACCTCAGTGCGTATATTACACCTGGCTCTCGTATTCAGACCTCAAATGTAAAACAGAGGGGAGGAAGAGGTGCTGATCAGAGTAGTCACTAAACTAACTTCACTCTGCAGCAGAGCATCACATGCTAAGGAGCGCAGTCAGAATCAAGAAATGTTCTTGCTATAATGTACTGCCAGCTTGTGTAAAAAAATGTAAAAGGATTTTTAAGAAGTCTGTTCTAAAGCCTGTACACTCTCTTTTATCTTTACTTTGGAAACTTTTTAAACTGTCGGATATAAGCAGTGCCGTGGGCTGTTCAACAGACCGATTTGTATTTTTACAGGGCTGTTTTTAAATTAGGCTTCTCATTTGATCTTCTATATAACTCTGATAAAGTTAATACTGCATGACAATGAGTTGTAAGCAGCTTATTTTCACTAAATGCATTTACATTCAACTCAGGTATCATTTTCTGAATACATGGTCTCTTTCAGTTGGGGAGAGAATAGAAGAATAAAGCAGAAGAGGTTTTTATGAAGGACTATAAAATGTGTTCCTTTTTTCAATCATGAAGTTTCACTGCAGGGTTTTATATTAAAATTTTGTAAGATGGTTGTACCTACACAGATTTCTCAAATACTTTTTAATATCACGTTTTAAAAATACATAGTGTAGTGACTGGTCGTTTTGTTTGTTTGCGTGCACAAAGGTGCTACAGATGTTGACCAGTATGTTGTTGTCTATAACCCACTGGCGTGGAACATCACTACCTTTGTCACGGTTTCTGTCAGCAATGAGGCGATGAGTGTATATGATGAACTGGGGCATTCTGTACCAGCACAGGTACTTCAACTTTGTTTCTTTCTGTTACTTTTCTCTCACTTGTCGGTTTCCATTGACTGGATTCTACCTCCTGTCAAAGTGGGATTTTCCTACTTGTCCTTCAAGGGTTGTTTTGACTTGCCTGTTCTCTCAACAGAGACTTTTTTTACTGTCCAGAAGGACTTGCTGCTCTTGCAGTGTGTTTGGTTTGTCTTTTGCATGTCTGCTATGTGTGAGCTGGTGCTTCTTACCTTATTTTTCTTTCTCTGAAAAACACTGTTTCAAATAAATCCTTTTATGTTGAAGCGCTACCTTACAATTGAGAGCCCTGTTTGTACAATTGACAGATTGCCTTGGGGACAGAGAAGAGGAGAATTAAGAAATGTAGGTCTTAGAAACTGTTGTCAGTCAGCTGCCATTTGATGGCTCATTCTGTCATAGCCAAGCTCCAAGACACAGCCAGCTGTTCCCTGGGAGGGAAGAAAATGGCCTCAAGTGAAAGCTAGCACCAGCCTTTCTCAGGAGCATCTGCTGTACAGAGTGCATCGTCATCAGTGGCTTGATAAACCTCCATGAATGCTTCCTGCACACAAGGCCTGAAGGGGCCTGACACAATTCCAGATGCTCCCCTCTGTCCCTGAGATGCCAGATAGCTCAGCAAATTCTGCCAGCTGGACAGAGTTTCTGTGACCTGTGGCTTATGTCTGTGACCGTGCATGAAGGCACACTGTAGTCAGGTAGTGATGCACAGCAGCTGTCCCTTGTTCCTGTACATGTGGTGGCATACGACCATCCTGCCTTAATCTGGAAACCATCAGGCTCTTCGGGTTGGCACATGGTCATGCTTGCCTGTCAGTCACTTAGCTCCCAGAAGTCATGCTGCCTGAATTACTTCAGTCTTGTAAGATACAAAGATGAGATTGACATGTATTCAAGGCGTTTATTCAGGATTTAGGATACCCTAAAGGCAAGTTGCCCTTTTTTTAAAAAGGCGAAACTCTGTACCAAGTTGATCTGTACTCTCTTTTGCTAGCAGTTACTCTTATATGCATGTGGATAGTCACTTGAGGCTGAGTAAAATCTCTTTAGCAGTTATGACAAGGTGGTTTGGGGTCTTTTTAATTCCAGTATGTGCAGTTCAAAAGTGCATTCATATTACACGCTCCTTCCTTTTGAAAGAAATAAAACTTTAGCTCAGGACATTGATGTGAATATGTGGCTGAGAGGAACCGAAGCTTTGACAAGTGCTCTGCTGCCTTCTGCACCATATGCACAAGTTGTGTAGTGAAGGGAGAGGATGGGAGTAGACCCTGTTGATGCCACTATTGTTAGGTTGTCTGTGGTGTAACTGGACATGTGTCAGTCCACAGTGTGAAAGTACAAACAGCTTGCTTGAATTGCTTGTTAGTAGTAACTAGCCTCTTTGTCCATAGAATCTGTTCAGTATTTGTCTAGTCCCATTTTCTTTCTCCAAATCAAAAGCAGTGCTGAAGTATATAACATTAATAGGCAGGATACATGTAATTGAAAGATGATTAAAAACTGTTGGTTTAAGGTATTTCAGTATTACATAACACTGGTGTTCTGTTTACTGTTCAAAAGGATGTTACATGCTTCTACCTTCTTTTCATGTGCCTTCCCTAAAGTGAGGGTGCATGTTGGTGCTTCCTCCTCTTGTCATGAGTTTTCTCTTTTTTTGCCCTAGTCACGTGTCTTGTGTTTCTGTCTCTGTCATTTGACTGATCCATTTAATTTATGATTATATCTGCTCATATAGACATTTTGCAGTGTGATCTTAAATCTAGGATTCCATGTTCACATTAAAATAACCCTTTTAATTTGTTTAGTGACTTTCTTTCCTTCACTAGAAAGGCTCAGCTTAATCCAGGTTCACCAGGCTCCCAATTAAAAGCAGCATGGATCTACATTATAATTTAGAATTATAAGAATTTCATGTTTAGAAACTTATTATTAAAGTAGAAGCTAATTTTTATAATTTAGGGCTTACAACACATGAAGGTAATTGCCTTGCTAATTAATTTTCTGTAATGGAGCATTTTTGTGTATGCCAATGTACAGGTTCAAAGCTCAGTGGAATCCCAGTCTACCTATGATCTGTATATTCTAGTTGCAATAAGTGGTCTGAGCTACAGAAAATACACTATTAAACCCTTGAATGGTAAACAGTCTGCATTTATTGGGAGATCAATCAAGTACAAGCGAAGAGACTTAACCCGGGCAGATCAGCAACGTCGACAGTTGTTTCCTGTGGTTAACAACTGCTACCAGATCGTGTTTGACCAAAACACAAACCTGATGCACAGCATTACAGAGAGGTGAGATTGCCTGCTTGTTTTCAATAATGTTTCAGATTTTGTAAAACACTTCGTAGAAATAAGTCCAGGGACTGTATTATATGTCTAAATTCCAAGACCCAACTAAAAAAATGTTCTTTACGGGATTTAAAATTCTTTTTTATCCCCACTTCACGTGTGCTCCTTTTTACAGGACACTTCAACACTAGCATAGCTGTGATTCCATGCTAGTTCTGTGATGTTGCCCTACTTAACTGCGAAGTTGGTCTAAGACGACATATCACAGTAATAATTAGTATATCAGCAGAGTTTTAGTGTACTTTAGAACAAAAGAGGGTTATGAAAGTGCATTTTTATTAAAAATTACTAAGTAAGCACACACACTATGGCTACAAGATGAGCCTTAAGTGATAAAGCAAGAGCTTACTTATACTGAGTAGTGTCTTGCAAGTCCCATATCACTCTATGGTAGAAAGCTACAAAACTGTTTGAAAGGAAACTTTTAACTAAGGAATTTCCATTTAATCAGGGAGATAAAAATGGAAGAATTATCAAGATTTAGGTGAGATTTGAGGTTTTCGGATGGTCTTTCTCAGCTTATGCGAATTGGCCCAATTTCTTCAGCTTCAGTGCAGTTGTGCTGCTTTTTGCCTGCTCAGGATTCAGACTGTCACCTGTTATATACTTATGGAATATTTGACCCCTTTGACACTGGCGTGGTGATGGCTAGATCTCTTTCACCTTTGTGGTTTTGTTCGTAATTCTGCCTCCTAGAGCAAGAACTTGTTGTCCAGTATCGTTAAAATCAGCTTTAAAAATGCAGATGGGCCTTAACTGAGAGCCCCGGAGTAAGTATTTTCTCAGAGCACCTGCAGATCATAACTGTCTCCAAATTCTGTGAGAAATATAGTGCAGAAGGACAAAAATCTAAACTGAGAATCCAGTTTTCTCCATCCTATTCTGGCAGGCAGCCAGAGCTGGAATTCAACATGTAGGGGAAATGAGATATTCACTTTCTTCACAAGCCTTCAGACAAGCTCAAAATGCTTGAGTTTCAGAAAGTTTGCAGTGGTATAATGGGAAAGAATGAGGCCTCACAGGTCAGAATGGGAGGAAAGGTTAAAAAAAATTGGGATCTTCAATTGGGAAGCCTTTTAAGTTCAATTGCAACAGTTAGAACTTCTAGATCTGCCCCTGCACTAAAAGTGCCTCATAAGAGAAGTAGTACTAAACACTTGGATATTTTCTCCTCAGTCGTTACAAATTGTGGGTAGCTGTATTAACACGAGATAAAATGTTTGGCAGCATAAATTTATATGCTAGATGAAGTAATTTTTCCTGTTTTCACAGCAAGTTGCTGAAGTCTGAAGTTAGAGCAGGTAGCTGAGAGCAGCATCTTAAATTGCCTTCATATGGCTTTCTAAAAATTGTGATAGTAAGTCATGAATAGCTAAACTGTAAGCTTCAGTAGAGCGAGGAGGAGATACAGTAGGTACTGAGTGACTGTACATGTTGCTACCCTGTTGATTTTATTGTTACCACTGTTAAACATGGAAACTTGCATCATGCTGATTTTACCTAGCTACAAAGTTAAATGAACCCAATTATTCATTAGCACAGTGCAGTGTACCTCGTTCTTGTGAAATGGGTAGTTTTAATCCTCTAGCAACTCTGGCATCAAAACAACGAAGTAGTATAGATGATGTTTAATCTTAAGATATTTCTCTTCTCCAAAAATAGAAAATTATATAGAAACTCCATTTATTTACAAACTGACATATATCTTAATGGGAAGCAATTTAATTCCTTGCTGTCCTCATTTACTCAGTCTCACAAAATCAGTCCACTGTGAAGAAACAGATTTTTTCTTTCCTTGCATTTCCAGCCTCATTCCTGTTGCAGTCAGCTTTGCATTTATCATGTACAAAATGTGTTTGTAAGTAATATAATTTTTACTGTTCTGTGGATTCTCAGGGACACTAACCAGACTGTCCAGTTCACCCAGGAGTTCCTTGAGTACCATGTAAATGGAGACACAAAGAAAGGACCCATTTCAGATAACTACTTATTTGCTCCAAATGCTTCAGCTGTTCCAGTATCAAAAGCAGTGGGGTTGGAAGTGATGTCTGGAAACTTGATGACAGAGATACGGCAATATTTCTACAGGTACAACACCATTACAGCTTCACTTCACTGGAATGTTTAATTCTTTAGATATGTGTAAGATTACTTCTGTGCAGTTACTCCTAAACAGTGAGCTCTGTGTACTGTTTAGGGACACCTTCCACTAGACCAGGTTGCTCAAAGCCTCATCCAGCCTGGCCTTGAGCACCTCCAGGGATGGCGCATCCACAGTTTCTCTGTGACTGTGTCTCACTACCCTCGGAGTAAGGAATTTCTTCCTAAAATGTGATCTTTGTCAGTTTAAATCCATTTCCCCTTGTTCTATCACTATTTGCCCTTGTCAAAAGTACCTCTCCAGCTCTCTAGTAGGTCCCCTTCAGGTACTGGAAGGCTGCCATAAGGTCTCTCCAGAGCCTTCTCTTCTCCAGGCTCAACAATCACAATTCTCTTAAACTGTCTTCATAGGAGAGGTACTCCAGCCCTCTGATCCAATCTTTGTGGCCCTCCTCTGGACTCCTTCCAACTGGTCCTTGTGCTTCCCATGTTGAGGGCCCCAGAGCTGGATGCAGTACTATGGGTGGGGTCTCATGAAGCGGAAGCAGAGGGGCAGAACGCCCCTCCTCGACCTTGACAAGGCTGTGCTGCCTTGGGTGTGGCCCAGGAAATGTTTGGGTTTCTGGGCTGTGAGCACACGCTTGCCAGCTCATGTTGAGTTTCTCATTAACCAACATCCCCAATTCCTTCTCCTCAGGGTGGCTCTCCAGCCTTTCTCTGCCCAGCCTGTGTTTGTGCTTGGGATTGCCCAGACACAGGTGCAGGACCTTGCACTTGGTCTTGTTGAACTTCATGAGGTTCACATGGGCCCACTTCTGGAGCACATGTTGCTGCAGGGAGGGAGGGATATGGATTGTTTAGGGTGATCTTCTGTGGTATATTTTTTAATTCAACTTCTGTTGAGAAACTGGTTCTGTAGCTTGCAGCTAATATCTTACATGGGTGGAAATTGGACATAATGATATGTTTTCATAACTGTGAATATCCTTCTTGCAAGCAAACTAGAGAAAGGAGAAATTAATCCTACATAAGGTCACTCTGACCCCTGATGAACTAGCTACTTTTCTATGTTAAAATTATATCAGTCTATAAACCCTTGATCCCCTTCTAAATCTGGTTGTTTGGTTGAAGTCTTTTGCTTTATATGGCGTTACTCAAGGGTCATCGTTGAGAAGGACCTTTGGAAATAGTGCGGAATTCTTGCATCAAAGTTGATGTCACCCAGATTGCAAAAATGCAATGTGTATTCTGTACAATGTAAATATGTTGCTTAGGGAGTCATAATAATTTTTTAATTTGGTGTTAATTTTGAGAAAAACAGAGCCTTTGTAACCAAATGAAGAATCCTCTTGACACTTGTAAGGTGAAGGAAACTTACAAGATATCACTTACTCTGGTTGAATATCTGTATATTTGAAAGTTAAATTGAAATTAAAAATAATTGTACATGAAATAAATAGAAAATGGGCAAGAAAGTTGTCTGTGTAGGATGACATCATGAATGCCTTGCAAGTTTTGTCATAACCAGTCAAGTGCTCCACTTCATAAACTCTGCATCCTTTCTCTCATTTTTATAGCAATGTTACTTCTCAGGATTATATATATGCAGTGTATACCAGGCTATATTCAGTACCAGAAGGCTACGATGGAAAGCTGCTTTGCCATAGGATAGAGCAAGAATACAGTGTTGGGCCTTTGGAATTAAATCGTGAAGCAGTTCTAAGAACGAGCACTAGTTTGAACACCAGACAACTTCTCTACACTGACAACAACGGATATCAGATGCAGAAAAGACCGTTCAAGGCGTATGTGAATAACACAGTGGCTCGGGTAGGCACAACTGTGTAATCCAAAGTCAATTGTGTCTTTTCTTTGTTCTCCATTACTGTTCCCTGGGTTAATATTACCTCTGCATGGTTTGCTGTGTGTTTACAGAACTATTATCCTATGGTCCAGACTGCCTACATTGAAGATGATGCCACAAGGCTGATGCTGCTTTCAGAAAGAGCTCATGGTGTATCAAGTCAAGGGAATGGACAAGTCGAGGTAACGTATAAATTTTTATTTCTTTTTCTAGGTGAGCATAATTTCATGGCTGCTGATAATGTAAGTAAAGCCTAGTGGCTGATTACTGTTGTGACATTTACCTTCCCAATACAGATGATGCTACACAGGAGACTATGGAACAACCTTCAGTGGGACCTGAATAACAATCTCACTTTGAATGACTCTTCAGTGGTTCGCCCTGTAATTTGGCTTATTTTGGGAACCAAGGCTGTCACCAATGCTTTGTATTGGAAAAGTGGACTGGCATTAGAGCATAGGCCAGTAGTAATTTTTGGAGCATTATCAGGTAATCATTCAATTTCCCATGCTATCTTTAGCATCTGAACAGCTTGTTTATGTTGCTTTGGTTTATGCTGTTGATTGTAAATGCAGACTTCAAGCCTCCTGTATGGCAAAGTTAGTATCCAGTGAGTTAGGAGGCAGATTTAGAGCCTGCTAATTACTTTGCATTAATTTCAAAGATGGATGTTGTCCGAGTATATTAAATGTTTCTCTTGTTATATAATTATCTCTACTTTCAGAGGAAAATAAATTTTAAAGCATCTAATGAGAACAAAATGTTCACACAGGGAACTAGTGCAAAGCAGCTAGTGCACCATATATCAGCTTCCTGGCTGCTGAGTCCTTAATGACCATTTTTGAGTCATTCTTTTAAAAATATTTGTTCACCTTATTAACTAAAACCGAAGCCTGGTAGTGAAATAGCAATTTCAAACTGCAGTGGAATTTGTGTTATGGAAAGCTCTGATCCACTTTTCTAGCAGTTAAAATCATGCTGCTTTCTGCTTTGTATCTTGGAAGGCCTTGGAGGAGAAAGAATATCATCTAGTTTGCCTCTGCCTTGGCAGGATAAGCAAAAAGCTCTTTACCCTTCCTGGCTAGTGCCCTAGCCAGGCTTGCGTGTGTGATGGATGTTTAATGTTTGCTTTGTTTTATTTTGCATGCAGGAGATAAACCAAAGCTACCCAGGCGACCTCAGCAGGATTCAGTCCGTGATTCGCCTGTAACTGTGCCACCTAATCTTCATCTCCAGACTCTGAGCATTCCAGGGTGGAGGTACAGCTCTAATCATGCAGAGCAGGTCCGCAGCATCCGCATGGGTAGGTGCCTTCAAAAAGGTGGCTGGATGTTACAATTAAATAAGCTGGTTTTCTTCTTTTCTCTCTTCTCTGGCTAGTAGTTTTATTTATTCAAAGTGTTAAATTCATCAATCAAGAAAGCTAATTGTGCTGTATGATTTCTCTACTCAAATAATAAGCTGTTTCTCCTGCATGAGTTTGTCATGCCTGTTAGTGACATTCCTGTCAACAGTGGGAGCTGGGTATTTCTTGATATTAGTCCTCTTGCTAACTTTGAAAAATAGGAATTCAGTTCAAATGATGAGAGTGTAAAGCTTAAAAAAAAGTTTAAAGCTTGGCTTTGTGTTTAAAGTAAGAAAATGTTTGCATTTTGATTTCTTTTGAAGGTAAACAGAAGCAAGGTGATGCAGATTTCAGTCGCGTCCTGCTAAGAATTAGACACTTGTATGAAGTTGGAGAGGATCTTGTGCTGTCTCAGCCTGTGATGGTAGATCTGAAGGTAAATTTAACCCTTTGAGACAAAATACCAATTGAGATGCTTTTATTCCAGAGAGAACTGGTGTAATGACACATCCTGTGTGCTAGAAAGCCCACAGAAGATGGATACAAAAGCATTAGTAGAACTTTAACCTCAGAGGGAAGTGAGCCTTTTTTTCTTACACGGCTTTGCAACGCAGAAGCCATTACATCAGACAAAGTTGCCATAGGCACAGCATGAAGATCTGCTTAAATATAGGTAGGACTGGTTCTGTTGAGCTCTTGGGAGTGTAACACTTCCTGCAGTACCAGTGCAGAGTAGGATTCTGTTTTGTTGTTTCTTTAGTTATTGCAAATTGTGCGTATAATTAATGGAAAATGGACAGGATTAAAGGAAAACATGTTTTTCCTCTGTCGTTTATTTCTGCGAGTTGTTCAAACTTTTTCACTTCCATCATGTACTCGCTTTTTTTCAGTTTCATGTTTATTTGATCTTTCATATGGAAGTAGATTACTTTATGCTCCATGGCAGGGGTTTATTATTTTGATTGTCAACACAGAAACATGGAGAACAATGTGTAGGATTCTCTGTTTCAGTAAAAAGGGGAGTGTGAGTTTCAGCCTTTTTAATAGACTCTGTACTACAACACAGAGGAAGCTTTCAGCACCTCAGCTTCTTAGTTTGAAGCCTCGTGAATCTGTATTTGCCCTTGTGTTGCATGACCTTGCAGATTTTTAAAGTCTCTCTGCTCTACTTAACAGGCCAATGCTGGAGTTGAAAATTCTATCTGGTCTTACTGTGTACTAGGCTGGTGAGTTGATACTATTCTCTATGAACTCTCGTTTGATTCCTGGTATTTTCTTTACTCACAGTCTTTGCTAAAGGGATTGGGATCAGTGATGGCAGTGGAAGAGCGATCCCTCACAGGCACCTGGGATGTGAACACTTTGGAGCTGTGGAAATGGAAGACTGCACAATATCCAGGCAAAAGTAGGTGGAATAAGGTGTCCATATGTTGTTGACTGTTGAAGCTTGATGATTAGTCTAGTTAAAAATATTTTGAAAACTTGCAAGATTAGAAATGTGTTATTGTTTTGTACGACAGACCTGATATCTGTCACAGGCTGCAGGTAGTAATATTTAGCGAAGATTCCCTGCAAGTACCAGTTTGTTGTATTTGTCTGATGGCTTGTTTTGCCTAGAAGTGTTAAGAAGCTTGGAATCTTTCTGGAGTTTTCTTTGTCCAGATAGAAGTGGCTACTTTCTGAATTCACACTTGTGACACAGATGGATTTTTTCAGATGCTGATGAGTTGTGTTTATCTAAGCTTAAGCCTATGCTGCAGAAAAACAGCTGCAGCTAAAAATCTCTGCTGTAATCAGCTTAAAGGACTCTGTGGATATGATTCAAGATAGGGCTGACACTCAAATCCAGTGCTGTGGGTGACCTCATTTTATTTCTCATTCCAGTTAGTTTCTTGGACAATGTCCTTACTGTCACTTACATACATATGGTGCCTTGTAAAAAGCTTGCAGAGGTTTTTGGAATGGGCTAGGTGAGAGTTTAAAGCTCTGCTTGACCTTCAGCTTGGAGCTTGCTTGCTCTTTATTCATGATGAAGAAAAGGTGCATGACTCGGGAGTCATTGCACATTTTCTGTGTGTCAGTGTGTGAAAAGAAGAGAAATTGTTGTAATATTATTAATGGGTACATCTTAGGCTCTATACTACTTAGAGTTTTAGGGAGGAGACTCTGCTCAAACACTAGCTTTTAGGGAAGGGATGAGTTAAAACTGATGTGATAGAATAATGTGTCCACTCGAGTAAAGCTGCTTTAATAAATGACCAATGCTTTTGTGTTTTCAGGATTCTTCAACAGCACAGAGGCCTCGGAAGACTTTATAGTAACTGTTCACCCAAAGGAAATAAGGACTTTCTTTGTATACTTTCAAGTTCAATAATGTTTGATGATGTATTTCAGGTGAATATGTAATATCTTTGAAGTTTTGTTTCAAGATACAAGTGATGATCTTGAAAAACATCCTACTGCTGTTAATGAAAGAAAAATTCATTTTGGAATAAACTTTGAATTTAATTGAATTGTTGTTCTGAGCTGCGGATGTTTCTGTTGGTTAATTATTTACAACTTTTCTTTTCTGAAACCGTTGGGCAGCTCTACTCATTTTGCTTATTCACCAGGAAAATGCCCATAGCTGAGATGAGAATCAAGTCAGTCACTTCACTGTAGTAATGATGAATTATGCTTGGTACAGCACTGTACAAGGCTGTATTTTTGATGAGTGAAACATAAAACTGAAAGAGGAAATAGAGAGTTAAAAGAGGATAATAGGTGCATTTTCAGCCAGTTAATAGTCCTGTAACTAGAATCATGTAAAAATGACATTTCACTGTGGTAATTGTTATAATTTACTTTGGCTGTTCAGCAATAATTTTCTCCACGTGGAGACACTGTTCAAGAACAAAGGAAAAAGAGTGAAAAAGGCTCTTCCAGAATAGCTATTGGGAAATAGTTATGCTGAAGACCTGCGCTGGTGGTCAGTTTTTCTGTGCAGACAGCCTGTTTTACATCTCATTGAAATCACTGCAGAAACTATCACATTCAGTTATTAGATGAAGAAAGGTTGTTTCATATTTTCTGATGGTTATTTTTTGTCCTTGGCTATAAATATTTAGTGATGTGCCAATTGAACCTGTCTTACTGCGGTGAAAGCCACTTTCCTGCAACATTAAGCCAGAAGGGGAAGCACATAAAAACAGTAACTGTGATGCAGTAAAGCATGATGGCAGCTGGTTTTCATTTTGTTTTGTGTATGTATTTGGGAAATGAAATGTGTTTGGCTAGGTCATTGTCCTTGCTTGTACATCTTCCTTCATTCCCTGCTTGGTTCTGCCGTGGAATATAGTGCATGGGTTACACAGGGATATGATTGCAATTCATATGTTTGTGACTGAAGTGGTGTTCGCTAATACAAGTGATGGTAACAGCAAGTCATGTTGGTAGATTATAAAAACTGAACTGTCCCTTCAGTGAGCAATTGCGTGGTCAGTCCTGGCCAAGCAGCAAAGGATCCTACAGCTGCTACCTCTGGGCGCTGCTTTCCCAGGTGGCAGATTGAACTAGGCCTACAAAAACCTTCTTACACAGGATAATGTAAGCAGGAATACCTCATTACCAACTGATTTATCTGTTTGAGGGAATTTCTTTTTTGATTAGTGGAAGCTTTGTGATTTAAAGGGGAAAAAAAAATAACATAAAAAGGAATATTTTATCTGGAGTTATTTCAATGCAATTGGCCATCAGGGAATAATTTGCCAGAGTCAAATCTTGCATTGCACCGGAGGCATCCCAGACTGTGGTCTGTAAAAAGCATGGCATTCCTGCTAGAAGAAGATGTCATTCCATATTTTGTATTTTCTTTTTCATGGGAAGTCTCAGCCTAAGCAAATGGAAGCCTTCAGGCATTCAAATCTCAGTAGAGAGACCTGTTTACTAATGATCCTTTTTCTTCCCTCACATATATGAATCTAGTGAGGAGAAATACTGCAGTGCTACATAAAAAATTGATAGAAATCAAGCCACTCTACTTAAATACTACTTCAAACCATACATCAGACAGGACCTGCAAAAGAAAGAAGGTTGATGTAATGTTATAACCAGAGGACAAAGTCACACGTAGGCAGCATATTTGTGCTATGGTAAGCCTTGGTGTTAGTTTCGCTTCCACACACATTCTCCTCAGTGTTGCTATCTGTTAATAAATTTTCGCAGCTGACAGTTACACCTCAAAAAGCTGCTGTCTCATTAATACTTGTATTACAAGCTCTCAAACAAGTCTGACATACAGGTAAGGAGAAGGAAGAAATTTTAGATCCTCTTTGTTTAAAAGTTTCGGGTAATTTTCAGTATGCCTCAAATGGTGCTCTTTGAAAGTGACAGAGAAAAGTTTTGGGATGGCAGATTTGTGCAAAGTGTTTGGAAGAGAATGACTCTGACTGCACTGAGCAGCTGCTCTGCAATCATCTCCAGCACACAGGTGAGTAAGTTTACACATTTGAAGAATCCAAATTCATCAGTGCAGTTTCCAAGGTTAAATATGGTTGAGCTGCAGAAAGATCCCATTAATATTTCTTTTCTTTCTGTTGTAGGTGCTTTCCTGACCCACATAGTTATTTTGTGTGCTGCACTTCTCCTGGCAGCAAAGGTCACTTAAGAAATTTTGGCACCATATTTTTCCACCCACTCAGTAGTGCTGTGATGAGAGTTTGTTGGGTTGTGTTGTAAAATGGTACAGAGAAGTTACCAGGGCTAAAAATAAACCTTTCAGCCAACCCCTTTTTCTGTGTGCTAGTTCATTTCATCTCTGACAGTAGATGCTTTGGACTAGAACCAAAGTATCTCTTAGAGTAAATACAAGCTGCTATCAGCACTATGGAAAAAGTTTCACCTAGATTCTAGACAAATTATTCTGCATGTTGGAGCTGCCAGCTGCACAACTCAACACTAAATTCACAAATGCAGTTATTTAAATACAAAATAAAATATTTTTTCATTTGGATTTACACATGCATCTTTGTATATGTAAATTTTTAGTGCAATCTACATCTTTGATCAGTATTACTGAAGCATGAATGCGAGCAGAATTATTTACATAATGAAATAATATCCTTAAATATAAATTATTTACTTTTAAAAAATCTTGTATTTATTTGAATTTAAAGGTATTCATTATGTCCTCACTAGTTCTAAAAGATGATAAACGAGTCAGCTGGATACCTTCAGAAATGGGGCTAGCCTGCAGCACTTTGTGACATTTATCTTTGTTACCTTTTTCCTTTTAATTTTACATGGCAATCTAAACAACACTGAAACTACGTCTGTAAGGTAGATACAGAGAAGGAGGTGGCCTGGTGCATTGTGCTTTTGTTGCTGGTAACTGGAAAGGAACAGTGCCTTAGGCTCTAAGTGTGGCTGTGTCATCATTACAAAATATTGTTCAGTTGTTTCTGGGCACCTGCCCAGTGCTGCTAAAACCTGATGTTAGTTCCAGGAAATTAGTGGCTGACAGATTCTTAATCACGTTCTTAATGTAACTGATTGGTATTCTCAGCATGTTCTATTTGAGTTATTTTTCTTTTTTTTTTTT
>VZTF01007181.1:3009615-3029621 GCA_013397755.1 Cnemophilus loriae
TTTTTTTTTTTTTTTTTAATTCTGACATTGCAATTTTGACATTATCCAACTGAACATGTTTGTGGGGCTATTTTTTCTGGCCTGGTAACTTTGCATTTGAAACCTGGAATAAGACGGTTAAGTTAAGAAACAAATGCAATGTTTTGTCTTGCAGGGAATGGCTCTGGCCAGGTCGTGTAAGTGATTCTGGGTTGGAGCCAAAAATCAGTGCTGGAGAATATTTACCAGCATACAGTTACCTAAATTTGCAGAAAAGTTTTTAATAATTGATGGCAGATAAGTTTTAGCATGACCGTTAACTTGATGAGGTAAGTGTAGATAATTTTCTTTTAACCCATGCTTATAATCTTCCTGAAATAAGCTTTAGTTAATGTAGATGGCACTGGTATTTCACTAATGCAGCTGCACCCATAGAGGTTTTGGTTGATGCATTGTATGCACAGCATAAGGTCCCCACTGGTGTTACAGGATGCTGGGGCCACTTCAAGTGTGATCATGGAACTCAGCCTTCCTCTACTGCTCCTGCCAATGGAGCTCTGCTGCTGTTAAGGTGAAAGTACAAAAGTATTTCTCACAGGAGGGAAGAATTTAGGCAACATTTCAGCAAGGAGGCAATGAAATGTACGATAAAGAAAGATAGGAGCAATATTTGACTTCAGTGTAACCCATGTGGCCTCATTGTCTCTGGCTTTGGATAAGATTCGCCTGGTTGGCTGGAAGAGGCTGCTGACAAGCACGTGCACAGCAGCTGAAGAAACCTCACCTTTGTAAAGGGCTTTTAAGTGAAGCATTTTAGAAGGACAATGGCAAGTCCTACGAAACCATATATGGAAAAGCAGTTCTTTACGTCATGCCGGAAGAGAGGCTGATTGAGGTTGAACAGCAACCAGCTACAACACAGTTTAAATTTAAAGAAGAAATTATTTAATTTCAAATAGGATGGCTGGGTTCTGAAACAGCAGTTTCACAGAGCGTAGGTAAAAATTTGGTTGCATTTAGGTTGTATCATCGTCACCACATGAGGAGAGAGGAAGTTAAGCTGCGAATTTGACATGTTTTCAGTTGATGTCTTGCTGATCTTCAGCCAAGGCAGCCTGATGCCTTCTGCATGATGATTGTCATTTCAATGAAACTTCTTTTAACAATGTGTTTTGGCTGCTTGGGTAAGTGTTGCTTATTTTCTTTGTTTTGATTTTAGTTAGTTTCCTGTAATTCTTGAGCTGGATTTAAAAAATAAACTTATGGTATATCCACCTCAAATACACATGTGAGACAAGGAGACTATTAACTATTTTTTCATAATGCTGAAAGCAAAATTAAAACACATAAGAAATCAAAAAGCATTTTCACAAAGAAATTGTTGCAGGCAAAGCGTAGAGGAACAAATTGAACATTTCAACACCCAAAATGATGTTAGGTTTATGTAGGCACCATCTTTTTAGAACTTCTGACTTGAATATTTATTATGACAAATGCTGAATGTAGAATTTTAAAATGTTAAGGAGGATTTATTCTAGATCACATAGGTACTGAAATACAAAGCAGATAAGGGTTCTTGATTCTTATTCAATGCAAATTGCAGTGGATAATGCTGAAGGTATTCCATATGAGTTAAAAAATTAACAGAAGGATTTTTTTCAGTGATATTTTTCAGAAAAAGAGTAAAGTCACAAAATGGAAGTGTAGCACAGTCAATAGCACAACTATGTTTTAAACAACAAACCGAATGAACAGCAAAACTGAAATTAGTGATTATTTCTTTAACTTGAACAGCTTCTAGGTTGTCATTTACACACTACATCAATTTTCCCTTGTTTTTTCTGCTGCTTATATTACCCCTATACTGTCCATATTGTTCTCTACAAGTTTTTAAGTGTTGCATTGTAAAGATAGAGGTGCCTGACTCCATTAAGTATGATGATTGTGTGGCTTTTTCTATGGACAAAATAGAAAAGTTCATTTGCATATTTTTGATAAAACTAATCACATGGCATTTTAGGGTAAGATATGGGTAAAATCATCTCATTAGTTATGTGTTGCTGTGAAATGTGCCTGAGTGATAAGTAGGATAAAATTTAGAAGAAAATCATGGGGTTTACTCTTATTATGGGTAGTTCTTCGCTTTAATATTATAAATGATAGAAAAAAGGAAATAGTATTTCTTCACACAGCATATGAAACTAATTGTCTCAGCCGTCATGGGAATATACTTTATAAGATTAGCACTTTTGTGATAAGCATCAATGCCATTAGAATGTAAAAAAAGTTATCTGATACCCACACTGTGGTTGCACTTTAAAAGAAAATATTTTGTACATATATTGCACAAAGCCTCATGTATCACTCACTTTGCATGTTGGCAATGAGTGATAAATGTATTTGAACCAGGAAGGAATAAAAAGTTTGATTTTCTCTGATACTGTCCAAGTCAGCCTTATCATAAAAGCCAGACAAGAGACCTGATGAGACAACAGGGGTCTGCGTGGCATCTCTTATTAAATGAAGGAAGTGAATTTGATTCTATAAACTACTTGTCAGCAAGTACTTAATGGAAGAAGTTGAAAGCAAATGGAAGAACCCACCTCTAAAATGCTGTACATTTGTTACTCATTAGAAGCAGTGCTGGACAAGAACTCCTACATGGGGACAAAAAATGTGTCTTTTTCTTTAACCTTAATGAGTTTTTCACTATTGACTATTGAATCATTCTGAATTACTCCTTTTGGTCATTATCTGGCAGAGAATGTTTAATATGCTTCAGACCCAATCTCTAATTATAAAGCTTTTTCTTGAAAATAAAAAATATGTTTATCAGCAACTGTGCAGAAAATCTTCATTTATTGCACACAAACAATGATGAAGGACTTTAACACATCAGATTGAAAGTTTACTTTAATCAGAAAGCAATTGCCATCATTCAAGGGAGGAAGTGAGTAGTAAGCAAGCTTAAAAATTAATGTCATAATGATTTTACAGTGTTAATTATTATTTTATATGTTTATTTTAGTATTTAAATTATTCTTTAATGTTTAAATTATTTATTTTGAATACAGCTTTAATGACATCTCTTTGTTGCTTTACCTTTTAAATATATGTGTATTTCTCCATTAGCCACAGGTCTCAATGATTTAAGAGTCATCCAAGCACCAACAAATATAAATCTGTCAGTTGGAGAGGACACTGAAATCACCTGTATTTGGGAAAAAGCTATAGTGAGGTGTAGAGCAAAGTGGTATTTTTTTAATAAAGAGAACATCACTAAATGTGTATCATCAAAACTTCTCTATTCGTCCAACATCACCCATGAAAACAAGGATGTGCTAGTCATCAAATCTGCCAACGTAAATGACACTGGATTTTACTACTGTGAGATAATTATTGAAATACCTTTCTTTAAGAAACTACTTGGAAATGGGACAACAGTGATTGTTGAAGAGAAAGGTAGGCTAGCAAGAACATGTGTGTGCCATTTCACTTGTCATCATAAAGATTCTTCACTTTGACCTATGTTATGCATTTCCTGCTTCTCCCACCTTCCACCCTCACGCTGTGAATCTCGGGATGCAAGGGACAAACACAAAGAGGGCCTGAACGACTTTTAATGACAATTGACTTAAACTCTGCCTTAATATCTCCTGTGTGGTGTTTGTTTTCCTCTATAAGGATTTGCTAATAGGAATTATTACTTAAGGTTTACAAAAATGCTGTGCCTGAGCTGTGTGTTTCATGGAAGACCCAACCACAGTGCCTCCTCAGAGGGGATTGGTAGGATAGATGTGAGACACTGAGTGAATCTGCTGTGTGGTAATGAGGGGCTGCGGTGATCACGTGGTTACTCTGCTCAGTAATCTGTAACCTTTACTAACCATTTTATTTTTTTTTTACAAGTTCTTAATAAAAAGTCAGAAATAAATCAAAACAGACGATAGAGCAGTATGGGCCCTATATGGATTTGTGTCCATAAAATTGTTGTGGCAAATTGTTTTATGTATGCTGTGTCTCCCTGTTTTACCAAAGTCATATGCTAACCCTTACAGGGGAGCAATTCAAGGCCCCAATACTGAATTAAGCATTGAAAAGCATTAATACAATTAGTATTCACACACAATTAAAACTTTCAGCAGTAGGAGTGAGATCTATTTCACCTTAAATTATTAATATATGGTGTGAGACACCCAGAAGACAATTTACCTCACCTCTGTTACACAACTAACTCAAGACATTATGCACCAGTTCTGGAAGATGCTGATCTTCAGCTCTCTTTATACCCCTCAAATGCAGAGAAAGACTAGGGGACTAGTTATGATTAGACCTTTAGCATTGTCAAACATCACTTACTTATTGACTGGTCAAGTCACAGGAAGCCTTTCCAATCATCCAGGTCCAGTTTTGGACACTATTTTATACTATGAGTCAGCTGGTCCAAAGGGAGGCACAAAAATTATCAAAAATTTAGAAAATATCAATGCCAGAGAAACAATGAAGTAGTGTTCAAAATGGTGGGAAATGAATGCTGATCATTTTAACTCTTTAACAGTCTTTTAATGTCCTAAAATGAGTTAGGTGATCTGATCTCTTACTTGGTCAAGTACAAGCAGAAAAGACTTGTGTTAAATACTGGGAGGAGGGGGAACGTCAATCTGCAGGAGCTGTAGGAGGTACTGACATTACTGTTCCTCAGGCATGCATCCCTCAGGAATGGGAAGGTGACCTGGCACCTGATTCACTCTTGAAATAATTTTTAATTTTACCTGCCCTTTTTTTTTTCCTATGATGTTGTTCTTTTATTTTATCTTTGACCAGTACATCACTTTATTTCAAATATGTAGTTGCAGAAGCTCACTCACTGGAAAGGAGATATTTGGAAGCATGGGCCATCCTTCCTTTCTTAGTGGCACTGGGAAGCTTGTATCTTTGCTACAGAGTGAAACAGCACTCCACCCTGTCTGGTGAGTTACAGAATTTCCATTTACACAAGTAAGTTAAGTGCTTGGTTTGAGATGGCTCGAGGGGTGCTCTTAAGAGGTATTTCAGTGTATAACTTTTGCTCACCTGGTCGTGGTCTGCTGAGGCATCTCTAGCTGACAGGAGGGATCAGAGGCACAGCTTGTAGTTCAAGTGAGTGTTCTTGCAGCCACTTGCTTTTATTATTTATCTTTTAAGGAGAGTCATTGCTTAAAGTGAAGATCTTGACCTGGCTAGGATATTGAAGGATATAATTTCTGATAATTTCTTGCTGATTTCTGACTAAAAAAGTGAGGAGCCAGAACTTAGCTCTGCATTGTAGTCTTACTCCTGGTAGTGACAACTGGAAGTGACATGTGAAAGACTCAGCCTTGAACACATAGTTCTGCTTTTTTTCAAGCTGTGATTTCTTTTTAATTAATTATTAATTTGGGTTAGTAGGAGGTTTTGGAGGGCAGTGTTGTTCGTTTGTTTGGGTTTTTTGTTGTTGTTGGGTTCGGGTTTGCAGGTTTTTTTTCCAAAATCTGGAAATTTAAGAGTGGAAGAAGAAGTCATAAGAAAATAATGGTGAATGACAAGGGTGCAGGACAAATACTAATGTAGAGCAGCTGTAGGCAGAGGGCTCAGATCAGTGACATAACCTAAGGCAGCCTCTTAAGTAAATGTTTGGGTTGTTTTCAGCTTATTTCATTTCCAGCCTGAATACCACTCTAGTGCCTGTCATCAAGACTAGTTGTACAAGAGCTCTGCACTCTTCATTTCGGTGCTTACTGAGCTCTGGTAGAGTACAGGTGTGACTCTGGAAATGGACAGTAAGCAAGCTCTGACTGGAACTTGGGTTTTGCTAAGGTGCTGCACAGCTTCCCGTGCTGACAGGAAGGCAGGAGCAGCAGCAGATCCTCGAGGTGGAAGAGCTTCATGGGAGAAATGAATCCACCAGAGAAGCAGCTGAGGAAAACTCATCGTGTGATTCTGCTGAATGGGTAAGTGGCTTATAAAAAGACTCTCGCTATGAGAGGATTTTCAAAATGAGGTATTGGGAAGTAGACTGAACAGAAAGCACACAAGAACCTGCTGTTCCTAGGACAGTGTCTTCCTACACATGGAAAAGGTTTAACGCAAAAAAAAACCACACTCAGAAATAAGAAGAGGGATATTTAGGTAGTAGCAAAGTATTGAAATCTGTTGTTATATTTAATGACGCTCTAAAATTGTCTGGAGAAGAGGGCAGCAAAAAGCAGAGAATATCAATATAGAGACTGAGTGAAAGAAAGAAGCGTAGGAGAAGTAAAAAATGGCCATAAAGTCCCTTAATGTATAATTGTGTACCAAGCTCAAGGGGCTTGGACCAGCTTCAGCTCACAGGGCCATTAGAGCAGGCAACGCTTGCTGAGACCAGGTAGCAGATTTCTCGCAAGCTCCTTTTTCCATGCAATTATTCATCTTTTAATTGCATTAAAACATAAAGTAGGCAAGGGAAAGAAGCCCTAATTTAACCCTTGCATAGGCAGGCACAGTTTCCATTGCAATCAGCTGGACAGGCTTGGGCAAGTCACACAGAAGTGATGAAAAATGCTCAAGCCTGTGGTCACAGCTGCAGTTACTGAGCTTACAGATTCCTAGGTCCTCCTGTAAGAGAACCTGGCTGCAGCCTTGATTTGGTCACAGTGGTACTGTGGTCATGATGAGAGAAAATATCAGGATGCAGGTAGTGAAACAGTAGTATCTACCTTTTATTGAGCAATAGTCATTGCTTTAAAAAAAAGAAAATGTATACCTGGGAAAATTCATTCCCTATAAATAGATTGCCACGGAAGCTAGGAGACTTGCTTTTGCTGGACATATCATAGTAGAAAATTATGAGAATACAAGGCATAATATGGTCTGGTCATAGCAATAAAATATTCTGATTACTAGGTATGAAGGGATTACTCTTCTACTTGTTAATGTTTAATGAAGATGTAGGAAAATGAGGTTGAGAATGAGAAAACAAGCATCCTAGGGGATGCTGAGTGAAAAGTTCATTAGTAGCCAGTTACTGCTCAGGATTTGTGTGGATAAGACCACTCCAGAGGATGTGTGAATGCAACTATAAACTATCTTTTGTACCTGCTTTATAATTTAGCAGCTACCAGCCACAGTGATGTGTCATGGCATAGGTTCAGTATTTTCCTTCATGTACCAGACCTTTTTGCTATTTTAGCAAAAGCAGAAGGAGTGGTTTCATAGTGGTATCATTTTAAATGTTAAAGCATAATTGGATGGTATAAATCATTCAAGTGATCCAGTAGGTTAGTAAAGCCAGTACATACAACGTGTATAGACAATACATTTCAAACAAATTAAGCCAGTAGTGATGAGCAAGTATTATGGTCTTCGTGGAACTGCACTTACTGCCTTTCAATTGTATTGCAGAATATGATCACCTTCATTTAATTTTTTTTTCTGATTGTGAAAAAGTCTCTCCTTACTTGGGAAAAACTAGTCTCACACTGGTTTTTAACATGACTTACACTTTTCTTTTTAAGTTTGGAAATTTGGTGAATATTCTGAGTAGGTTTGGGAATCATTTCTAGAACAGTGAACATGAAGGTTCTATCCGCCTCTGCAAGGCTATTTACAGTCTCATGCTTTTTTTACAATTCTTGGGGTTGAAAAGGCAATCTTGTAAGACAGAAATTGAATCAAGCCATGGATTTTATTCTCACCTGTATTGTATGTCACAACGACACTGAGCAATTAGGTTAGGTGACAACACATAGCTGCAAGAACTCAAGGTAAACTGGGAGTGAACATCCTCATGGCAAAGCTGGCTCCTGGAGCTGTGCTTTCACTATGTAGCACTTGTCTCTGTCTCTGGAGAATCATGCCATGTTTCCTCAGCTGAGATGCTCAGGGAGTGTTTCCCAGACAATTCTGCCAGCTGCAGGGCAATTTGGCCTTTGAGGGAATTCCCAGTGCAGTTGGTGATTTTTTCGTCAAGTTCTGCAGGTTCCAGCCAAAACCTAAGCACTATTGTAGCATTAATACAAACTTCCAGCTCATGGTAGCATGCATAATGCTCACTCTTGATTAGGGGGTTCTGGTTGTTCAAAATGCACAGAACTGTGATCCAGATTAGTTGGCCATCCCTACCATGCCTCCTGTTTGGAGTTTGTCTGGCAGGTACCTCTCTGTGCTGAACATGGTTCATCAGAACACAGACAGCAAACCCCAAATAGCAGAGTGTAAGTGTGAAGACAAAAAGCTGCTTCATGACTTCCACCTATTTATTTGTTCATCACCTCAGCTTGAGAATTTGATTTTATATGTCTGTGGGCACAGGTCTTTGTGTACATTTCAGGCAGATCTTTAATTCTCATGTTTTGCTGAAGGACTTACCTATGTGTGTTTAGGAGATGGGAATAGAATGACTTTTGCACTGTCCAGAAGAGCATCTGAATACCACAGCAGTGTGCTAGTTTACTGCAGCAAAAGGGCATCCATCCAGAAGGAAGAGTATGTGAAGTTTTTTGGAAAAATCGGACTTAAAAGATTAAGCAGATTTAAAAGTTTTCCATTTCAGATTTCATAGAATCTGATCTACACTAGAACTTGACATCTTTAGTATTCTGAAAAAGTATTCTGTGCCTGCTGCCTAATTAACTAAGGGAATTGAATCTCAACATAGGTAGGCTTTGCCTTTCAACGTTAGTACTGAGACATTCTTTCCCTCTGAAATTGTAACTTCGTGGCCTGTGTTTCTTTGTGTTTCCTGGGGCTGTGCTGTGTCATGGGTAAAAGTTCATTTTATGTATACTTTATGGGTAAAAGTCTTGACTGGCATTTTCTTTGCTTTTAAGGCTGTGTCTACGCTTTATGAATCACTTGATTTTTTTTGCAATGAATCAAGAGGAAAAGATGACAAATCCACTGCAACTATTGTATCCAATGGAGCAGATGAGCAAATCCCACAAACTAGGGCAGCTGAGAAGTCTAGAATGAGACAAGGATCTGCCATCTACTTTGACATTCAGAACTAAACAAAATATGGCTAAATAACTATGAAACTGAAAAATATGATAATTTGCTGCTGCAAGATGTATTATGTGTTTCCTGTCAAAAGCTTGTCAGTGGGACAATATACAAGAAAAACAGTTGGTTCTAAGCAGTTTTTGAATGTTTTGTCACTAACAGAACATTCTGAGTCTCTGAATTTGGAGGATATGTCGTTTAGAAGACTGTCTTCAGCTCTTCCTCTGATGTCTAGAAATAATGACCTCTGTGTTACCATACTTTGAAAAAATCTTCTGGACTGAACAACATTCTCCAACAAAAGCATTTCTTGAGAAGCTCATGTATGAATAGGAGACAGTACAGAAAAATATGCATGGAGTCAGAGCTCTGAAACTGTCATTAGTGCTGGCCACACTCTAGACAGAGGGGTGTGCCAGAAAGGATTATATTCCTGTGGAAGGAGACTGTTAGTGTTAATTCATTCACAAACTAGGAAAAGTCTTCCAGAGAAAGAAGTCTCCTACACACAATGAAATACTAGGTTTAAATGAAGCTATATATATATATATATATATAATGTGTAATTATTTTCTAACTGGTGGAGGAGGGCTGCTGGAGGAGATGGGGGTGGTAATGCTTGTTCCACTTTTGCCAGCTTTAAAACTTTTTACAAAATCACTGAAGAAAAACCAGAGTTGAAAAAATTAAGGAGAACCTGGCTTCCAAGGTCAGAACAGAGGTGAAAAGTTTTGACAGCAAAGCTAATGGCAGTTGTCCAAGTGCTGCTGAATGCTAAGACTGGATATCTGAAATGTGAATGTGTTTATGTACCAGGGTTATGTCATCTTCTGTTAATGTTTTTTCAGAGCTTAGCTGGAGGTTAGAGCATCTTGCCAGCAGTGCAACTTCACTGCTTGACATGTCTGTCCAGCTTGTACCTGGGCAGTGCAGTAGACACAAACCAGCTTTCCCAGAGCCCTTAAAAACTGTTTGTGTGACTGGCTTGCTACTAAATACAGTTAATGAAGCCTTTGTGGCCATACAGCACAGCTCATGGTGTGGCTCTGTCTATGCTGTACTGACTGCAGTCCACAAAGCTGCCTCTCAAATTACTGTGCCTCAGCTGCGTCTCACTCTGTGCTGTGGATCCTCTTTCCTGGGTTGTTCTGTAACCTGTCCTGAATTCCCTACGGCAATAAATATGCTGCTGTCTGAACTAGACTGTAATCACTGTTCTGTGATTATGTCTTGTATGAGGGAAACTGTTGTAATATATTTCATGGTATTTATGTGTTAACTGAATAAAGCAAAAGAACATTCTTTTTTTTTCTTCTTGAAGTTCAGTTATTTTAAAATCCTGGTGGGCTTTGTCCTGAAACTCACTATTACAGATCCATTTCCTTTACTGCATGGTGAAACTCTGTCATGTGCCATATTCCTTTGAGGATCACAGATGGGGCTCTGAATTCCCCCAAACCCTGTAACTTTGTTTGCTACACAAGAAAGTCATAATCAGTAAAATAGTGACCTTCAGCCCAGGTCCCTGTTCAAGGAAGCTCTCAGTTATGCACCAGAGCTGTAAGTGGGTGCAGTAAATTTTGGTCTTTCTACATATTGCTGGTTGTGTCTCTATTTAATCACAATGACACGTACAGTGTTTAGGAAAATGTTAAAGAAAATCACTAAATTTAGAGATTGCCACTAAACCACAGCTTAATAGTCTCGAAATCCTATTTTCATTACATTGTTGATTAAATGTGGCTCCTAACAGCAAAGAATGCTGCCTTCTTAACAGCTGCTCACATTTTGTATGTTAACATGGTCATTTCCAACATCTGGCAGTAGGAGACTACTCCCAATTTATCATGACCTATTTTTATCTGTGGCTGTGAGCCAGCAGAGTATTTTTAGAGCTCCTGCTTTTGACACCTCTGTCTCAAATATATTAACTTCTCTGCTTCTGTGCCACTTGGGAAGCAATAAATCCTTCTATGTTTTAATTCTTCTTGGCTGTTTTGTTAGCTTTGAAACAAAAGAGCGCTCTGTAATTAACCTCGGGTCATGTTCTAGCATGCAGTATGATCTCAGTTTCAACTGTCTGTTTAACTGATGAGTATATAATGAAGGCATCTGTCTGATAATAGAAGTTGAAGAGAGTCCTGGGCCCTTGTTTTTCGACATTTTATTGGTTATTCCCTTTTGAACAAGCTGCTGAAAAATGATGGTTCCATTCCATTTAATTTGATGTCCAAAGTCCTGTGTTAAGCACAGGCTGAAACACACTGATTTAGGAGCAAATCTGGCACAATGAATTCAAAAGCCTCATGTGTGTTCTGTGATTTTAATGTCTCATCAATGTACTTGGCTTAGTCACAGTCCTACAAATGAGGCTCCCTCTTTGTTTCTGCCATGCTCCTGACCCTGGTTTGGAGAGCTAGTACAGTCAACTTGAGCCTGAACTCACTCTCTTCCCAATCCATTGCAAAACCATGCAAGGTGCCACATCTTCTTTACTCTACCTAGCACTCAGGCAGCTACTTGTAGCAACTGGGTACGATCCGGCTTGACCTGCACATTTTCTTCCAAGCCTTGGATTGGGGTTCTTTTCTCTCATAGTATCCATGGAAGAAGACGCTGGAGCAGGCATTCCTGGCCCCATTACACCAAGGACCCTCAGTAGCAGGCAGGATGATGAGGTGTCCCAACCAAAGCATTTGCAGAACAGCCCTGTTTGTCTGTGGTGCTGTGGCTGATGTTCCTGTGCCTGATAATGGGGCTGTCAGAACAGCCACGACGTTGTGGCTTAGCCCTGTCTGGAAACTGAGCTCTGCATAGCCCCTCTCTCAGTCCTGCCTGCCCTGGGTGGTTACAACGAGGGCAGCTGAAAAGGGCTTTTTATTATCATTGTTTTTACTAAGTGCTCTTCTGTCAATACTTTGTAAACAGGAAACTGCAAATACAACCAACAAACAAATACGCAGATCAAAAGAACATGAAGCAATTTCTCTAACCAAGAGAAAGGGCAGGTGATCATGTGTCAGTGTTTCTTGTCTTCTACATAATGTGAAATACTGAGATAGGAGGAAGGATTTTTATGAACTGCTACATTCGAGTAAAAGGGCTTTGGCTAAGTTGCTGTAGCCTGATGCTGGGTGCTGGTGAATTTTGCTGGCTGAGAGGATGTGACAAAAATTAAATTCTTGTCTTTTTTCCAGAGCAGAGTCAGTTGGCAGGGCTCAGCAATATCTTATACAGCCAAAGCTGCTCTTCCTAACCTTGTTTCAGGAATTATTCAACTCCACAGAGGTGGAGGAATATAAAAAGAGTAAGGCAGAGAGGCAACAAGTGCAGCATCTGTGTTAAGTATTATTAATGGACTTAAGACAGCCAGAGATTAGAGGTATAACTAAACAACTTAAGATTTCGAAATCATAACAAGGAAGTGGGCCTGTCATGTGCATTTGCTCTGAAATGTTGTATATTCTGTTATCTGCTGATGTCCTTGTCTTGTCCCTAACTTGAATGCTCAGCTCCACAAGCCAGGAATGGTATATCTGTAAGTTGCCAGGCCTAAAACAATTGGAGTCCATGATTAGGTCTTCTGATACTGCTATGGGAATAAATCATGAAAATAAGTACTAGGTGTTGCTCCCTCTTTTACTTTATAGCTTTTAATTCTGGAGAGAGGAAAAAAGCCATAAGCTTCTCTAATAAAGACAGCAGAAAACAGTTGTGTAGTAGAGTGACAGATACTCCAAAAATACCAGATTTTTTTTTTTTTTTTTTGCTCAGATAGAAAAACTCTCCTTTTTCAGTTTAGCAGCTGTACAATATTAAAAATTGTCATTTCAAGTTCTTAAATACAGACTAAGCTTAATCTAAACTGTAGATCTAATCTCAAAGAGGGGCTGGTATCAAGCAAGAAAGGAAACGGAAAGAGTAGTTACCATTTAATTCAAACCAATTGCCTCTGGGTAGAATGCAACTGCTTTCTCACCTCACCTTCAGATGTGCAATGTGGGAGCAGAGTTATGTGAGTGGTGGGTCTGGGTGCTGAGCACAAGGACATCAGACAGGTACAGGTTGCTCCCGAGACACCATAGCCAGTGTCCTGTCACAGCAATGGCTACCCTAGTTAAGATACATACCAGGCAGGACATCTAGATAGGTGTAAGCACGTTCAAAGGATAATTTTCAGCCAAAATAATGCAGCTCCTATATTTGTATTTGTGACCACAAATTTCCTCAACGCAGTCAAGCATCCTCTCTTCTAGGTGAGACTCTATTCATGGTTGGATTCTCCTCTCCAAGGCAAGGACTCTCCCACTTCTGTGCAGATCATTTTTTATTTTCCTATTTGTTGAAGGCCTTCTCTTTTTCTGATTGGTGAAATCTGAAGTTAAATGATCTCTTACAAAAGCAGGCTTTAGTTCCATTTCCCACCCCCGCTTCCAGTATTTCTGAGCCCAGCGTTTCCTGCCCAGTTAACAGTGACAGAGCTGCTGAAAAAGCCCCACTCCTTATCAGTTGCACTACACTCTGATTGCTTTCAGGAAACTGCAAGCAGCTAGCTCTGTAAAATGTGTGCGCCTGGGGAACTTCCACTCCATCAATTTGCCTTGTAAATCTTCCTGGCAGCATCTATGGATATCACCTCACTTTACACACAGTTCTGGGATAGTAGGTCAGTCCTACCCATATCCTCAGTGTGCACATAAATTAATATTTCAAAATAAATAATAAAAAAAGTTTTTTAAAAGGGGAATGCATAGGGGTTTCTTTGATATGTTTCCTGTATGGACACTCAACACTAGACAACTTTCTCTTAGGGATTCCTTCCTCTCAGAAAATGTTTTTGTACAATGAAAGAAAAAGTGTATTGCTTAATTCATGTTTAAGCATGACATCTTAACAGGGCCAAAATATTCCTCCCTGCATACAGAAGTCTCTTGAGAGCTTTCTTGGAATTGGCTTATTCATTTTTACGTGTCATACCTCTCTGTAACAAATAGGAACTTCCTTTAACAGGTTTATTCGGTTGCTTTAAGTATTAAAAAACACCCATCCTCCCTCACAGCTCTTTCCGATCCTTTCTGATTTTTCATTTCTTTTTTTCTTTTCCTTTTTCTTTTCCTTTTTTCCTTGTTTTTCTTTTCCCGTCTCTTTTCCCTATTTTTTTGCTATTTTTTCTGACCATGCCATAGAGCAACTTTTTACTATGCTCACCACAGCTCAGCAGGATTGGCTGATAGCTGAGTGGGATTTTATATAAGTGTTAAAGTAGAGCAAATGACACTTGGGCTGCTGGTGTGAGACTGGCTGAGGAATTATGGATTTAGAAACTACAGCCCTTATGTGGACAACATTCAGTCACCTTAAGGTGTGACCTCTTTCTGTCATTACAACTGAAAATAAAAAGTATTCTTGGAAGACTGAATATCAAGAACCTTAAAACTGAAGTATAAAAGAACCCTGCAAAGAATGGCATCTAGGAAATTATTCAGACAAGGATTGGAAACTAGACAGAAGTATTTACCCTACAAATATTAATTTATTGGCTGTAAATATATTCATTAATTTTACAGTCTGATGTGTGTATGTCTCGTGCACTAATAAATGTGTTTGATTAGAGTCAATATGCAGTGCTGAAAGTGTGTTTCCTGTGGCACAGCTTTGCCATGTGAGAGTGTTATTACTCCAACTCTCAACTCAGGAAATCACACAGCCAGTTAGCTGACCTTACTCTTCTCCATTTTACCTGCCTTTAAACTTCTCCGAAATGGTATTTGAGCTTATTAATTGCCATTTAAAAGATATTCTGAGAAGTAAATGATAATAAAACAATGAAAACCTGTCTGTCTATAATTAACAGAACCTATCCAGTGTGTCACTGAACAGCACACTGTGCTTGTACGAGCTCCTCTTCCGCCTGTGACCCACCAGCGCCTGTTTAGTCTGATCTTTGTTTTACTCTTTTTGCAAAGCAATGTAGTAATTGCATCATTTGCTCGCTAGACGTAAATAAATCCATTGTGTATTGCGGAAATGAAATGACCTTTAGAAACTGTTAACCAGACTTACAGAAAATTTCGAGAAGCAGTGCAAAGTAAATGAAGTGTGTTGATACTTGAATCCAGGACACTGGAAAGTTTGGGGGGTTTGATAATTTTATCTCAATGTGGAAAATGAAATGTTTGTTTATTGCTCAGATGTTACTCTCTTGCTAAGAGAAAAATAAATTGTTTTTCATACTGCTGCCAAGAAACAAGAAAAATAACAAGTTCATAATTTCAGGTTATGTTTTCTTTCTCCTGTGCTCCTTCCATCCAGATACTTAACAGATTTGTGGAAATTGTCAAAAAGTCCTTCTCATGTATCTTTCTGCACCTTTAGGAATAAGATAAGCTGCAAGAGATGAAAAGCTCTGATAGAAGTTTACCATTTCAACTATCCCATTTCAGCTATTCATCTGACTGTGACACAAATGGGCCTTTACAGTAGAACCGATAAATCTATTTCTTCAGACTATTCCAAAATAGATGCTGCTGCAAAGAGCATGGAATAAAATTTATTCTCTAAGAGAATGTCAGCACAGAGTCACACAAATCTCATATAAGCCTAAATATCTGACCTAATGCCATAAAACTGGGGTACACCTGAACGGGTTTTGAAAATTATGTGTGTGACGGTCCACATTTGTATCACATATACAATTTAAACTCTTGGTCCAAGTTAGGAACAACAAGACCTAATTCTGTATAAACTCTCAGTAAATGCTCGTCCAAACTGTTGCCCTATACCATTCTTCAAAGAAAGAAACCTGAAAGAAGCAATTAATGAGTATTACTTACATTATAATTATAATACAAAATTTAAACAAGCCCACAGAAAATGGCTTCTCTCACTGGGGAGCTGGACAGATGGGTTGGCATCAAAACACTGCCTGCTGTCCTATGTGGGCCTTCTATTTGTACTCTGTTTTGGTTTTGCAAACAACTGTAATAATCTGTGCTGTGTGCACAAAGCTGCTATTTTTAATGACAAACAAATCGTAAGAAAATATTTAAACAGTACAGAAAATGTGAATTCAAAACTCTGAGCAGTACTGCTGTATGTGCACATGCACGAATACAGATAAAATACACATCAAAAATAAAGAAACCCAACCAGACAGCACTACCATGGTGACCTTTCAGTTAGTAGAAATCGAAGCCCTGTGGTTTATCCTGTTTAGCACTTTCGCAGCCACATCATCAAAAATTGTGAGTCACCTATGTTTGCAGGGGAAAATGTGTGAGAACACCTTTTCTGCCAGGTTACGTGGCAGAGTTATGGACACACTGACATATCCTGTTGACTGAAGCTGATCTCCCTCTCTCGCCCTTTTGGGAACACTTTCTTCCTTCTGTATAGCTAACACTGATGTTCATGATTCAAAGTCATAAGAATGCACGAAATAAACTTTTTTCTTTTTTTTCTTTAGGGGGAGGAATTGATTTTTCTTTACTGGCCTAAACTGGTGTTTAATATTCATGTTACAGATACATGTCAGAAAAGGACAAAGAAAAGTTCCTGGCACTTGACACAGCAGTGACTGCCACTGTGTGTGCAAAGACCAGATGATGTTCATAGCTGACAAGGGCCAGTTGTTTGCTCTAATCTTGTTCCTTCTTCTGAAGAAACCCCACAGGTTTCAACATGCACTTTAATGTAAAAATTTCAAACTTTACTTAAAACCCATATCCCTGTAATGCAAATCATAAGGTTGAAGTCAGGAACAAATAATTCTCATGAACTGTTTGAATAAAGTATACAGCCTGAGGTGCTGCTGTGATTTTTTGGGAAATGCAAAATCACTTATTGGAAAATGTAAGATGGAAAATCATAGGGGTTTTGTTTCAGAACAGTTCTAGATTTCCACATACATGGGATGTGTAGTCTTGCTCTCAGATATTGTTGATGTTAGAGGCCAGATTTTGCCTGGGGAACAGGTGGCTATAGGCATTTGGGAGAAAGGAATTTAATTTTTAAAGTTTTGCTTAATTAAAAACCAATTTTTGCTAACTTGTCTATAGCATATTATGAGTGGAAAGTTATCTGCAAGCATCTTCAAGGATGTCCAAAGACATCCAAACTCAGGTTTAATTTCGGGAATCCACAGTCAGGGTCTTCTACAGAGAACACTGCACCCTGGGGTCCATCGGCATTATTCATGCATGATGCCCTAGTTTTGATAGGTTCCCCCAGATAACTTGCTCACAGTGCGTCCATTCTGTATACTCTAGTATCGATGTCACTCACCTCAAATGAGCTCCTCCGGGTCTGGTGTGGGCACCTGGAGTTTGGCAGAGACCAAGTTACTCTGTGCTTCGCCAGAAATCAGAACTTGTTCAAAACTCAGTACGGCTGGAGCTGATGAGCTTCCACCACTGTCCAGGTGCCACAAGGCTCCCAGCACAGACCCTCAAAGAATTCTGCCTCGTGTAGGTGTGAGTCCAGCCAGTTTGGTGTCTAATGATGGGGAACCTCGTTTTACAAGCAAACCATAAAGTTCATCAAAGGCCATAGAGAGACACAGGACGTGAGAGTGACCTTTTGGTTTCAGTACAAGTAATTTTATTCCAAAATTTGTACTGCGTAAAGGAAATAGAAAGTTACTTTACTGCAAATGAAGATTGATTTTGATACTGGCTGTTTGCTCAAGTATCAGATTTATTGCTTCAGATGTCTCTACCTGAGCAAGTTCCTTGTGGAGCAGCTCTGCAAGCCTCCCTTTGCTGGCCCTGGACAGATGCAGGGCTCCTTTTGCTGGCCACGGAGACATGCTGGTTCATCAGACCTGTTTGAGACATCGGCTGTGGACCGAGCACAAGCCCAGGAGGACTGTGTTAGCTGTCTGCATGGCAGATCTCTACTTTTGATCTGGAGAATCCCATCTCAAGTGTGTGCTAGTGGTCCATGTGGTCTGTAACAAGGTCCTCTGTGTGGCAGAGAGGGCAGTCCAAGTATCCAGCCCCTCACAGTCCCCAGCTGTGGTGGTGAGGGAGAGGTGAGATGCACGTCTTCCTCCTGAGCAGGCTGATACTGCACCGAAACTGGGCTGCCAACCCTCTGCTCCCATAGGGATATCCGAAAGAACAAATCTTGAGCAAACAGCCAATAACAAAATCTGATTTCCGTTTGTTAGTCACACTGTGTACCTTGAAGGAGAGGCTGATTTCTACTGGTGAGCAACTGGTTGTACCAGTCACACCAGGGCAGTAAAGCTTGAGTTTTGAATAGATGTTGGCTTGGAGGTTCATACTCCAGATACAGGTGTTTGCTAAGGGATAAGTGTCCCCTAGGTGTGCAGCCATTTATTGGAGGGGACAGATGCATAAAGAACCCCAGAAGCAGAGCAGGCTCCACCCTCTAAGAGAGCCCTGAGGCTGTGCCCGTTCAGGAGAAAGCCAGGCTGCAGCAGCAACATGTCTCAGCTGGAAACTGCGATGGGAATGACCATTGCTGTCTTTGACCAGTATGCAAGGACTGATGGCAACAGGCAAACCCTCAGCAAAGCAGAACTAAAGACTCTGCTGGAAAAGGAGCTCCCAAATTTCCTTGCGGTAAGAGAACAGCACAGCTCGGTTTCCATGTAGCGGGTGCAAGAGCAGCCTGCAGAAACAGTTTTTAGTACATTTTTAGGGAAATTACATCCAAAAATATGCAATGGTCTGTAGGAAAATATAAAATTTAAAAAAGGTTTTGCACAAACTGTGTAAAACTGATTCTAATATGCAGGGGCATTCCCTGTTTGCTAAATCCATCACTTGAGTTATCAGGACAATGGCTTTGAAATAGATTGGGTTTCAACTTCAGAATTAACTTACTTCTGTTTATCCCTGGATTTACCATCTCACTTCATGTCACAACTTCTGTGAAGGTAGTGGTGCTGTAAGCAATTGAAGATCTTGATTGCAGATGGGGAATCTCTCTAAATATCTATACATTTACCTTCTCTAGGTATTTATACTGCTTACTCAGTATGCTCATTAAAATGATGCATAAACCAGAACAACAGACAAACTCAGGGTAAACTGTTTGGCATTTGTCTTTAACAGCAAAAAAAAAGACCTGAAAATATATTTTGCAACATAAATTTGTATGTAATCATAAAGTGCATTTCAGTAGGTATTCGAAGTGCTTAATATGTTCTAGTAAAAGCTTTAGCTGCCAGGGAGACAAATGCTTTTCATTTTCAATTGTTTTTTTTAAATTCGTTTCCCTTCACTAAAAATCCAGAAAACACTTTTAAATACATTGTTCTTTCCGCATTGGAGTAATGTTTCCCTATTTGTACTCTTTCATTACTGTTCTCAATGGCAAAAGTCTAGAACCAAATGCTCCTTGTGTGGCTCTCAGTTTTTGTATCCAGCATAGTTCAGTTTTCTAATAACTATATCAGGGCACTGCAGCCAGGGCACTCGATACAATTTAGTATCTTTCCTTGCAAGATATATGAATTCACCACATGAAATCCACGCCTGCTGGAGTTATGTCTCACAAATGAAAGAGATGCAATATTCAGAATAAAACCCTGGATGGCTCAAGGGGGATAGATTCCAATGTTTCTGAGAAAGCCGTGTGAGACAGATCAGCGCTTGTGACCCAACAGCATCACAGAAGGGTCCTGCTCCTGAGCATGGAGCTGTGTGGTACCCACAGCACTTCCATGTAAGGACAAACTAAACCAACAACAAAACCACAATTCTACAAGGGCGTGGAAATCCCCCAGACACTAGACATTTGGTCTAAATAAGGCTGGGGAGCCACTGCACTAGGCAGCTACCAAATGGGATGATGCTCAGACGTCTGTCCTGACTGTGTTTGGTGGCCAGGCACCACTTTTTCCAGTTCCCCACAGCTGCTCTTACTGGCTTTACTTATTTCCTGCAACTGGTGGAGAAAATGGAATTTTCCAGGAAGATAATTAGCTAATTGTCCTCTTATATTCCAGTCTCCATCTCCCTTTCCTGCTT
This sequence comes from Cnemophilus loriae, assembly GCA_013397755.1. Classification (NCBI taxonomy): domain Eukaryota; kingdom Metazoa; phylum Chordata; class Aves; order Passeriformes; family Corvidae; genus Cnemophilus; species Cnemophilus loriae. The sequence continues at coordinate 3,029,595 of VZTF01007181.1, forward strand.
TACCTCTTCTAGGAAAAAAAAAAAAAA